>CM076846.1:3211259-3689384 GCA_039519185.1 Astragalus membranaceus
CGTGCTACTTTTATGAATGATTTTAGACAGTATTTAAATAGTTTGAACATTACCCCGTGAAAATAAAGACAAATTGAAAGTAGATAAAAAATGAGTTTAAAAAAAATAGATAAATATTAAAATCTAAAAATGTAAAAGTATCATTTAAAAACAATATCTGCATTTATCCCGTATTTTTTTATATATCAGTACAGTGTTCTTTTATGTATCAGTGTTGTTATCTCGTGTTTTTTATATATTAGTGCAGCTATTCCGTGTTTGTATATATATATATATATATATATATATATATATATATATATATATATATATATATATATATATATATATATATATATATATATATCATTGCAGTTATACCCATATTATTTTTATATATTAGTGCAATTATCTTGTGCTTTTTAATGTATTAGTGCAGTTATCTCATAGTTTCAATTGATTATTTGAGTTGATTAGTAGATTATAGTAGATAGTAAAAGATAGATAGTAGATTATTAATAAGAAATTTTTATCCCGTGTTTTTTTTTGTATATCAGTAACAATTATTTATCCTTTTTTAGGTATTAGTGACAAATATTTGTCGCGTGTGTTTAAAATATTAAACAGTTTAAATAGTCATTAAGCATTCTTGTTTTTTTAGATAGTAGGTTTATAGTAGTTTTCAAAAATTATAATTATCAATGACAAATATTAATCCCGTATTTTTTTATATATCACTGCAGTTATCCCGTGTTTTTATATATCAGTGCAGTTATCTGGTAGTTTCAATTGAGTATTTTAGTTGATTAATTGATTATAGTACATAGTAAATTTGTTAGATAGTATTATCAATAAGAAATAATTGTTTTAAATATTAATTAATAGTTTAAATAGTCATTAAGTCTTCTTGTTTTTAGATAGTAGGTTTGTAGTAGTAGTCTTCAAAAAATTTAATTATCAATGACAAATATTAATCTCGTGTTTTTTTTTATATATCAGTGCAGTTATCCTGTGTTTTTTATATATCAGTGCAGTTATCTCGTAGTTTCAATTGATTATTTTAGTTGATTAGTAGATTATAGTAGATAGTAAAAGAGAGATAGTAGATTATCAATAAGAAATATTTGTTTTTTAGATAGTAGGTTTATAGTCATTAAATATTATTGTTTTTTAGATAGTAGGTTTATAGTAGTCTTCAAAAATTTTAATTATCAATGACAAATATTAATCCTGTGCCTTTTTATATATCAATGCAGTTTATCCCGTCCTTTTTAATGTATCATTGCAGTTATTCCATAGTTTCAATTGATTATTTGAGTTGATTAATAGATTATAGTAGATAGTAAAAGATAGATAGTAGATTATTAATAAGAAATATTTATCCCGTGTTTTTTTTATATATCAGTAACAATTATTTGTCCTTTTTTAGGTATTAGTGACAAATATTTTTTGTGTGTGTTTAAAATATTAATCAATTTATATAGTCACTAAGCCTTCTTGATTTTTTAGATAGTAAGTTTATAGTAGTTTTCAAAAATTATAATTATCATTGACAAATATTAATCTCGTGTTTTTTTTTATATCACTGCAGTTATCCTGTGTTTTTATATATCAGTGCAGTTATCAGGTAGTTTCAATTGAGTGTTTTAGTTGATTAATAGATTATACTAGATAGTAAAATTGTTAGATAGTAGATTATCAATAAGAAATAATTGTTTTAAATATTAATTAGTAATTTAAATAGTCATTAAGTCTTCTTGTTTTTTTAGATAGTAGGTTTGTAGTAGTAGTCTTCAAAAAATTTAATTATCAATAACAAATATTAATCTCGTGTTTTATTTATTTATCAGTGTAGTTATCTCGTGTTTTTTATATATCAGTACAGTTATCGTAGTTTCAATTGATTATTTTAGTTGGTTAGTAGATTATAGTAGATAGTAAAAGAGAGATAGTAGATTATCAATAAGAAATATTTGTTTTAAATATTAATCAGTAGTTTAAATAGTCATTAAATATTATTGTTTTTTAGATAGTAGGTTTATAGTAGTCTTCAAAAATTTTAATTATCAATGACAAATATTAATCCTGTTTTTTTATATATCATTGCAGTTATTCCATAGTTTCAATTGATTATTTGAGTTGATTAGTAGATTATAGTAGATAGTAAAAGATTGATAGTAAATTATCAATAAGATGTGATAGTAGATTATCAATAAGAGTGTAAACAGATTTCAGAGAGAAAAATTAAAATTTTAAGGTGATAACTTTTCCAAAAAGGTGATAGTTTTTTTTTGTTTTGTTTTTTAGTGTGACTCATTTACATTTTTATAGGTAATTTTAATAGAGTAGTGTTTGTATAAATTTAGAAATTTAGTTAAAAAAAAATTAAAGTGAAGTGATAAGAGAAAAAGAATAATTATTTATGGGAAAAGTAAAAGTAAAGTAAAAAAAAAAAAGGGAAGAAATAGAGTGTAAGAGAAAAGTGAAAATGAGGAAAGAGGGTGTAGGAAGAAAGAAAAAAAATGAAGAAAGAGAGTGTAAGAGAAAAGTGAAAATTAAGAAAAAGAGTGTAAGAAGAAAGAGGGAAAAAAGAAAGAAAGAGAGTGTAATGACTTTTTTACCCTTAAATTAGATATGTGTCTTGTTAATATGAGATTCAATTAATTTGGTAATTTCATAGGAGGTATGTTTGTATAAATAGATTTTAATTGAGTTGTGTTTGTATAAATTTAGAAATTTAGTTAAAAATAATTAAAGTGAAGTGATAAGAGAAAGAGAATAATTATTTATAGGAAAAGTAGAAGTAAAGTAAAAAGAAAAAGGGAAGAAAGAGAGTGTAAGAGAAAAGTGAAAATGAGGAAAGAGAGTGTACGAAGAAAGAGAAAAATGAAGAAATAGAGTGTAAGAGAAAAGTAAAAATTAAGAAAAAGAGTATAAGAAGAAAGAGGAAAAAAAAAGTGTAATGACATTTTTACCCTTAAATTAGATATTGTTAATAAGAAATCCAATTTGGTAATTTCATAGAAGGTATGTTTGTATAAATAGAAATCCAATTTGGTAATTTCATAGAAGGTGTGTTTGTATAAATAGATAAATAGATATTAGATGACTCTCAATAGTGGATCCATGAGAAACTGGAAAGTACATTTTCCTAAAGATGTGTAATAATAAAGCCAAGCCACCGGTCATTATTATTATTTATGTATGGCAGTGATGAAGAAAAGTGTTTTTGGGTTATAAGCAACTAAGATGGGTAGACGTCCCTGTTGCCCCAAGGAGATCAATAAAGGTACTTGGTCTCGAGAAGAAGATGAAACTCTCTCCAAATATGTTGCCATTCATGGAGAAGGCAAATGGCGAAAAGTTGCCCAAAATGCAGGTATATATATATATATATACATTTATTTTATGATTCTTCATCCTTAATTTTGATCCTTAGTCTATTTTGGTGTTCTGGTGTATACATATATACATATAATGTATGTTAATTAATTCACTCCCTTCAGTTTTTATTTATCTATTAATTTAATTTGCATGTGTGCCTAAGAAAATGTATAGGAGATGAGGAACTTTTTGTCCTTGAATTTCTATTAATTAAACAATAACTAATTAATAATTAATAAATATCTTTAATTAGGTTTAAAGAGGTGTGGAAAAAGTTGCAGACAAAGGTGGTTGAATTATCTCAAGCCTGGTATAAAAAGAGGTGATATCTCTGAAGATGAAGAGGATATGATCATAAGACTTCATCATCTTCTTGGTAACAGGTGATTTTTTTTTCACTTTTTCTTTTGCTTTTTATGCATTCTACTCAGCACAAGTCTCATAATACATTCATAAAATTTCTTGAGATCTATATTAGTTCTTTTTTTGGCAAAAAAGTTTAGATAGGGTTCATAATATCACCAGAAGTTCAAATATATATATATAAACTATGATTAGAAGTTCATAATTCACTTTCTTTCATAATAATAATTCGTTTGTGATCAACAACTAATTAAAATTATGATTTTTGTTCTTAAAGATGGGCTCTGATAGCAAAGAGGCTACCAGGACGAACAGACAATGAAATCAAGAACTATTGGAATACTAATCTATCAAAGAAGTTACAGAAAAATGATCAAAAGAAGACCAAACAAATCCATATAGAACCAGCGGTTCCAAAGCCAAGGAGATTGAAAGCTGTTCAATATAACAAAATTTTGGAGAACTGTGAGTTTGAGAAAGATAGTGGAAGTCCATCAAAGAAAATAGATAATGAGGATAGTGAAGATGAGGCTTCTGTTACTGATTTTCTGATTGATATTGATGAAAACCAGTTGATTGTTGCTGATGATGAGTCAAACTCAATGATGATCCCACAAATAGAAGACCATAACAAGGGAGGCTCAACTAACAGTCCTCCTAGCTCATCATCACCTTGTGATCATTGTCAAAACTTAACAGAGAAATTTGACCCTCTTGATAACGTTTTGGATGTGGAGCTCAAGAAGATGGCTTCCTTTCTTGGACTTGAAAATGATTGAATTTGATGGAATTTGTTGTAGTGAGAGGACCAGTTAATTGATGAATATGGTCCTACTCCTACCTAAGTGAGTTGGAAGCCATATAGCTTCTGCAATATGCCATTTATAGTATATATGCATTAATTTCCCGACTACAAACATATAGCTGGATGCACAAATCCATTGCTTCTCTCCCCCATTTTTTTTAATTTTATGATTAATGTTACTTGTTAGTGAGTGTTATGTGTTATTAGGTTTTGAACTCACTTTTGAAATGTGGTATATATTTCTAAAATTTTCTTCTATGTTAGAATAGCTTGTATTACTCTAGACCTATTTATAAGTAAAAAACACGGTTTTAGGTTCGTTGAATTACTGATATATCTGATCTATAATATACGTTCAGATACATTAGTTATTCAATAAACTTAAAACTGCACTTTTTGCTTCTAGAGTAATGATTTTCTAGAAGCATCTTCCACCATATATAAATAGGCTATGTGGACTACATTTGATGTTAGCCTTCAGGATGTACATAATGTTAATAATATTGAAGGTTTGGTTGAACCAAGGTCAAACACTCTTTGTTTTGTATGATAATAAATTACAATCTGTTTACTAATGGTTATAGTTGAACCAAAGCACAGGATATCTTAAAGTGTAGCAGCTCGGAGGAGAAGCTACTCAAGCGTTCAAGACTTATGTGTTATTTTGCTTTCCATAGGACGCGTGTAAGATCCAGTCACTTCAGCCTTATGACTTTAGTAGTTGAGAGATGATCTTTTAAAATAGAACTGTTTTGTTAAAATAGTATTGAGCTAGGCTCTGAAAAATCTTTTATATAAAAGCATGTCTAATAGGTTAGGCACAAATAATAACTAGTTGTTTTAAAGAAAGTTTTTGAATCATGACTTGTTGTTTTTAAAAGAAAGAAATCGATTCATGTCTTCTTGGTTAAAAGCCAACAATCGATTTATGTCTTGATTGGTTTTAAAAGAACTTGTTTTGGAAAGAAAACAATCGATTGATGACTTTGTGTTCTTAAAGCAAAGAATCGATTTTGGATATGTGTTATAGAGTGCAAAATCGATTTATATGGCTTCTATTTTAAAACAAGGAATCGATTATGAACTCTTGGTTTTAAAATATTCTGTACCTAGCAGTAATTTGATAGGCTGCTGTTGGTAGGTCTCTTGCTGTCCTGACAGTAGGTCAGTGAGCGCCCGGGGGGGTACCTGCAAAAGCCACTCCGACGCTCAAGTCAGTATGAGAATAAGCTAGTGAATTTTCAAGGGAATAGTGCGTATCGTATAAATGGCTATGCGAGCCGGTATTTATAGGAAATCGATGCTCGTTGTGGACCGTCGGATTAGTAGCGTTGATCTGGACCGTCCAAGCATGTTGGGCTTGTGTGTTGTGGATATGGGCTGATTTGGTTGGGCTGATCCATACCGCTTACTAAACGCACCCCCTGGTTTTGCTAATGGACCTCTTGGTCCAGTCCAGAACAGTTGCCCCCCAAGCCGAGATTATTCCGGAGGATGGTCTTGGCTTGAAGGATTTGCCAGGTTTCGTGAAGTCGTGTGGGCCGCCGTCCTGACTATTTTTTATAAATAGATGGGCCTTTGTCTTGTGGTCCACACTTGAAATTTTGTGGAGGAACAGGGATCAAGCTGCCTTGGAGCGCCTACTTAAGGAGGAGAAGGGAGGTAGGGTTTGCTTGCTTCAACATCTCTTCTTGTCGGTAAGTGTTGATTTCTGTTTTCTTTTGCGCTGTTGGCGGAGCCCTCATGGGCACCTAAGGCGCTTTGCCACGGTGTCATAGAGGCCGCCTCTTGGAGCATGATCTGGCGCCCTCATGGGCGCCTTGACTGGTTGATCTGGTTGCTGCCTCTTGGCGCAGGATCTGGCGCCCTCCTGGGCGCCGTGGGCGCCTGGTTGTGCTGGTCGGGTTGCTGCCTCTTGGCGCAGGATCTGGCGCCCTCCTGGGCGCCGTGGACGCCTAGTTGCGCTGCGCAGGGGGTTTCGCCAAAAAAGGGGATCCGACGCTGCTAGCGCCAGTTTTTTCGAAAGAAGGGATCCGCCGCCCTCGTGGGCGCCCTGGGTGTTGCCAGCGCCAGTTTTTGGAAGGAAGGGATCCGGCGCCCTTGTGGGCGCCCTTGAGTGTTGCCAGCGCCAGTTTTTGGAAGGAAGTTATCCGGCACCCTCGTGGGCGCCCTGGGTGTTGCCAGCGCCAGTTTTTGGAAGGAAGGGATCTGGCGCCCTCGTGGGCGCCTTGGGTGTTGCCCGCGCCAGTTTTTGGAAGGAAGGGATCCGGCGCCCTCGTGGGCGCCCTGGGCGCTGCCAGCGGCAGTTTTTTGAAGAAGGGATCCGGCGCCCTCGTGGGCGCCCTGGGTGTTGCCAGCGCCAGTTTTCAGAGAGAGAGGACCCGGCGCCCTCTTGGGCGCCCTCCTTCTAACGTCAGGCCTTTGATGCATTGGCGCCCTGCCAGGCGCCCTCATAGGTGCTGCCTGTTTGGGCCTTGTCTTTGGCGCTTTGTTTTATTTTGTTTGTTGGTTCTGTCTCTTATCCTGTTTTTCTTTTCTGTGATATTTCAGGGCTTGCTTGGTACCAAGGGACATTGCTTCTTCTGTTGACATTGCTTCTTCTGTCCTTACTAGAGTTTGTCCACCATTTTCGCGATCTTCGCCGCTTCTCACTTACTAAGGTAACCTGGGTTGTCCATTTGCTTTTATTTCTAGATTTCTTATTTTCGAGCATGTCTGGTTTTGTGGAAGTCTCCATCCTCAGGAGAGGGGGTTGTCTACAAGCTCTTGTTGTTTGTCTCGTGACTACCTGTTCTGCCCCCTGTCCTGCAGGTTGAGAGATGGCAAGGACGAAGGAGGCAGCCCGGGTGAACGGGGGGTACCCTGGTTCCGTCCCTACTGCGTGGCAGGCTGTGGAGGGAGAGGCGTCGGCGGTAGATGACGGTATGTTGCCCTCGGAGGGCGCGGGCGTCCCTGGTTTTATCGTTACCTCTTCTGATGATGACTCGCCCTTTGAGCACGAAGTGGAGGAGATTGGTGGTTTAAATTATGACTGGGTTGCTCGTACTGTTCACTCCACCAGAAGTTTCTACCTTCCAGGGAAAGAGCCCCCCCCCCCCCCCCCCGTTATCTGCAAGACTTAGTGGGAGGCGACTGGCGGGTTGAAGCGGTCGATCCCAATGATAGAGTGTGCAGGGTACCTGACGGCCGGAAATTCATGATGTTTCACAGCGTGATCTATAAGGTGCGGGTTTCTCCCATCTTCACGCCGTTTCAACTGGAGGTCTTAAACCACTTCCAGATAGCTCCATCTCAGCTCCACCCTAACTCATGGTGCTTCGTGAAGTGCTTCGAACTGGTGATGAGAGCCTTACAAAGGAAGTGTAACTTGAGGGTCTTCGTGACTATTTTCGAGGTACAGCGTCGTCGAGAGTCTTCCGGCGGCATCACTCGTTACGAGTTCGTACACTTGAAATGTCGGGCCAACTGTGCTTTCTTTCAGGTGTATTCGGACAATCAGCATGACTGGAAATTTAAGTATTTTTACCTCGTCCCCTCTAGCCCGAAAGCTGTTGATAGCATGTGCTTTTTTGATGAGCAAGGGTGTTTCGTCCGAGATAAGTTTCATTTCGGGTGGTGTAATGCTGATGTTGATCGCACCTCTCGGTATTATCGCGTCCTCTCGTCTGAGTTATCTGTTTCCCAGCTGAGGACTTTGAATATGCTTAGGAAGATCGTCAGCCGCTTGTCCACTACGCCTCAAAAGATTTTATGTGGCGAACTATCTAAAGCCTCAACGATTCCCGAGGCCGTTGATCTCTTAGATCGCCTATTTGGTTTGGTTTGCCTTTATTCTTCCCTTTTAATATTTTTACCTCTGTTACTGATTTGTTTCGTTGTTGTTGTGCAGATAAGATGGCCGCTCCACTCTCTTTTGATGAATTGGCCTCTTGGGCTGGGAGGAAGAAACCTCTAGGTTTCGATGCTGATGAGGCGAGTAGTCCGGTTCCTGCAGTGTCAGCTCCCGTCCGCCCCTCCATGGGGCCTCGTCTGAGCCTGGGGGCGCCAAGTCGGGCTGCCAAATATCTTTCTGGAGCGCCAATTGGTTCTACCAACCTAGGAGGCCAAAGCCATTCCAAGCGCAAGAAAAGTCATGTTCAGCGCTCTCCTCCTGCTGATGGTTCTTTCCCTTCCAGTCGCTCCTCCCCTGAGGACACAGAGGAGGGTGAAATTAGTTTTACTGCGCAGGAGCGTGACCACCTCTGGGAGCACCCTTTCGAACTTGCCATGCGTATGGTCAAGGCTGGGGGGAGTTTGCATGCCAAGTGGGAAGCTGAGAGGGAAAGCGGACCTCATTCAGGCGATTCTCTTAATCTATTTCTCTAAGTTTTTGACATATCTGCAATTTGGCTTCTTGATCCATGTTGTGTTGTTTTATTCTTTATGTAGGTTTGAGGGAGGAGAGAGATCAGCTTGCGTTGGATAAGAATCGACTCCAAGAAGATCTTCGGGAAGCTTTGGAATCCGTTCGCCGGGCCAAAGAGGCCGCTCGTCACTACCAGGCAGACCGGGCGGAGGTCGCTGCTGAGAGGGATGAGCACAAGAGGAGGGTGGAGGAGCTTCAATTTGAACTGGAAGGTATGAAGAAACTGAAGGAGGAGGCCGAGGCCAAAGTGCAGGTGGTGGCCGGGCACGCTATAGACTTTTCTTATGCTGCCTACGATAAGGCGATCGGTCATGCTCAGTGTTTGTATCCGCAAGCCATACTCGAGTCGAGCGTCCTTCAATTTGTTCATGATGTTCGAGACGATAAGATTGTTAAGTACCACTCCAACGGGGTTGACTTCGATGTCGTTGCCCCCTGATTATCTCTTAGTTGCTTGATTGCTGTAATTTTTCTTTGACTCGTCGAATCTCGCTATGTGTTTTGTTTAATGGGTGTATTACACTTTACCCCAATAGGGTTGACCTCGATATCATTATTCGTTAATATCTATGTTATCTTTTGAAACGTCTATCTTTCATCGTTATATGGCTTGTTTCTTACGTTCACAACTAATAGTATTGGATGGCCTCAGGCGTACTTTCTTGTCTTGCGCACCTGAACATATTATTTCGTATCGCCTCGTGGCAAAGCGTTGTATTTTGACGTTGTTGCCTTGCTTGGTGCTCCGATGGCCGTTGGTCTGTCATTTGGCGCCCTGCCAGGCGCCCCCATGGGCGCTGGCCTGTTACTTGGCGCCCTACCAGGCGCCCTCATGGGCGCTGGCCTGTTCTTCATGTGGCGCCCTGCCAGGCGCCCTCATGGGCGCTGGCCTGTTCTTCCCATGGCGCCCTCATGGGCGCTGGCCTGTTGCTTGGCGCCCTGCCAGGTGCCCTCATGGGCGCTGGCCTGTTCTTCACATGGCGCCCTGCCAGGCGCCCTCGTGGGCGCTGACCTGTTCTTTGGCGCCCTGCCAGGCGCCCTCATGGGCGCTGGCCTGTTCTTCATGTGGCGCCCTGCCAGGCGCCCTCATGGGCGCTGGCCTGTTACTTAGCGCCCAGCCAGGCGCCCTCATGGGCGCTAGCCTGTTCTTTCCATGGCGCCCTGCCAGGCGCCCTCATGGGCGCTAGCCTGTTGTTCACGTGGCGCCCTGGCAGACGCCCTCATGGGCGCTGGCCTGTTACTTGGTGCCCTGCCAGGCGCCCTCATGGGCGCTGGCCTGTTCTTCACATGGCGCCCTGCCAGGCGCCCTCATGGGCGCTGGCCTGTTCTTCATGTGGCGCCCTGCCAGGTGCCCTCATGGGCGCTGGCCTGTTACTTGGCGCCCAGCCAGGCGCCCTCATGGGCGCTGGCCTGTTCTTCCCATGGCGCCCTGCCAGGCGCCCTCATGGGCGCTGGCCTGTTCTTCACATGGCGCCCTGCGAGGCGCCCTCGTGGGCGCTGGCCTGTTACTTGGCGCCCTGCCAGGTGCCCTCATGGGCGCTGGCCTGTTACTTAGCGCCCAGCCAGGCGCCCTCATGGGCGCTGGCTTGTTCTTCCCATGGCGCCCTGCCAGGCGCCCTCATGGGCGCTGGCCCGTTGCTTGGCGCCCTGCCAGGCACCCTCATAGGCGCTGGCCCGTTCTTCACGTGGCGCCCTGGCAGACGCCCTCATGGGCGCTGGCCTGTTACTTGGCGCCCACCTCACGGGACTCTGGGGGCAGTTTATCAGACTCGGCTGAATTTAACTCGCCCATCAGAGGTTGTGACGCGTTTAAAGTCACTTCGCACCTCATGGGACTCTGGGGGCAGTTTATCAGACTCGGTTGAATTTAACTCGCCCATCAGAGGTTGTGACACGTTTAAAGTCACTTCGCACCTCGTGGGATTCTGGGGGCAGTTTATCAGACTCGGCTGAGTTTAACTCGCCCATCAGAGGTTGTGACACGTTTAAAGTCACTTCGCACCTCGTGGGACTCTGGGGGCAGTTTATCAGACTCGGCTGAATTTAAGTCGCCCATCAGAGGTTGTGACACGTTTAAAGTCACTCCGCACCTCGTGGGACTCTGGGGGCAGTTTATCAGACTCGGCTGAATTTAACTCGCCCATCAGAGGTTGTGACACGTTTAAAGTCACTTCGCACCTCGTGGGACTCTGGAGGCAGTTTATCAGACTCGGCTGAATTTAACTCGCCCATCAGAGGTTGTGACACGTTTAAAGTCACTTCGCACCTCGTGGGACTCTGGGGGCATTTTATCAGACTCGGCTGAATTTAACTCGCCCATCAGAGGTTGTGACACGTTTAAAGTCACTTCTTGCCTCGAGGCGGGGTTTTAATTTGGGGTGCCAGCTACTTTCACATGGCTCCCTGCCAGGCGCCCTCATGGGCGCTGGCTGCTTTCTATCTCGTAGGTGATAGCAAATGTTGCCGACATGATAATTTTGAAACGTAAAGAGTAAACATTTTATTCATTCATTTGTGCGTGTTATCAATCCACGCCACTACATTATTATGAAAGCAAGGCTCATACAACCAATCTCTTTAGCTTAAGAGCGTTCTATGTATTATGATCAACAGCTGTATGGTGGCGGCTACCTCTGGTGGTATCCCCGTCCCATCTGCTCCAGATCAAGGAAACAGGTCCCCTTTCTCACTTGGGTGGATAATGAGTTTCTCTTTGACCCCTTCGAGGAGGTCAGAACACTCATCGCATGGCTTGCACCTCTTCACACGCTCTTTTAGCTCCCCCGTAGGGGTGGAATCTTCCTCCAACTCTTGCTCGTTTGACTCGCTTCTAGTATCCCAATCTGTTAGATACACCTCAGCTTTTTCAAGATCATTATTTGAGACTTTGACACCAGCAGTCTCCCTTTCATCCTTCATGCTCATATAAAAACATCTACGAGCCGCACCTAGATCCGCTTGGAGGGTTACCACCTTATTTTCCAGGCTGTAGAACTTCATTTTAAGGTGTACCGTTGATGTTACAACCTCCAGCTTGCCCAGTGTGGGTCTCCCAATGATACATTGGTAGACCGACTTGCAGGGAAGGACTAGGAAGGCTGTCTTCACAGTTCTGAACAAAGGCGGTTTGCCATCAGGGTCTCCATAGGTGACCATCAACTGCAGGTGGCCCAGCGGTTTGGTTTTTGAACCGTTGAAACCTGTTAGATCCCCTCCTTGGTATGGAGTCAGGTCGTTGGGGGATATGTTCAATACTGACAGCAAGTCCTCAAAGATGATGTCCACAGCGCTTCCCTGGTCGACCAGGATTCTTCTTACCTCCATGTTGGCCATGATGGCAGAGATGAGTAATGGGACATGCTTATTCGGCCTTCCATCAAGCAGATCCTTATCCTCAAAGGATAAGGGCGGTCTGGTTGGTCCCTTCATAGGGGCTGATGTTGATGCCACACTTAAGATTTCTTTCCACTTCCTCTTCATTGACTTGTTTGAGCCCCACTCGTCAAGGGGGGTTGCTCCCGTGAATCACCATGGCCACTGGCCTTCCTTTGGACTTACGGGTGTCCTCCTTCTTGGAAGATTCGCTTTCCTCTCTATTGACCCCCTCCCTGACTGGTGCCTTCCCCTTCCTAGGGGATCTAGATCTTCTTCCGGGGGATCGGGCTCTTTTGCGTGAGCCATTTGGTTCTTCTTCTTTCCTCACGTACTGTTGTAGTTTACCTTTCTGGATCATTTCCTCGATGTCGTCTCTGAGGGCACGACAGCCATTGGTATCGTGGCCTCCGCTTCGGTGATAGCGGCACCATTTCTTTGAGGGGATCTGGCCATCTTTCAGCACTAAAGGCTCTGGTCTCTTGACGTTTCTGAACTCGGCGTTAGCAAATTCCGACAGGATCTTGGACCGAGTTGTGATGAGGGGGGTATGTTCGGTGAATTTGCGGGATCGTGCCTCGCGATGCCCGCCTCCTGTTACTTTTTCGCTGGCGGACTTCGCAGGCGTCTTCCCTGTCGCCCCCGACTTTAGCTGCCTCTCGGTAAGCCATGTCATCCTCTTCGTAATCCATGTACTTCTGAGACCTTCGAAGGAACTCTCCTAAGTTCCTAGGTTTGTTGATACCTACGTCCATCTGGAAAAGACTCCCCTTTCTCAATCCGTCTTTCATCCAGAACAGCCTCTGCCTGTCTTCCAAGTTTCGGACACATGAGGCCTCCTTGTTGAAACGCTCAATGTACTCTCTGAGTGTCTCATCGTCATGCTGCCTGATGGCCCTTAACACTTCTTCAGATTTAGGTTTTAACCGGGAGGCTGTGAATCGAGCTGTGAACATTCTCGCCAACTGCCCCCATGAGGAGATGGAGTTCGGCCTCAGCTCTTGAAACCACTCTAGTGCGGAATTCTCAAGAGTGAGGGGGGAGATTTTGCAATGGACAGGCTCCCTGGCGCCTCTATAGCGCATCATCAGTGAGAAGTGTGCCAGGTGACGGTCCGGATCTCCGGTTCCGTCATACATGTTAAGGGCTGGCAGCTTCTCCAAGGCCATTGGGATCCGGCATTCATCCACCCTTCGAGTGAACGGTCCTTCTTCTGAAAACCTTCTTGAGTTCCGGGGGGAGGCGTCCTCATAGTTCAACTCGTGATATCTGCCTCGGTCGGGAGATCTCCTCAAGGGCGATCCCCTATGGTGCCTTCGATGGGCATTGACCCGGCTCCTTGGTCTCTCACGGGATTCGGGGGACGTGCGTGAGGAGGTCCTAGAATGGGAGTCGTAAGGTTGGTAGACATCATCTGGAGGGGACGGAGGAGTCCTCGGAGGTGAGTCCGACCCTTGGAGCCTGTATCGCCGAGGGGGAGACCGGTGCACATGCCTTCGCCTCGGGGGAGAACGATGGACGAGGTGCCTTCGAGGGGGAGACCGGTGGCGCCTTGAAGCCATTGTTATCGGAGGAGGCTGCTCGGGTAGGGAAGCTACACGCCTTTCTATCTGTCTTAGGCGAGCTTCCTGTTGCAGCATTGCTTGAGTGCGGCTAGCGAGGAGATCCAAAAGTTGGCCTACATTTGATGGTTGGGCCTGCTGACTAGTGCCCTCGTCAGGTAGGCTGGCCATGTTGCCCTCATAAGGCAGGCTTGGGACGTCGCTCTCGTTAGGCAAGCTGGCGATGTTGCCCTCATTAGGCAAGCTGGCGACGTGACCCTCGGGGGTCTCCTCTGGTCGGGGTGCAGGTATGGCTACGCTCTGAACCCGGGGTCTGCCCCTAGGAGCCATGGAATAGCAAGAGAGAGTTTCGAGTAGTGATGATGTGAAAGATTGATATCTCCCACTGTGGTCGCCAATGTTCTGTACCTAGCAGTAATTTGATAGGCTGCTGTTGGTAGGTCTCTTGCTGTCCTGGCAGTAGGTCAGTGAGCGCCCGGGGGGGGTACCTGCAAAGCCACTCCGACGCTCAAGTCAGTATGAGAATAAGCTAGTGAATTTGCAAGGGAATAGTGCGTACCGTATAAATGGCTATGCGAGCCGGTATTTATAGGAAATCGATGCTCGTTGTGGACCGTCGGATTAGTAGCGTTGATCTGGACCGTCCAAGCATGTTGGGCTTGTGTGTTGTGGATATGGGCTGATTTGGTTGGACTGATCCATACCGCTTACTAAACGCACCCCCTGGTTTTGCTAATGGACCTCTTGGTCCAGTCCAAAACATAAAAGAACTTGTTTTGGAAAGAAAACAATCGATTGATGACCTTGTGCATTTAAAGTAAAGAATCGATTTTGCTCTCTATTTTAAAGAGAACAAAATCGGTTTGTGACTTCCTTCCTCAAAGCTAGAAATCGATTTTCAAACTGTTTTTTGGAAGCACAACTTGTTTTTGAAGCTAGCAATCGATTCCTCCCTTATTTCATTAAAGCTAGCAATCGATTTCTCTCTTATTTCATTAAGCAAGAAATCGATTTCTCTCCTACTTCTTTTAAGCAATCAATCGATTTCTTTCTTATCAAAATAGTGTTAAAAATTGCTTCAACAGTCATATTTTCACAATCCATATAAATAGGACTTAGGGTTTTCACGATAACAGAACAACCGAAAAATCAAAAAAAAAAGAACTAGAACTCTCACAGTCATATTCATTCTTCACGTTCTTCATCGTTGAATCCAAATCTCTCATCTCTCTCAACTACATCATTGTTATATTGCTTGAGAGATTGGATCCTAGTTTTCATTTGTAATCATCTATACTTGGTTGTTGTGAAATCCTCAGAAGTTTTCTTGGGTAAATCAATCGGGGAGATTGAATTGTAGCGAAATCCTTAGCGGGGAGCTTGGGTTCTCAATTTGGGAAAATTGAGATTGGTGTGGTAGCTATAGGGAAGTTGCTTGCTTGTAAGACGTTGAAGAAGTTCTTCTCATATAGTGGTTATTATCAAGTCCGAAGGTTGCAAAGCCGAATGCCTTTTATCCCGAACCTCGTAAAAATCACGGTGTACCTCTTTCCCTTATCTTTACTTTGCTTTTACTGTATACTTGTTAATTATCATTGCATTTGATATTACTTCGCGTAGCCTTCAATATCACTGTAATTGTTTCTACCATTGTTATAGCTTGCTTAGGTATTGCATATAGTTTAAATCCTCTTTTCCGCATTCGATTTAAACTTGCATCGTTAACTTTTCGAAAATAAAAAAGATTTCAATTTTAGCATATAACCTTATTCACACCTCTCTAAGGTTATCATATAGTCCAACCGGTTTTACCACACTATACCTCTAAGTGGTGTCTACTTTCCACGAGTTTTGGGTGGCCCCATTGGCCTCACTTTTTTACTCTAGTTTTTTTGTTGGATTACCTAGTTTGGATTTTTCGTTTTGCTTCGTGTTTTGGATTTGTAGATCGTATATGCTCAATCTACCTATAAGAAACGACAAATGTTATATATGACGTCCTCCTCAACCAACCCAGGGAAACAAGAGTACAGCTGAAACAAACAAGAACTTGTAAAACGTCAGTAAAAACACCGAGAGATATAAGGGACATCAAACATTATAAGCGAGAGTAGTGGCTTCAGCCAAAATTGGAGGCAAAATTGCAACAAGATTGGCGCTAAAATGCTTTCCCACCACTTGACTTCACTTCTCATTTTTTTCTTTCCCTCCACGTGTTCCTTCTTCCTCTGCATGTCAAACACCTTCCTTTAATTTGCTGAGGCAACATAGCCACGTTTTGTTACTAGAGATACAGAGAGTTGCGAGGGAGAGAAAGAGAGAGTGATCCGAGAGAAACTGAGAGAGGTGCGAGAGGGAAGCGTTGGTGGCCAAGGCTAGAGGAAAAGCCTAAATCGTGGAGATCTGCGCAGAGAGAAGGAGGCGAAGGGAGAGAGGAAGTTTGGTGGCGCGCAGAGAGGGAGAGATAGGGGATAGATCGAAGGAGTAGGTTGAGAGAGGGAGTCTCGATGATGGTGGGGGGAGGTCCGGCGGAGATCTAATATGGAGCCACTGCTCTCAGGTCGTGCTTATCACTGCTGCCGCTGTTCGTGATAGCGCCGTCGTCTCTGTTCCCACATAACACATCCTTCTTCTCGCCGCTCTTGCATCGTGTTGTGCCTCCGTGTTTTCTCCTGTGTTTTCGCCGCTCTTCAACAAATGGAGTATATCAGCTGACCAAAGTCAAGGGAATATAAGCGGCAACGCCATCGACAACGCTACCACATTGAGTCATCGATGACAACACTTACAACCCATTCATCAAATGTGATTGTTCCTACAACAACAAAACCATCTGCTACATCACCGCACTGTATCCTCTCTCTCTCTCTCTAAACTCTATTTCTTTCAATTACTTTGTTATCTTTTCCAAATGAAATTTCTTTGATAAAAGTTGCCCTTTTTTTATGGAATTGCACAGGAAGATCTATGCACTGTACGTGTTTGGTGAAATTCCACCAGAACTATGGACCCTAACTTACATTACCAATTTGTATGCATTTGGGCCAAGTCATTGGTAATGTTATTTTCCTTGCTAGGCTTTTATCTATGTGTTGATATCAGCTCTTTATTTTGTGGCATTGTTTTCATATTATTATATTGATTTTGAGGCGTTCCTTCTTTTTTTTTGTGTCAGCTGTGAATATACAAACGGGAAGGAGATGGCTGTCAAGCTGGTATGCTATGCTCTGTTGAAGTTTTTAAACCCTATTTTGTGTCTAGAATGGGCAAAATTATTAAATATTGAATTCTTTTTATAAATTTATAGAGGTTCATAAACGTATTCCTGTTTCTATAACACCAATGGATTTCCATCACTTATAGAGGGTTAGGTTTTGTTTAAAATTAAATGTCAGGTGTGGTGTAGGTGATTTATGCTTTCCTTCAACAATAAATGCTTTCCTTCAACAAGGTGATTTATGCTTGCATTTGGAATATCAAATATTGGATTTCTTGGTTTAAAGGCAAGGTAACAAATTAATAATGCAAATGTGCTACCATTGTTGTTGTTGTACAAGAGGACATTATAGTACAGGATAATATTTCTGACACTTCAATTCTGATTTCCATGTTGTGGGAGATGTCGGCAATAGAGTTCACAACTTGCCACGGCCAGGAGCTCCGATCTCAAGGGTAAGATTCATCACAAATATGATTTTTATAAACCACCTTTAAACAATATAATTTTTACTTTCAAGGAGTTAAAATGTAATGAACTAATTGTTGTTCTATGTGTATAGTTCCTTTGTCTATGATTGTCAATTTTAAGTTTTTTTTTTCTTTTCAGGTTATCGGAAAGGGAAATGACCCTTTCATGTATTATATAAGCAATACTGATTATTTGTTTTTGTATTCAAACTCTGAAAAATGAAGTTCTTTTTAATGGCAAATGTAAGGGATTATGTTGGAGTACTGGTTGAGTAATTTTTATTATGTATTAAAATTGTTGTCTGTTGTAGTTCTTGACTTGAAGAATATATCGATCATTATCATCTTTTTGTGCCAATTACGTTACTGCATTACCTTAACTTATGGTTTTCGTTTATCTTCTTGCATGTGTATGAATCTTGCTTTTCCTATATTCCTAGGTGTTTGTTTACCATTGGCAAAGGGCATGTACCGTGTGCTTTATATACCTGAAGATGAAGTTGTTCTTTTGAATTATAGGGAGAAGGCACCTTATATCATCATGATTGAGTAGCTTTATGATGTATTTCTCTAATTTTTGGAATAAGTTAGCAAATGCGACTATGATGGATCTGTTTTGTCTTTATATGACATGCAGGAGATGGATGGATTTAATTTTTGAGGCTATAATGCTTGATCCTCCGCCACTTCACTACAGCATGGGAGTATGCGCAAAGGTAATGCATCACAAAGAATTGAGAGGTTTGATTCAAGTTCTCCACTTTGACAGGTTTGATTCAAGTTCTCCACTTTCCTTTGTTTTTTTAGTTTATCAATTTCACAGTTATGAGCTGGTGTTGATATCTCTGTGTGTGTGCAATGTTTGGTTTTGAGGCTCTCCTTCACTCTCATCTTTTCACACTCTCGCTTAAGCTACATTGTTTATGTGCATGTTATTAAATTGGTAGAGAAGTCTTAAGTTTTCAGACAATGAGTTATGTGTGCCTTTGTTTAGAGAAGTCTTAAGTTTCACACTATACAAATCAATCATGTGGCCTTTTAATTTAACTTCAAAGATGAGTTTTGAGGGTTCAATTGCATCCTAACATAAAAGTCATGCCATGGCCTTGATTTTATAGAATTTCTCAGATTTCCTCAATTTATTTTTTGACTCTGCATTATGAGATTATTATTTTTTGCTTATTCATTTAGTATTCTATCTTCAGGTCATGTATCAATTAAATATCCTCATTTGTGTTAAAGTTGGCAAAGTGGCCCTTAAGCAATAAAATTATATAACATAAGATTATAGGGAGTTCATGTATCAGGATGTTTGCTGGTATTATTAAATGTGTTATTGAGTGATGCTGAGGGTGATGGCAAAATCATATGTGGGTTTATTATGTGGTTTTCTAACTTGCCACATGATGCAGATAAATGTAGAGTGGGCATCACTTCATGCCACATGATGCAGATAAATCCATGAAGTCAAGCTGATGGGGTAACTTGCTTTAATCCTTTTTACTATAACCATTATATCCACCGGCTAGACCATTGATATCAATTGGGTTGTCAACTGGGTTAAATTCTTTTGTCTCCTTGCTCATTCCTTCTTACCCATTTTGCTTCTTCTTTCTTTGGATTCACAATATACTTCTCTATGCAGTTACCAACCATTGATTCATCCGAAATTGATTATGAACTTTGAGCATTCATCCCAAAAGTGCAAAATTGATGTTTCACAGAACTTATTTGTTTGGCACTTTTTCTGTTAATTATTCTGAATTATATATTTGTCATGTTTAGGTGTTGAAGTGGGTAATATTTGCAGCAGGCTTCCCTGTGGCTATTCATACATGCTTTGAGGATCTCAAGAGATTAAATGAGCTTTCAGATAAATCTGTGCTCCTAGGCAACAGATTGAAACCCTATGGGATTCTGGTATCTCTTTTTTAGCATGTTATTTGTTTGAAGCCTTTAATTTTTCATCTGATTTGGGCTTTTTGGCTTCTCGCATTAAGAAGACTAAAGGTATGAACATTCACATGTATTATAGACATGTGTTAGAAAATCTAAATGAGGTAGATAAAGAAACAGAAATTATCAATTGTTAATAGACAACTCTTCTTATGCTTAGGATTCTGGTGATTATTTATAGGGGAGATATTACAAATATGGCTTATGTACATTTTCCATTTTATTTAGAGTTTTATTTAAACTTAAGTTTCACCTTTCATTTCATCCAGCTACGTGGCAATGACCACGGAAAACGTTTTGTAAAGGCAATGTATGTTTTGGAGCTTGATATTGGGTAAGATTTTCACTTCCTTACGTTATATTTGTATCAGTAATTATTATTGTGGTTTGGGTTTCCCCTTTTTAAGTAAAACTTATGCACAAGAACTCGAGAAGAAGAAAAAATGTTTTTTTTTGATGTTTTGGTTACTCTGCATCAGTGATTGGTCTTCTCTAACATTGGTAATGTTTAACAGGTCATCGATCTGATGCAATGTGCTTTTATTTGTTTTGTCTGCATTACCAATGAGAGGAGCAAGTGTCTACAATTTTTACATGCTAGCTGATAGAATATATGTAACAGTTGCATCGAACTGTTTTCCTCTGTTTTCCTTTTCATGCAGTTATACCTCATTCATCTTCAAATAGTGAAAATGCAACTTCATCCACACCCAATGGTTCTCATATCAATCTTGATGGTAATATATTCAACTTTCATTTTTTTCTTCTTTATTCTACTTATTGATCTTTTTACAGTTTTTTTTCCTTTGGTTTAGTGCTTCATGCAACTGTTTTCTTCTGTTTTCCTTTTCATGCAGCTATACCTCATTCATCTTCAAATAGTGAAAATGCAACTTCTTCCACGTGTGTTACCTTTTCACCTCATCCTCCTATCCTTCGCAAGGGCCTTCCTTCTGGAAAATACATTCTTAGATCAACCTCAACTCTAACATGTATGTGATTTTGCATGTTATCTTATTACTTTTTATTTTGAGCTTGATTCTCTATATATTCATTCTTTTATTTGTTTTCTTTAAACAGCTCCAAGTCATCCAACTTTGCAAACAAATGATGTTTTGCATCACCATCCTTCTTCCTCCAATGTTGATTTTGTTACTACTCATGTTGGTAAATGTTTCTTCCCATGTTTATGCTGACATTTTTATTTATTTTATGACACATTTGTTTGGTTTGTTTCTTTGTGAAGTGTGATTTGTTTCTTTGTGAAGTGTGATTTGTTCCAACTAATCGACTTGCTTAGATGTAAGATACAATAATGCTCTTTTTACTACTATTATCCAATGACAATTAAATCTTTTAACTAACTACATTTTCTTGGCCTCTGTCAGTTTCCAGTTTGTTTTGTGGGTTGCGGCCACCATTTTTGCCATTTATGTTTTCCTTTATACCATATCTATTGTTGTTGTCTTCCTTTGTGTAACACCTTGAATTTTTCTTCCTTTAGGTCTATTATAATAAGGTTTAGGGCGCATGTTTGCCACTTGGTGTGCATGTTTGCCACTTGCTTACTTTGTTTATTTCTTCCATGGTATGCATGTTTGCCACTTGCTTACTTCGTTTATTTGTTCCATGGTGTGCATGTTTGCCACTTGCTTCGTTTTTTATAATCCTGCCAGCCTTATAGTTGTAATGCCTATACACATGATTGACACTTGCTATAGTGAAGTTCCTACATGTTTGACACATGTTTGCATGATTGGGTGGCTAATGTTCCTACATGCTATGGGTTTTGGAACATATCCGCAATTTGTTACGATGCTATCTACAATGCTATTATGATTAGTTTTATCTAAATATATTGGTGTAGGTTCCTTGATAGTATCATGGTTTCCAAGACTTTTACTTCCATCATATCCATCCATTCGTAATTCTTCTTCTCGCTACTTATTTGTCTTCCATGATTTGTCTTCTATAATGTATAAAAAGGGATTGAGTTTTGTTTTGTGTTTTCCAGAGATTGATGAGGGTGAATGCAGACTTTTATGATGGTTACCATCATATCCTACCTCCAATGACTACAGACCGTCTAAGGCCTAGGTTGATGCGTAATCAACCACCACCTCTACAAGTTGAACATCCTCAACATGATGTTGCTGGAGTTATTGAAGACAATCCTATTGTTCTTGACTAGATGATACCATTGGCAAAGGGCATGTACCGTGTGCTTTATATACCTGAAGATGAAGTTGTTCTTTTGAATTATAGGGAGAAGGCACCTTATATCATCATGATTGAGTAGCTTTATGATGTATTTCTCTAATTTTTGGAATAAGTTAGCAAATGCGACTATGATGGATCTGTTTTGTCTTTATATGACATGCAGGAGATGGATGGATTTAATTTTTGAGGCTATAATGCTTGATCCTCCGCCACTTCACTACAGCATGGGAGTATGCGCAAAGGTAATGCATCACAAAGAATTGAGAGGTTTGATTCAAGTTCTCCACTTTGACAGGTTTGATTCAAGTTCTCCACTTTCCTTTGTTTTTTTAGTTTATCAATTTCACAGTTATATAGCTTTCTGTTGCCACATGATGCAGATAAATGTAGAGTGGGCATCACTTCATGCCACATGATGCAGATAAATCCATGAAGTCAAGCTGATGGGGTAACTTGCTTTAATCCTTTTTGCTATAACCATTATATCCACCGGCTAGACCATTGATATCAATTGGGTTGTCAACTGGGTTAAATTCTTTTGTCTCCTTGCTCATTCCTTCTTACCCATTTTGCTTCTTCTTTCTTTGGATTCACAATATACTTCTCTATGCAGTTACCAACCATTGATTCATCCGAAATTGATTATGAACTTTGAGCATTCATCCCAAAAGTGCAAAATTGATGTTTCACAGAACTTATTTGTTTGGCACTTTTTCTGTTAATTATTCTGAATTATATATTTGTCATGTTTAGGTGTTGAAGTGGGTAATATTTGCAGCAGGCTTCCCTGTGGCTATTCATACATGCTTTGAGGATCTCAAGAGATTAAATGAGCTTTCAGATAAATCTGTGCTCCTAGGCAACAGATTGAAACCCTATGGGATTCTGGTATCTCTTTTTTAGCATGTTATTTGTTTAAAGCCTTTAATTTTTCATCTGATTTGGGCTTTTTGGCTTCTCGCATTAAGAAGACTAAAGGTATGAACATTCACATGTATTATAGACATGTGTTAGAAAATCTAAATGAGGTAGATAAAGAAACAGAAATTATCAATTGTTAATAGACAACTCTTCTTATGCTTAGGATTCTGGTGATTATTTATAGGGGAGATGCGTAATCAACCACCACCTCTACAAGTTGAACATCCTCAACATGATGTTGCTGGAGTTATTGAAGACAATCCTATTGTTCTTGACTAGATGATCTTCAAAGTTGTATATTTCATTTTGTAAAACTTCTTCGGATCTTTAAGGATTTTCCTATTGTTGTTTGTTGTAAAACTTATTTAGACCTTTAATATGTTGGCTTTAATTTATACCTTTTGTTTGTTTGTTGTAAAACTTATTTAGACCTTTAATATGTTGGCTTTAATTTATACCTTTTGTTTGCTTCATAATATTGATTTTGGTGGTCCAAAACTGCTCCTATATTCTTATCGGCCAATATCATTATTCCTCATCCCTTGAACTGTGAATAACTTCACTTGAACAAAACATGTATCTTCAGGGACTTAAATCTGAGAGTGGAGAACGTAGCTTCTTCTCTGAAGCTTCAGGAGAAGGAAACAACAAAGGTCTTCAAATGGAATCACGGCTAGAAACCACACGGCCTTTAATGTCAACAAGAGTTTCCTCTTATTCTGTATCAAAGTTAAGTAATAACTCCATCCCCGTCAAGTAAAGGGGAACGAAAGCATTGTTTCTAAATTCTAACTCAAACATTTTCTGATATGGAGGAGACATGTTCTTCTCTAGGATGGTTCACTTGACTTATACTTCATGAGGATGCTTTCGTATTCATATTCCAATGACTACGGATCGTCTAAGGCCTATGTTGATGCGTAATCAACCACCACCTCTACAAGTTGACTATCCTCAACACGATGTTGCTGGAGTTATTGAAGACAATCCTATTGTTCTTGACTAGATGATCTTCAAAGTTTTATATTTCATTTTGTAAAACTTCTTCAGACATTTAAAGATTTTCCTATTGTTGTTTGTTGTCTATCCACCATTTTAATATGTTGTTTTCCGTATTTATTTTGACCGTTACTAGGGCTTCCCGTCCATCGGACGGGCATTAAGACTAGTCCCTAATAAGCAATAGCATTATGGAAACTACAACTCTCATTTCTTATAGATGCGTACTCCAAAGGATCAAACTACAACTCTCATTTCTCGTTTCTTATACCGGTTCTCAGGTTCGAACTCGAGTGTAACTATGTGATGTATGATGTTTACTAGTATTTTACCCGTGCATACGCACGGGTAATAATGTATTTGTTATAATTTGCTATGAAATTATATATACGTTAAAAGTTGCAAAATATAATAAAAAAGAAAAGAAAAACTCCATAAAAGGCGATATTTCAAATTTCTTAAAATAGTTGTGTTGCAAAAAGTTTTAACAAAAAGTCGGTATCATTATCTATAATAATACAAAGTAAAATGCCTCTATGGGCATTTTATCCTAGGTGTCATTCATAGGTGAACTTAACCAAAAACTAATTAATGCAAATCCTAATTGGCATCCTATTTGGCATCTATAAAATACTATAAATATAAATTAAAAAAACAATTTAACAATAACGTATTTTTAGAGGTACCAAAATAAATAAAAGCATTAAATAGTATGAATACAATTTAAAAACAATTTTAAAAAGACAAAAAGTAACGTATGATTTCCAATTCAGATTTTAAGTTGTAATTGCAATCATCCCAAACAATTTAAAAATAATAAGTTCCTTGTGTGACAGTTACAAAACAATACTCCTTTTATTATGACAATAAACAATACTCCTAATAATGCTAAACAATTTAAAAAAAAATTTAATACTCAAAATTTAAAAAAAACTTATGGCGCAAATGCAATCATATTTCAAAATTTTCAACAATTTATTTGGTGTAATTTTCAAAGTTTTGGCGAAATTTTTAAATTTCATTTTCAAAGTATTTGCATACAATACAACTAACATCTAGATTTACAATATAAATAGCCTCCATTGGTATGTCAACAAACCATCCTACATATTTTAGTCTCTTCACTTTTACACATTAGCTATTTTTTTCTTCTGTACTCCTGTTTTTTCTTAGAAAAAATGGAACTAGGTGCTGAAATGGTTGTTGATTTTCTATTTCTTCACAATGTCAACCTGAATGCTCTACACCATGTTGGAACAAATGTATATCCAATCTTCATAAAGTTTCTCCAATTCGTTTTTGATTTCCAGTCGTATTTTTTTCAGTTATTGGTGAAACATATCTAATTCCCAAATTTAATTTTTTTAATCGCATTTGTAATTTTTAAACATATTTCCAATCATATTTTTTAATCGCATTTGTTATACCATGTTGGAAAACTATATTCTTATTTTTTAAACTAATTAAATTTTGCTTTTGTCTTCCTCAGCTATCAAACATACTTGATCTTTTTAATTTTGAAATTGTCACAGGGCTCTCCTAATATAGTCATGGCCCATATTGACAAAGTCATTTCTGCTAACAAGTGAACTAAATCTTTTCAAATAAATTGATTACTCAAGTTCTGTTGGCATCTCCTAAATTGTCACAAGATTCGTTGGCATTTTTTTAACTATTTTTTGTTGTTTATAGGTATCAAACTCATCTTAAAGTAGTCGATCACTCAAGTTCGGGTGTCTTCATCTTAAAAGACTCTGTTGCTTTTCATTTTCATGAAAAGCATCTCACTGATGTAAATGGAGAATTTCGTATGGCTGATTTCAGCAAAAGGTCGTATCTTTTTAAGATATGTTGCCCCTGCAAACAATCAAGTGATTATGATAACAAATATATTGTTTTTTTTTGACAAAGATAACAAATATATTGTTAACAACTTATGTATGGATGAGGATATAATCGACCAGTTCCAATACAAAATGAATATAGAGGTAATAATTTTGTTAAATAAATTATGTAAAACACTACTAATTATTTAAATCGCCAATTATTCTATTTTAACCAATATACATTCTTAGCATATATTACTGGCTTTTGTTTTTTTATTTACTTGAGTATCTTTGCTATCGTGCATCGTTCACTAAGACCATTTCGTCAACACTTATGCATACTTTGCGGGAATTTCTTACTATCTTTTAAAAACATATTCAGTTAAATATTAATTAACATTAACACCAATTATCCACCATTAAATAATTTAAACTTTAAAATTTTAAAATTTTAAAATCTCAAACAATTTTGAAAACAATTTAAAATGTAACGTATGATTTCCATATTCAGATTATAAGTTGTAATTGCAATCATCCCAAACAATTTAAAAATAACGTGTGATAGACGTAGTTGTGGAAAATTAAAGAAAAACTGTGAATTAACAATTAATCACTTATTTTTTCTTTAATTGGTAAATGTTTGTAGATTTACAAAAAAAGTAATGATGAATTTACTATCCCGTTCTTTGTGTTTAGTAAAAAACGTTAACTATATTTGGTGGAATAGTAATTTACTTTTCCACATAAATTTTGTAATTCATTTTACTGAATTACCCAATACTTTTGACAATATGATGTTAATTATTCCTCTTTTTTTAATATTGTGTAAGACTTAATAGGTGTGCTGACTTCTTAGCCAAGGAAGGTTCCCACTCGATGTGCAATGTTGCTTGGGATCTGATTACCGTGGTTTTTGGTAAAATGAGTCTCGAGGCCGATTATCCTAGGTGTCACTCATACAACAATTTGAGAAATAATAATTAACGCATTCACACAATTAATTTACATTTAAAAAAAATATGATAAAACAAAAAAAACTTCTGAAACCGAATTATAAAAATTCAAATAATGTTAATAATTCATTTATAAAAATTTCCCTAACAAAATTTCATTTTAAACATATTAAAAACTATCACAATATAAAATTAATAAATTGCTATACCAGTTTAATAATATTTAATTTTAAATAATACAAAGTAAAATGTTTTTCAAGACCACTAATCATAGGTGTTAACTTTACAACAATTTGAGAGAAAAATAATAAATGCTAATTAAGTTTTATTTTCTAAAAAAAATTTGATTAATAATCAATAGTAATGAAACTCAACTTAAAAGAAATTTCATTTTCAAACAATTTTCATACAACTACTTATATAAATAGGCTTTGTTCGTAGGTCAACAAACCATTATACAGTTAGTGCTCTTATCTTTTACACGTCTTCTTTTTTTCAGTAGTTTTTTTGGCACATAATGGAATTCAATGCTGAAATGGCTGTTGATTTTCTATTCTATCATAGAAATGTCAACCGAAATGCACTACATCATTTAGAACAGGTGTATATCAAATTTTCTAAAATGATTTTTTCGACCTTTTTTTTGAGCTATCAAAAAAATCTGAACTTTTTGTTGTGATTTTATAACACGACTAGCGTTAGACTTAGTATTAGTTTTTCTACTATATAGAACATCTATTGTAAAGTAAAATACTGAAGGTATAAAAACTATCGTATTTTTGTTCAGTTAAAAAAAGAATAATTTACTATTAATGTTTGTATGTTATATTTAAATTTAACAATAATCTTTTTTAACATAAATATTTAAATTTTACTATATCTTATAATTTTTGTATTTTAAACAATAGGTTGATTATATGTATAAGTAATTAATTTCATTTATCACAAAAAATCTTGGTCATTTATCAAGAAAAATCACATGTCTGAATACAAAGTAAACAGCTATGCTAAGATAAAAGTCTTTGTCTATTTTTTGTGGTTATCGCATTTTAATAAAAACATATTCACTTTATGAAGATTGTATTTATATTTATCGTAAATTATGTCTCATACCTTCCAAAATATTTTTTGTGTGTCTAAGTATATTTGTTTGTGAATTTATATTGTTTGTGTCTATATATTCACTTTTTTTTGACCAAATATATATTCACTTTTAAATGTGCAAGCTATGTGTGTTTTTCCAAAAATATAATTGATATCAGCTGTAAAAGATAAAATAATTTATTTTTAGTACACTAATTTACTCCATAAGCATTTATATTAATAATTTCACCATCATGTTATTCACACAATTTTTTTAACGAAAACATAGTATAGTATCCCGTGCATCGCACGGGTTACATACTAGTAATATTAATAATATAGTAATAATGAGGAAAAAAGAAAATGAGATTTAATAATGGCGGTATCTTCTTATAATAATGGCGCTCCCGTTGGCGCTCTCGTTGCTGCTCTCGTTGGCGCTACCGTTGGCGCTTCTATTCGCGTTGTCACTGCTGCTCTCGTTGCCGCTCTCGTGCGGCTAACGAAAAAGTGGATGAGATTTAATTATTGATTTTTTTAGAAAAATAATTTTAGAATTTTTGCTTGCGGTATCAATTTTTTTGACAATCAGTGGTGGTTAAATTAATTGGGTTTAGTAGTTTTGAGTAGATTAAAGTAAATAATAAATTCTACATAATTTAATATTAATTTTATTGAGTTTATTTAATTACTGATTTTTTAGAAAAAATAAATTTAAAAATATTTTTTTTTGAACAAAAAAATTAGCTGCGCGCGGCGCGGCAGGCAACAGGTAGCTTTCGCTGCTTTTTGGCGCTCTTGCTGCTCCCGTGCGGCTCACGAAAAAAAAGTGGATGAGATTTAATTATACATTTTTTTAGGAAAAATAATTTTGGAATTTTTGCTCGCGGTATCAATTTTTTTGGCAATCGGTAGTGATTAAATTAATTGGGTTTAGTAGTTTTGAGTAGATTAAAGTAAATAATAAATTCTACATAATTTAATATTAATTTTATTAAATTTATTTAATTACTGATTTTTTAGAAAAAATAAATTTAAAATTTTTTTGAACAAAAATATTGACTGCGCGCGGCGCGGTAAGCAACAGGTAGCTTTTGCTGCTTTTTGGCGCTCTCGTTGCTCTTGTTGCTGCTCCCGTGCGGCTCACGAATAAAAAGTGGATGAGATTTAATTGTTGATTTTTTTAGGAAAAATAATTTTGGAATTTTTGCTTGCGGTATCACTTTTTTTTACAATTGGTAGGGGTTAAATTAATTGGGTTTAGTGGCTGGGTTAATTATAGTAAATAGTAAATTCTCGATAATTTAATATTAATTTAATTAATTTTATGTAATTACTGGTTTTTTACAAAAAATAAATTAAAAAAAAAGGATTTTTTTTAATAAAAAAAAAATTTGGTAGTGGGTTGTTTGATTATGTTGATTGTAGAGAGAAGTGGAAAGAGTGAGAGAGAGGAAAGAGAAAAGTAGTAGGTTTTAAAGTGAAATAAAAAATTAAAAGATGATGTGAGAGTGGGACCCACTAATGATAAAAGTAAGTGAGTGAAAAAAGTGAGAGGAAATAATTTGAAATGACATTTTTATCCTTAAGATTGAGATAAAAGTGGGGGATAATTTAGTATTTTTGGTAGTGGGTTGTTTGTATATATTGATAGTAGATTTGCTATGAAATTATATATAAGTTAAAAGTTGCAAAATATAATAAAAGAAAAAGGAAAAACTCCATAAAATGCGATATTTCAAATTTCTTAAAATAGTTGTGTTCCAAAAACTTTTAACAAAAAGTCGGTATCATTATAATATTAATAATATAGTAATAATGAGGAAAAAAGAAAATGAGATGTAATAATGACGGTATCTTCTTATTATAATGGTGCTCCCGTTGGCGCTCTCGTTGCTTCTCTCGTTGGCGCTTCCGCTGGGGCTCCCGTTGGCGCTTCTATTCGCGTTGTGACTGCCGCTCTCGTTGCCACTCTCGTGCGGCTAACGAAAAAGTGGATGAGATTTAATTATTAATTATTGATTTTTTTAGGAAAAATAATTTTAGAATTTTTGCTTGCGGTATCAATTTTTTTGACAATCAGTAGTGGTTAAATTAATTGGGTTTAGTAGTTTTGAGTAGATTAAAGTAAATAATAAATTCTACATAATTTAATATTAATTTTATTGAGTTTATTTAATTACTGATTTTTTAGAAAAAATAAATTTAAAACTATTTTTTTTTGAACAAAAAAATTGACTGCGCGCGGCGCGGCAGGCAATAGGTAGCTTTCGCTGCTTTTTGGGGCTCTCGCTGCTCCCGTGCGGCTCACGAAAAAAAAAGTGGATGAGATTTAATTATACATTTTTTTAGGAAAAATAATTTTGGAATTTTTGCTTGCGGTATCAATTTTTTTGACAATCGGTAGTGATTAAATTAATTGGGTTTAGTAGTTTTGAGTAGATTAAAGTAAATAATAAATTCTACATAATTTAATATTAATTTTATTAAGTTTATTTAATTACTGATTTTTTAGAAAAAATAAATTTAAATTTTTTTTTGAACAAAAATATTGACTGCGCGCGGCGCGGCAGGCAACAAGTAGCTTTTGCTGCTTTTTGGCGCTCTCGCTGCTCCTGTTGCTGCTCCCGTGCGGCTCACGAATAAAAAGTGGATGAGATTTAATTGTTGATTTTTTTAGGAAAAATAAATTTGGAATTTTTGATTGCGGTATCACTTTTTTTTTACAATTGGTAGGGGTTAAATTAATTGGGTTTAGTGGCTGAGTTAATTATAGTAAATAGTAAATTCTCGATAATTTAATATTAATTTAATTAATTTTATGTAATTACTGATTTTTTACAAAAAAATAAATTTAAAAAAAGGAGTTTTTTTTAATAATAAAAAAAAAAAGATTTTTGGTAGTGGGTTGTTTGATTATGTTGATTGTAGAGAGAAGTGGAAAGAGTGAGAGAGAGGAAAGAGAAAAGTAGTAGGTTTTAAAGTGAAATAAAAAATCAAAAAGATGATGTGAGAGTGGGACCCACTAATAATAAAAGTGAGTAAGTGAAAAAAGTGAGAGGAAATAATTTGAAAGGCCTGTTGTAGACTTGTAGCAACAAAGTTAACCGTGAAGTCTTGTGAGCCATTTGACTGGTTGGTCAATCAAAACTATGAGTAAACTACTACTTAAATAACACCCGTGATTTGTAAATTTCAACCACGTCTCGTTTCCCAAATATGTGAAGAAAATTGTTTGTGGTATATAGCAATACTTAACTTGACAACAATTTTGAAGTCAAAAAAAAAAAACTTTGACAACAATTTTGAATTTCGTTAGCCGGCGTAGGCATGTCTAATTTGTTAGGTAGGTGTACTTCTAATCGTCTTGACATGTAACAAAATATGATTTAAACCACGTATAAAAAATATTTGGTAAATCATCAACCATCATATAAATTTCATTAATCACACTTTTCAAATGTTATTGACTAACATTGAGTAACGCATTAACCACTCGGTGTATTCTATTAACGGACAACTTGGTTTATAATGTATAAACTTGGTTTATAATGACAAAGTCGGTCGTTAAGTCTTGGGAGCCATGACCGGTTGGGTAGAGCACTTGTTTCTGGTCGCATAATTGGACAAGTATTTTCCCACTACAAGAATTTCGGTGCTTTCCGAGGGAAATATCCCTCGCAAAAGCCAGAAAATCGGTCGCTAATACGCATTTCCGACGAACAATATTCGGTCGGGAAAATGCTCCTCGCAAACGATTTCCGACGGAATTTTCCCTCGAAAACGCTTCCGTCGCAAATCCCTCGCAAACTCCGTCGCAAATATCCGTCGCAAATCCCTCACAAATTCCGTCGCAAATCCCTCACAAATCCCTGTCAATTATACGTCGCAAATCCCTCACAAATATTATTTAAATCTATTTTTTTTCATTATCATGGATTTGTTTTCCAAACATTTAAATAACAATTAGCCAACTCTAGAAACATGCATAGACAATATTTTGATGTTTATAATTTAGGAACACTAGAATAACTAAATAATCGAAACTCTTTAATTATAAATCAAATCCAAAATATACACCAAGTTCAATATTTCATGTTCAAAACACCAAATGGGGAGTAGCTCTATAACACTACATAATACCACCCCACAGTACAATATGAAGCAACACAAAAACAACCCCTACTGATACAAAAGGGGACAAAGAAAAATAAAAGTAAAAGGAACATGCAGACTGTCTGAATTTCTTGTTCAAGAGAAGCTTATCCAATGGTTCATTAGGATCTATCCTTGAATTTGGTTCACTTTGTGCTAACACCCCGCTGTCAGGTATGCCTAAAGCCTGGCCCATTGAGCGAAATTCTCTGGACTCTCTTCTCCTCAAGCTGATTTGTGAGAGCAGTGGTTGTGAACTTGATATTGAAAAGAAAGCCAGCACAAGTATGCTACCCTATAAATAAAGGCAACATAAGATGGAAGGAAACAAATATTCAGAACAACTTTCATTGTTATACTTTCAATAACAATGTTTGTCATTTCATTGTTATGCAACAGAAGAAGTGGTAGGAAAGCATACCAAAACTAAAAGAAGAAATCTGGAGGCAACTTGAAGCCATGGAATATTGTCATGAATTTCATTCAGTATGTAAGCAGTAACCCACACACCTGACAGAATAAATAAGAAAGGTTAAATTATTGAGGCCACTAATATTATTTGTATTAAAACAAGGATTAGAGTTTTGCCTTTTGTAGTATTCAATATACTATTCATATCATACTAATACAATTCCATTATTTTCTGCGTTTCTTTTCCTCCCTCTATACCTAATAGACTAATCCTAAAACTACAACAATATCCAACTACATATCATATAACTTTAGTGGATATATGCAAAGTGACCATTAGTTGTCTTTAATCCAGCAAGCAGTTGTTAAACTAGATCGAAAATTTTTTGCTAACTAAAGGGAATGCATAGTGTATTCATAGAATACTATAATCTCTTTTCAGAAATTAAAGTATCCCATATTTAGCATAAGGCTTTTACAAGTCAGTTCCCAAACCACACTGGTTAAAGAATACACGATAAATACAAGCATAATAAAATATGCATAGTTGACTTGACATTAATTTTTGCATCAATTTTTTAACATGAATGTTATTCTCATTTTGATAGCAAATGTATTCACTACTTAATGGTGAATTCAAGAACCTTACAATGGCCTTATAGCACTGGTTAGTAGTAAGCAAGGAGGTTCAAAATAAATATAAATATAATGGAGTGTCTTAGAAAAAATGTACCAATAGATACAGGTGACACAAGTATTCCCCGCCATAGGTCTCTGAGTTCATCAAACCTGAACTCTATATATATGATGAACAGCAGCAGTTACAGCAACCAAAATGGCAACATACAATGCATGAAGGCAAACGACTGGTATGGTCCACTGAGCCGTCATGTGACAGCGGTTGCTCAGAGGCTTCTTCATATGGATAACTAGGGCATGAACAAATAGCTTTATTAGAATTAAATACAGGAAAAAAGCAAGCAAAGTGGGGATTCTCGTAATCGTTTCTAGAAATTACACTAGATGTAGCAAATACTAAGAAACGTATATTGCCCAAACACTTTGAAATGGAATAACTCATTCAATTGAAGTAGACAATGTGTAGCAAAATTTTGAAAGAAGGGAAGATATTAGTTAAAAAGAGATAAAAAATTGCAGCTCTACAGACAAAAAGAAATAAAATACTTGGATTTACACCTACTACCACTAGAAATGATTAAAACTAAGAAGTAACTTAAAATTAATCAAGATTCTTACCAGTAGCACCAGCAATCCAGGGAAGTAGAATAAGCGGAATTAAAAAAATGATCTGATCAGTGGTAAGCGCCTCCTGAAATATCAACAAAGAAATCAAATTCAGCACACAGTTGACAAATGAATGATAACTCATTCCATACCACATGTATTGCATCAACACTATGACTGGATGCATAATGAGCAACAGTTTCCCTTTCTTCATCAGCCAGGCATCAGAACAGACACAAAACTAAGACATCAAAACAAGATTAAGGAAAAAACCTTTAAAGGAAAAAACAGACACAAAACTAAGACAGCAAAACTAAGACACAAAACTAATCATCACATTATACTTGATAGGGGAAAAACAACAACAAAAACAATAAATAAATAAAAACTCAACTACCAAATCAAAAATTATCAATGTCATCAAATAAAAACTCAATTCCTAATCAAATTGCAATTACATCAAGATGTTATTGCATAATCATTACTCAGCACCAGAACACAGCTGCAGCACATACTATGAAAACCTAATATTCATCATATAATTCATACGAGAAAAGAATATAAAAACAAGTTCAATTCAACAAGCAAATTAACAACATTAAAACTTAGTTCCTAGTTTAGTTGTATGTCAAATCCAGCAGCTTTATAACAACACTTGCTAAGAACATGGCAATTAACAACAACTGCAGGACATCCTCTGAAAAACATCATATATTAAATGGGAGAAAAACACAACAAAAAACATGTTGAAGAAAGAAGACTTTGTCACCGGTTTCCTCGGTCTCAGATTCCAAGTCCTAACCAATGGTTCTTCAACTTCATCCCCATCCCCTTCGCCTTCTTTTGCTTCTTCCTCTCGTGCTCCTTCTTTTTCTAGTGCTCTAGCATTTGCTTCTTCTCGCTCTTCTTCTCCGTCTCCGTCTCCCTCTCCCTCGCTTTCGCTGTCATCGTCGCTGTCCTCGTGAGTATCACTGTCATCCTGGCAAATGGGGAATAAACATAATCTTGTTATGGAATGTCTAACAGATGTTATTTCTTTCTCGTTTCCTGAAACTTATAATATTTATTTTACTACCACACAATTTATTTAATCAATCTAAAATGGCTCAGAAAACATAATAATCAGTTAAAGCATAAATCATTTTAGTATAAAATCCCATGAACATCATGTAACAATCATCTTAAAACATAAGCAAATGCATTAATTGGATTTGGAAATCTGCAATTAGTTTGGGCATTTTTACAAGCATTTTGTGTGCAGCTGAAAGAAGAACAGAACAAACTTCAATGGAGGGGATGAAAAATACCAATTTTTTTTTTCATTTCAAAAGATGAATGACACAACCAGCAGCAACATTCAGAGAACAAAATTTTAAAACTAAAACTCACAATAATCATGCAGAAGAAGGAAAGGAAAAATAAAAAAAAACAAAAAAAACAGAACTCACTGGTTGTTGGACGCGCAGTTGATGGTGGTGAACGCGAGAGAGATGAACGGCGTACGAGCTCCCAGTGAATAGTGGCGAAACCATGGTGGTCACTACTGGTTCACGGTGGAGCTTCGGTTTGGTCAAAAATGGGCGACTTGGTTCGAATGGGGGCGGTGGATCGAAGAAACAGAGGCCATAATCATGATCGGCAGCATGTGGAAACGCGAGGAAGGAGGTGGAGCTCGCTAGGGTTTGGTTTCTGCTGCAACTCTGTCGCGAGGAAGAAGAAAGAAGGGTGTGGGCCGGGTCTAGTTTCGCGACAGGGACAGTGGTTTCGCGACAGGGAAAGTCTGGTTTCGCGAGGAAGAAGAAAGAAGGGTGTGGGACGTGGTGGTGGCCGACGACGCAACAGGGTGGGAGTGGAGAGTGGTGGCTGAGTGGAGAGTGGTGGCTGAAAGTGGAGAGGGTTTAGGGTTAGAGTGTGAGAGTGAAAGTGAGGGTGGGAAAGTCAGGGTCGTGAAGTAGTTCTAATTTAGATTTAAGTGCTAAACGGTTCCGACGGATATGTATGTGTTTTCGACGGAAACTTCCCTCGGAAATTAGCGACGACTATAAATTCCCTCGGAAAGATAAGTGAAAAAATACACTAAACACGTAGCGAGGGAATTATCCGTCGGAAACGAACGTATTAGTACCGACCAAAATAAATCCCTCGGAAATATGTGGTAGCTAAATCACCATATTCTTGTAGTGTCCCCCAGTTAAAGCTTGTTTTGCTGATTTGTTTGATCGGTGCAATTGAGGTGTGTTTGTTGTTGCCTCGGGTGCTTGGACTAATGTTAGTTGACTGTGGTCTTGGAAAGAGTGTTGGATACACAAGGTTATAGGAAGAAGCTGTGGTTGCTGTGTTTGAGTCCTCGGAGGGTGTAGTAGAATGTTGGGCTTGGACTCCAAATCCGGCTAAAGCTTTTACGGTAAGATCGTGCTCGTGCTATGGAGCATTGGTAGAAATGTTTGATGATACAGATACAGATATATTTGAAGAAGGCATTAAAACGACTATGCGACTATAGATCTAGAGCATTGGTAGAAATGTTCGATTATACAGATATTAGCTGTTGATTTGAAGAAGGCATTAAAACCGGACCTGAAGCTGAAAAGAATGTGAGTCTTCTCTTTTTCCAATGCAAATTTGCAACTGAGGTTTGGGAAATGGTTTCTGGTTGTCTTGTGTTTGTGACATCATGGAGCTCTCTCGCCGGCACAAGGAAGAAGAGGAAGGTAAGGTATATTATACGGCTTACGGTGACATGGGCGATTTGGGGAGCACAGAATGAAGTTATGTTTAAAGGTAAATAGTTGCTGATGTGATATATGTGTTTAATCGTATTAAGATGTTATATTGGCAATGGTTTATTGAGAAATTGGGAAGAAACACAAGTATATCTCTTGCACCCTGGTGTTCTTCCCCCACAACTTCTTTTAACTCAATCTGAATTACTGTTGTCGTTGCTGATCTGGTGTGGTAGTTTTACTGGTAGGAGTGCCTAGAAATGGAGAGTGGAGGGCGATGTTGTTGATAGAGTGGTGGGCTGGTTGGTTGTTGAGGGATTGCGTAGAGTGTGGTGAGATTTCTGGTTGTTGATGTGGATATGCAGTAGGTTGTTATGTTATTTTTTGATGGGTCAATGTGTTTTGGAGATGCTTATGTATTGCCTATAATTTTGGATTGTGTGGTTGGCGGTGTGGTTTTGTTATGCTGAGCTATGGCATGCATCTTGCCATGACTTTAGAATGGAAGGCGCCTCACACGTTTTTTGCTTTTAGGAGCGGTTCGGTTGGTGCTCATTGGTTGGGCGCCGATTCACACCTAGAGCGCTTCCCGATTCTTGTTGGCAAAGCTAATCTAACATGTAATTGTAATGTTCAATAGTATTGATGGGGGTACTCTTTTTCCTCTTCGGGTCTTTCTCCCAATGGGTTTTGGCCTTTGGAGGTTTTAATGTGCCCCTCCGATTGTATTACCATGGGTGGAGTACCCCTTGTACTCCTATTAATATAAATAAATAAAAAAACTTAAAGTCGTGCAATTTTGTAAATATCAGCTACGAATCATTTCGCGAAGGAAATTGTAGGCACTATATAGCAATACTCAACTTGATATACCCATTAGCAAACTCAACACATCATTAACTATAATTTTATCAAAAAAAATTAACAACAACTTTGAGATTCTTTAATTGGTGTAGGCGTGTTTAATTTTTTTCATCTTGACAAGCAAGGAAAAAATTATGATTTAAACCACATTCATCTATAAAAAAAATTAGGATGTTAGCGTGCATTCCCTTATATTCTCATCAATGATTGAAATGTCTTACTCTTTTCAAAAAGTTTAATCCTTAAAATCTACACTATTGGAGAAAATAGAAAAAATTGGATATTTTACCCTAGATTTAGAAAAACACTACTAAAAAAAACAATATTAGTGAGGGAAATAATATTTGTTGCAAAAAAAAAATTAGCGAGGGAAATTTCCTCGCTAGTTTTAAGCGAGGTTTAGCGAGGACCATTTGGCTGTCGCTAATTCCCTCACTAATATGCTTTAGCGAGGGAAATTTCCCTCAGTAATAATGTTTTTTTTGTATTGAAAACCAGTGTGGAATATTTAAGCGGTGGTAATTTTGCAATTAGCGTGTCAATTTTCATTTTAGTGCTTGATGTTTAACACTGCTTACACATAAAACTAGTGTAAGAGGTTATTTTTATGCTGGTTATTACCAAAATCAGAGTAATTAAAAGGGTTTAAAATTTTATTAAAAGTTATTTCGAATTGAGCATTGCTATATGACCCGAAATGTTTTCCCGAAAATTTCCCGAAGCCACAAATAAGTAATCGGATTTTATGCTAACTCGTTGGAAACTTTTCATTTTCTTATGCTGACTTTTGTTTTACCCAATACTAATACATGAGTAAAATAAAAATAGAGACTGACAAAAATATTTCACTCCGTTAATGATTTCACTTCCCAGTTGCCACATGTATTACCACTCTTGTTAATGATTTCACTTTGACATTTACATGCCTTGAAGTAGAGCAAATAAACAGGGTCGTAGAATCATTGAAATCCTAGTTTTCCTTTCCCTCTCTTCGAACTCACTCGTGAACTCGAGCCACTTATCAGATCACCCCCTAAACCGTTGACCCTTAAATAAAATTAGTCCTTAAAGTAAGTTTGTGAAATCAAATAATTCTTTAAAATTTTAAAAAATGTGTTTCGTCAGTTCCGTAATTGACTACATATAAAACTTTCAAAATTAAATAGATTGATGTCACAAATTTTAGGAACTACTTGAGCTTGAAAACTAAATTGATAATTAATTCTTAATTTGGTTTCTTAATTTCATTGATTTATGACATAATATATGAAAATGAAATTTCAAACAATCTTGTGAACCAACAATTTTGATAATGATTTTTTTTGCACCCTTGACTCAGGGTCTTTGCTCCATCACTGAGTGTTTGTTTGACAAAAATAAACAAATAGGAGTATTAGTGCCTCAAAACTCAATTTTATTCATTTTTGCTTTTTTTTTCAAACTGACACTAATCAGTTCACTTTCCTAGTTGTGAGGATGAGGTAGATCATGAGCTTCTGCTTTTGAGTGACAATGTCGGTCGTCGTTAGAATTTTGAACAATTTATAAGTATGGGTGATCAGCAAAACCGAACCCGCCCAAACCCGCAAAAACCGCACCTGCAAAATCCGCACGGGTCGGGTTCGGTCGGGTGCGCGGGTACAAACGGAAGCGAGAATGGTTGACACGGTTGTGCACGGGATGGTGCGGTGGCGCTCCAAACCCGTCCGCACAACCCGAACCCGCCCGCACAAGCCTCATTTAACCCTAGGTATATAATGTGCTCAACAGTGACACTGTGTCACAATTCACAAAATCTGAAAACCCTAGCGCAGCACAATTTTCTCTTCTCACTCAGTCACCGTTTTCTTCGTCTTCTTCGTCGCACTCGCATAACACAAAACCTGAAAACCCTAGCACAGTGAGTTCCCTTCGTTCGTTCCCTTTCAGTGACTTCGTTCGCTCCCTTTCACAGTGAGTTCTCACGTTCGTCTTCTTCGTTCGTTCAGTCTCTTCGTTCGTTCCCTTTCAGTGAGTTCTCACGTTTTCTCCCTTTCTCTCATCTCTATTCTCTGTTGAGACAGTTCGCTAAACGTTCCCTTTCTCTCGTTCTCATCATCAACATCAAGGATGACGAACTTGCCCACAATAATTAATTTCGTTTTATGTTATGTTGCAGAGATACAAGCAAGGTATTGACTATTGAACATCATCAACATCAAGCTATTTTGCAATATTGAACATCATCAACATCAAGGTATTCTCTCAAAATCAAAGGCTTAAGTCTGCTTAATTTCATTTGATTATTTCTTTTGTGTTTGTTTGCTTAATTTCAAGTGGTATAAATCTGCTTAAGATATATAACTGTAATTGATTATTCATTTATATGGTCTAATACTCATTTGTGTTTGAATTTGAATGTATGAATTTGAATGTATGTATAACAGTATAAGTCTGCTTAAGATATATAACTGGTTAAGATATATAACTGTAAATGCAAATGGTCCTCGTAAGACATCCATGGCTTGGGACCACTTCACTAAATTACCAGAAAGTGAAGCACGAGATCCAACTGCTAAGTGTAACTATTGTGGCCAGAAGTATCTATGTGACACTAGGACTCATGGCACCACAAACATGAAAATTCACATAGAACGTTATTGTAAGAAATATCCATATTCGGTAGCACATGACCCCACCCAAACCGTGCTTACTTTTACCCAAGGTAGTAATCAATTGGCAGCCACTAGCCAAAGGTTTAATGTTGAGTATTGTAGAAAAGCGTTGGCAGTTTTCATCATTGTGGATGAACAACCCTTTAAGGTAGTTGAAGGTGAGGGTTTTAAGTATTATACTAATGCTCTGCGACCCTGATTCACAATTCCTTCAAGGCACACAGTAGCTAGAGATTGTTTTCAGCTGTATGTGGAGGAAAAGGACAAGTTAGTTCGCTTCTTTAGGTCTGATTGTAGTCGTGTTGCTCTCACAATTGATTGTTGGACTACTATCCAAAACCTTAATTACCTCACACTCACTGCCCACTTCATTGACAATGAATGGAAGTATCAAAAGAGGATCATCAGTTTTAGTCTAGTACCCAATCATAAAGGTGAGACAATGGCTAAGCACATTGAGGAGATTTTAAGAAAATGGTGGATTGGTGCTCCTCTCCTCACTATCTTATATAACCTGGCCCACTGATAACTCTAATTTATATAGAGTTATTTATGCTTTTAGACTTAAATTATTGTAAGTATTTCAGTAATATTGTTGTGTAAGTGGGAAATTAAGTGATAAACAGTAACATTAAGGGTCAAGAGGTGTTTGATATCAACTTGGTGCTTTTTGGATATTTTGTGGTGCTTTTATGTGTTTGTTCAATGCTGCAGCACTAGATGTCACGGCATTAGGATGCCATGTCATTAGAAGATTGGAATGCTACATCACTGGAGCAAAGGCAATGGATGCCACTGCATTACCGTGCTGACGTCACTATGAGCTCAAAAGTCAAAAACGTTAAGCAAGCGGCCCAAGTTGCTCACCTCACCACGACTTTATGGACAACATAGCTTGCAACTTGCTCCTTTTTCAGAAACACTTGCCCATGCTTATAGGCGTACTTTCTAGAGTTGGAAGATCAAATCAACTTTTTAAAAGCAAGTGATGCAAGTGGGGAATTACTACTTCACCCTTAAGTACTTCACCATAAAGAAACCTCTCTCAATGAGCCTATAACTTGCAACTTTTAGGGACACTTGTCCTTACGCCATAGGACCCCTTTGGTAGTAGTTTAGTAATCAAATCAATCTTTTTGAAGTAAATGGATGCAAGTTCAATTAACCTCTTTTTCAAGCAAACTTCAACAAAAAGAAACCTCTCACATGAAGCCTATAAAAACCCTTCACCTTCTCATTCACAAGCAGACCAGAAAATATCACTTAAAACATCATTGGAGGTGGTTTCAAAGGAGAGGGAAGGAATTGACAACTTCTTCCTTCACCTTAAAGCAACTACAAGGAATGTTGAATGCGATGCTGCAGCATTACTGAACTGACTGATGCAGGGGCAATTAATCGTGTACTCTACTCTCTACTCTATTTATTGTCTTTTGTATTTTTCAGTTATATGAACATGACTATGATTTCAGTAATGTTAAGCATGAGCTAATTCCATTTGTAGTTGGGATGTCACACACTTTGTAATGATTTTTTAATTAGCTTTGTGTTATGCATTGATGTTGGCATTTTAGTTCTTGCATGCTTAGTTTTTTCACATTCATTATTTAGAATTGATCAGCTAAAAGTGAATGAAAATTATAAATTCAGACATGGTTTATAATTGGAACTAAAGAACTAATGTGGATAAATATTTTAACAAAGGAAACTTTGTAATTCTGTGCTCAACCTAGACATATGCAGCATAGTCCATAGGGTGATACTGTGGGTACTTCATATACAAGAGTGAAACTATTTAAGGGCGCAGACATGTTGTCCCTTGTAATGCAACTCTGACGATAGTGACCGAAAGACACGCATCAAATGCTACAGCATCCAATGATCCAACATCGTATGTAACACAATGCTGTTAAAAGTGATTTACTAGTGCAAAGGCATTTCAACTACTTTCTCATCATATATTTTCCAACACAACTTCACTTGATTGTTTATTTTTTGTCCTTTACATTATTGCATTCCTCAATTGTGTGATATTTTGTTACTCCTCACTAAAATTATCAATTTAGACTTTGAAATTAATCCAATCCCTGTGGGTACGATCTCAACTTACTACTTTATTACTTGTTACGATTGTGTACACTTGCACATACCTTTGTGTATATATACCAAGCACAACACCCACCTGGCCCGTGAACTTGTCGGGCAATAGACGAGTTAGCCCACCAAACCTAAATATTTATTTTTTAATTTTTTAAAACTATTTTTGTGTTTTTTGGCAGGTTGTAGTGGGCCAACTTACTTATACTCCCTTTGTCTCATATTATATGACTTTCTAGCCAAAAAAATTTGTCTCATAATACATGACGTTTTAGAATAGCAATAAGGCTTTAATTATGTTTTCCCTATTATACTCTCAAATTTGAATGCAGAATTTTTTTAATTCATTTTTAATTTAATGAATGAAGGGTATATTAGAAAGAATAAAAATACTTTTTACAAATTCTAGACTAATAATTACATTCTTTAGTTTCTGTGCCACAACCTTAAGCGATATATAATATGAGACGGAGGGAGTATCTTATTACAATTATTTTATATTTATTTATTTTATGAGCTCGTCGATAGTAGTTGGTGGGGATCAATGTTGAAAGAAAAGTGCATTTAGAAGTGATAGAAGTGGTGATTTTTTTTAAAAAAAAAAGAACTTTTGAAATCCAAACACAATCTGTCACATCGAATGATTTTTGACCAAATTAAGTTTACAAAATCAATCAATTTTATAGTCGCTCAAAACATTAAATTAATTAGTTGTTTAACTCTAATACCATACGAGGCTTCCCAAATGATCTATTCTATGGAGTATACTTCCCTTAACATTTAAATCTCGCACAATAAGGAAAATTATTATACTCCTATAATTACTCTCTAACCTAAGAAACTCGGATACTTAATACGACACGACATGCACCGGCGGATCTACGTATAGGTTAGGGTGTGCAGCTAAGAAACTCGGATACTTAATACGACACGACATGCACCGGCGGATCTACGTATAGGTTAGGGTGTGCAGCTGCACACCCTTAAATTTAAAATTTTGCACTAATATCCCTATGAAAAATATATTTTGACGCTCCTAGTTTTATTTTTTGATGCATCCTACTACTATTTTTCTCTTTCCATTCTTAGTTACTCTTTCCTATTGCACCTCCAGGAGCGATTGGTAGTGTAACTATGGGGTAGTTTTGGCTATCCAAAAATAATATATGTATTTGGATAATTAAGTATATTTTAAATTTAGTTACCCCAATAATATATTATTTAGCTACTCCAACTAACTTTATTTGTCAAATGAGATAAAAGAACAATATCAAGTCCATTAGTTTAATTAGTGTCATTTGATAAAAAAAATCTATTATTATCACAAACAAATATGGTGATTTTTGTTAACTTGGTGATTTTAGTCCCAATTTTTCTTAGTTTCGCAATTTTCCCCTCAAAATCATATATTATTTCCACTTTTGGTCCTCAAAAATCTTGAATTTTGAAAAAATAAGGGAATAACATTGCACAATCCAGTATTTTTAGCAACCGAAAGTGCAATAAAAAAATCACAAGGACCAAAATTACCAAATTAGAAGAGCAAAATGTTTAATTTGTATACACCATCGTTGTAAAAACTTTTTAAGGTAGATGAGATAAAGTCACACGTTTTTTATGATGTGTTGTTTTGTGATTGACTGACGCTGTAAAAAAAATTCTACACGACAATATATGTTAATTGTTAAATTAAATCGTTTGACCACTCTGGACCAGGGTCCTAGATACGCCACTGACGACATGGATACGGAGATGCGGGAATTTTTTAAAAATCAAGATACGACACGACCAAGATACATATATAAGTATATCGCAGTGTAGAAAATAATTACTTTGTAATCATAGAAAATAATTACTATAATATATTATGTCTACTATGAATGTGTGAACAAATTTCATGTTTTTAGTAAGAGATATCGAAGATATATCCTATCAATGTGAAATTCATATTTTCTTTAGTTGGTAAGATATGTATTGTAGGTATATTTGAGAAGTATCGAAAAATATCGGGTGCGTATCGAATCGGACACATATCAAACACGATGCGTCTCTATTTTTGGAGTATTAGGGTTTCATAGTCTCTAACCAACCAACATAGTTTGATTGAAGACCTTTTAGGTTGGAGTCTTTAAAACTCATTCAATTTAACCATTAGTTAAAAGATGAACTCTTTCAAAAGATAGTTCAACTGAGTTAAAAACAAAAATTACTGTATACATGTTTTAATGGGGTTGCCTCAAAGGCTCAAATGATAAAAAGGTAGTAGTAGGAATCATTTTACAATTTCAAGTTGAAATTGGTTTAAGTTCGAGGTGCATATTTAAAACTCATAAATTGATTAGTCTATATATGAAATGCCGGGCTAACACGTGGGTCATTTCATAAACAAAAAATAAATTGCACTCAACATTTATACACTTAAACTAACACGTTAATACTTGATCAAAAAAACTAATTGTAAAAAAGCTTTAAGTGCACAAAAATTGGAGTACTAAATCTTTTCGATAAAGAATTGCATAAAACATAAAAACATAAAAGCTTTTATGCACTTAAAGAATTGCACTCATCATTTATACACTTAAAGTTGTATCCGCTCCGCAGTTGTCCTGCAGTTGCGGTTCCGCGCCAAATGCAATTTTTTTTGTTTTTTTATTTTAATGTCTTTCTTAAATAATGTTCCCTTTTGTCCTTTTAAATCCTATTTGATATGCGCCAGCCGCTCTGCAGCTGTCCTGCAGTTGCGGTTCCGCGCCAAATGCATTTTTTTGTTTTTTTATTTTAATGTCTTTCTTATACCTATTTGATATGCGCCAGCCGCTCTGCAGTTGTCCTGCAGTTGCGGTTCCGCGCCAAATGCATTTTTTTTTATTTTTTTTTGTTTCTTTATTTTAATGTCTTTCTTAAATAATGTTCCCTTTTGTCCTTTTAAATCCTATTTGATATGCGCCAGCCGCTCTGCAGTTGTCCTGCAGTTGCGGTTCCGCGCCAAATGCTTTTTTTTTTGTTTTTTTATTTTAATGTCTTTCTTAAATAATGTTCCCTTTTAAATTAGTGTATTATTGATTTACTAATAGTATTTTTTATGGCTTTTATTTTGATTACTTTAGATTAACCGGTATTAAAAGCAAACTTAATTTAGTGTTTATATTATATGTGAGTTCCACGACTTCAATATGTACTTCGCACCAAACTTTCACGTTTTTATGTTTTTTTTGTTTAAATTTTTCCTGATATTTAAGAGTCCGAAAAAAAATTAGATGTTCAAATACGCGGAATTCATTCTTCAATAACTGGTTTGGTAAAAAAAACTATTTAGTAAGAAAATACGTAAAGTGATCGAGATGCCAAGTAGTATGTTTTGGTGAACCTTTAATAACTGATTTGGTAAAAAAAATTATTTACTAAGAAAATACGTAAAGTGGTCGAGATGCTAAGGAGTATGTTTTCGTTAACTTTATAATTCAGAAAAATTTAACTGTTCATATTTTAATGCTTTTTTTAAATAATGTTTATTTTTACTAATCGCATATTTTTTTCATTATGGCTTTTATTTTGATCACTTTGGATCAACTGATATTAAAAGCAAACTTAAATTAGTGTTTATATTAGACTATTTACAATGGGGTAGTTGAAAAATTTATTAAGTAGTTGAATAGGTGTAATGGGGGTGTTGAATGGGTAGTTGAAAGGGAGGTGGATTATTTGGTGTTGAATTTATTCAACATGTTGAATGCTGAAATAGTGGGGTCCGCGCGGAAAACATGGCGAATTCTGATTGGCTGTTGTGATTTTTGACATTTTTATCTCATCCTAATTATTTAGGGTCAATTATTTCATAGTAAATCATTTTTTTTTAAAAAAATTTTCCACCAAAATTCATCATTTTTTTTGTCTACAAATAGAGACTTGGTTCATTTGATTTGGGCACAGAAAAAAATCGACTATTTTTCTCTAATTTTTCTATATAGCCTCCAATAAACTCTTGTTTGTAGATCTAAACATCTTTTTAGTGAAATGGATCTCAACAATAACCCTTTTAACACCCAATATTCTATTAATTACCCTTTCTATTAATATGTAATAACAAAAAAAAAACATAAAAGAAATGAAGAATATGAAATAAAAGTGGTGGGGTAGGTTGTTGAATTTTATTAAACAAAACCATTGTAGTGAATAAAAGTTGAATGAGTGTTGAATTATTAGGTGGAAGAGAGAGAAGATGATGTGGAGTGTTAAAAAATGAAAAAGGAGGGTGTTGAAACATGAAGAGTGTTGAAACCACTGTACATAGTCTTATATGCGACTACCGTAGCTTCAATCGGTACTTCGCACCAAACTTCCACGTTTTTGTGTTTTTTTTGTTTAATTTTTTGTGATATTTTAGAGTCCGAAAAAAAATTTAGATGTTCAAATACGCGGACTTCACTCTTCAATAACTGATTTGGTAAAAAAAAATTAGTAAAATACGTAAAGTGATCGAAATGCTAAACAGTATGTTTTGGTGAACTTTAGAGTTCAGAAAAAAAATTAACTGTTCATATTTTAATCCTTTTTTAAATAATGTTTCTTTTTTTCCTTTTAAATTAGTGTAGTATTAATTTACTAATAGCATATTTTTTCTTTATGGCTTTTATTTTGATCACTTTAGATCAATTGTATTTTTTTTTGTGAAGAGATCAACTATATTAAAAGCAAACTTAAATTAGTGTTTATATTATATACGAGTACTGTGGTAAAAAAACTTTATTTAGTAAGAAAATACGTAAAGTGATCGAGATGCTAAGCAGTATGTTTTGGTGAACTTTAAAGTTCAGAAAAAAATTTAACTGTTCATATTTTAATCCTTTTTTTAAATAATGTTTCTTTTTTTCCTTTTAAATTAGTGTAGTATTAATTTACTAATAGCATATTTTTTTCTATATAGCTTTTATTTTCATCACTTTAGATCAACGGGTGTTAAAAGTAAACTTAACTTAGTGTTTATATTATATGCGAGTATCATGGCTTCAATCAGTACTTCACACCAAACTTCGACGTTTTTGCGTTTTTTTTGTTTAAATTTTTTGTGATATTTTAGGGTCCGAAATAATGGGTTTGGTAAAATAAATTATTTAGTAAGAAAATATGTAAAGTGATCGAGTCTCGAGATAAGATTGCCAAAATCTATCTAATACAACTCGAGAGGATTACATAGGAGTGGTGCACAATCAAACCAAATTATTGATATGCATCCACGTGTTAAACAATAGGGCTCCAAATACTCACCGAGGTTAGAGTTGTCCTCAGGGCTCTTTAACGACTTACGGATATACTTACAGATCACCCAGCACGTAGGTCATCGCATTGACTATCGGAGTTTAACCCAGGCCCTTATACCAACTGAGTCAATCTCATATTTGCTCTTATTTTATTCTAAATATGGAAGTATGATTGTAATTTAAGAAAAAAAACATCTCAAAAAATAATCACACAATACTTATTATAAAAAAAACATCTAAAAAAATATAGATACACGTTTAATATCATTTTATGCTACCATATCTCAATAGTTGGAGGTTGAAGAATTTTCCATTCAAAAACAGCACACAAAAAATCATGAATTTACATATAATTTACTATATACTACCTATATTAATATGTTATACCTTTAAGGTAATCGTGTCACGTAACACGATCGGCCCGTGCGGATGCACGGGTATAATACTAGTTTTGTAAAAACATGGTAAAAACATCTATTTTGTTCCCCAAGTGAATCAGATGCAGCGGAAATAATGAGGAAAACCCATTGGTTTGTCATGAATCATCTATTGTGTTTAGAACAGTGGAACCCCCAAATTTCTTGTCATGAAATAGTTTTCAGCAAAGCCACCTTCTGGATTCAGATTCACCATCTACCCCTAGCTAATCTTAATGTTCAAAATGCAGTCAAGTTACTAAGCAAGGTGGGTGAAGTTCTTGAAATTGAAAACCCTATCATTGGGAGGAAAATTCTTCGTAACTTCATCATAGGTAGAGTTAGAATAAACCTGGATACGGCCTTTCCTACGGGGTGTTGGGTGCCAAAAAGGAATCTCCCTAATCTGTGGGTTGTTTATAAATATGGGAGATTACAATCTCTATGCTTTAAATGTGGGGTTATTGGTCATGATCAAAAAAGCTGCAATAAACCTCAAGCTATGGCTCCATGGGACCCCAGCATTCACATTAGACGAGCTGGTGCTCCATATAGATTGGTCTTGTAACCCAAATTAGACGAGCTTCGAGCTCCACACAGATGAGTCTTGTAACCCAAATTAGACGAGCTTTGAGCTCCACATGGATGGGTCTTGTAACCCTTATTTGGCGAGCCGATGCTCCCTGTTACAATGAGATGTGATTTATTTATTTATTTATTTATTTTTACTATTATGAAAGTGAAGTCATATTGATTTTTAGCCTATGGTCTCTTGTTGATTATTTTAAATTATTATTTGATTGTGAAAGAGTGTTTCCACTACTCATTATTTTTGCTTATATAAAAAAATACTCATTATTATTAAAGATTGTTTTTGAAGAACGCGGGTACCATAGTTGATTTTTCCGGTTACCGCACCGACTAAGAACAATACTCATTTTAGAAATGTGTGTATTATTCACTGAGATTTCATATCTCATTAGAGTGTTGTTTTCAGGTATTAAGATTGAGACTGTTAAGGACGTGAAGAGTTCGTCGATGCTAGAGGGATTTAATTACTTTGGGGTTATTTAGTATTCGCCTAATTTTGTAGAAACTTTTATTTGTATACATTATTGAAAATTATCAGAGATATGGTTTGTTATGTTTATTAAATTTTTATCAAGGTATTTTCAAAATATTGATTAAGGTTGTGAGATATTTATTTTATTTGTTGTCATTTTTACTATTTCTATTGGTTTCAACCCACAAAATCAGGGTGTTACAAGTTGCGTTCTTCAATACTTTATTAAAGGGGAGAGATCGATCTGTCGACCTTGCCATGAACCTTGGTAGCGCGACAATTCTACCAACGAGTCTCTGCACCTCCTTTATCGAGATGGGACTTCTCATTTCGATGTCAGCATTGCACTTGTCCGGGCTTGCTTTTATTCCTTGGTGTGTAATCAAGAAGCCTAAGAATTTCCTTCTGAGCACTCCTAAAGAGCATTTTTCTAGATTAAGCTTTATTTTATACTTTGTCACTACTTGAAAAATTTCAAAGAAATCGTTGTGGTGTGATTCATCTCCCTATTTGACAATCATGCCATCCATGTAGACTTCAATATTTTTATCGAGGTAGTTAGCGTAGACTTTATTCGTAAGATGTTGATAGGTCGCCGCGATGTTTTTTAGTCTAAATGACATGACTATGTTATAATAGTTGGCAGTATCTGTCATGAAGGTTGTCTTGGGTGCGTTCAAAGGATAGATTTTAATTTGCTTATATTCCGAGTAAGCGTCCATGAAGCTTAGAACTCGGTATCTGGAGGTATCATCTACCAAGGCATCAATACGTGGTAAATGGTAGTATTCCTTTAAAGCATATTTTGTTCAAGTTGGTAAAGATTCTGTTATTCTTCTTTATGAGGACCACACTGGATAACCACGTGAGATACTTGATTTCTTTCACGAACCTAGTCCTTAAAAATTTCTTAGTTTCTTCCCGAGCTGCTAGTCGCTTTTCACCTGTAATACCCTAATTTTGTCCTATCCAAAAATAAGAAATTTTATTTATTTTTAATAAAAATAATATTCTTTTTTATGTCCATGTCATGTATTATTTTATTTTAGTTTGCTACAAGTTTTAATTTTTGAAAAAAATAATAATTAGAAGTATCAAAACAAAATAGACAAAGGAGAAAATAGGGGGGTCTGTAAAAAAAAGATTAGAGGTGCAATCAGGATTGGGCCATTTAAAGCCCATTCCTCCACCAAACCCTAACCCAATTCGCCTAACCCAACCCAACTCCTTCCTAACCCATCCAACCAACCCATAACCCATGACCCAACTCACCCATCCACCAAAACCCTAATTCTCCCCACCAAAACCTAGTCAAATTCGGCCACCCCCCTTACCCTAAAAACCATCCACATTCAATCCCCCCTTTCCCTAAAAAATCATCCACATTCACTCACCTTTCCCCTCCTAAAAATTCGCCCCACTCCCCCTTTTCCTCCTTGGAAATTGCATTTTTTTTCCTTTCCCACACTCCACCTCTCCTCTTTTTTCTCAACTCCCACTTCCCCACATTTCTCTTCCCTATACACGCCTTTCCCCTCTCTCTTCTCTTCCAACGGCTCCATCTCTCTCTCTCCTCAATCTCACGCCTATCTCTCTCTCTTTCTCCAACTCACACTCAACATTTCCCTCTCTCCCCCATCCTACGACCCTTTCTCCTCTCACTCTCACATATCCATCACTTCTCTTCTCTCACCAAAACACCAAATCATCATCCTCACCTCTGCCATGCCCATACCCCTCACACAAACCATCATAACCCCTCCTCTCATAAACCTTCATCAACCATCACGAAATCTCTACATCTCTCCATCATATTAAGCTTTTTTTTTCAAGTCAAAAAAAAAAAAAGAGAAACACTGTACAAGGCATGGTGAGGCAGTCAGAAGAAAAACGAAGAAAAGTCCTTCTTGTATAAATAGGGGCCATGACCACGGTTTTAAAAAAAAAATAGGGTTCAAGGAGGAAGAACATCCGTTTTTAGTCTTAGTGAATTAGTCAAAAAAAATAGAGTGATTAGCTAGTTTCTTTTCTTTTTTTGTCTTCTCTTTCTCTGTAACTTTCATTTTTTTGGTGAGATCCGAAAAAGCTCTATGTATAAAGTTTAAGGACTCTGAGGTCGTATTCTGTTGTTGGAGAGATCAAAAAAACTCTATGTTCAATACTTCTGGATCTTAAGGTACTGTGATATATTGTTTTTTCGAATTCATATTGTTACTTTTTATCTTCGTAGTTGCTGTAAATTTTGTTTATTCCTTGTATATATTGTTACTATTTTATTAAGTGGTTACGATTTTGTTTACTTTTTTTGCTGTTTTTATCATTAAATTGTGGTGGTTATCTTACTCAAAAATGTAGCTTTTTTCAAAAATGTTTTTGTCACTATTTTTATTAAGAAGTTACGATTTTGTTCATGTTTTTGTTGCTGTTTTTTTATGTTAAAGTGTTTTTTTTTTATGTTAAAATGTTGCTGTAAAAAAGGAATTTTTTTTATTCTATTTTATTTTTTTTTTCTGTTGCTGTTTTCATGTTAAAATGTTGCTGTTTTTTATGTTAGAGTGTTGCTGTTTTTTTATGTTAAAAGGTTGCTGTTTTTTTTTATGTTAAAATAAAAACAATTTTATTGCTGTTTTTATTAAAAAATGGTGCTGTATTTCGGATTAAAATAAAATAATAAAAAAGATTTTTTAAAAAAAAATAAATGTTGCTGTTTTTCTATTAAAAAAAGTGTTGCTGTTTTTTTTTTAAGGGTTGTTATGTTTTATGTTGCTGTTTTTTTATTCTTAAATGTTGCTGTTTTTTTTTCATATTAAAAAGTTGCTGTTTTTTTATTATTTAAATTTGTTGCTTTTTTTATTTAAATGTTAATGTAATTTTCGGATTAAAATAAAATCCTTTTCAAAATAATAAAAAAAAATATTTTTTATATAAAATAATTGGTTACTAATATCACTATCCGTTTAAAAAAAAAAGAGAGAAAAAAAAAGGGTAATAATAATAATCATTTTCCCCAAAAAAGGATGAAGAGTAATTTAGTCAAATAGCAAAAAGTAAAAATAAATTGATCAACCGTTTTTAGCGTCAAAACGCTATTTGCACCCCCGACAATCATTTTTCTTTTTAGCGTCAAAACGCTATTTGCACCCCCGGCAACCATTTTTCTTTTTAACGTCAAAACGCTATTGACACCCCCCAGGTTCTGATAATACAACCCTTGTTTTTAGATCTAAACTCCTATGTTAATTGCACCCCCCACGTTTTTAGTAATACAGTACCCTTTTTGACAGCAAACCCATCCATTTTTTTACTACAAGCCCATCTTTTTAAACACAACCTAGTTCATAAAAAACGATTTGGTCTCACTGTTCACACCCCCCATTTTTGATACAACACTCCTTGTTGCTAATTGTGCCTTTTTTTACTACCACCCATTCCGCTTTTATTCACCCCATAATGCTTTCAAATCATTTTTCTTTATTTCAAACAACCATACTCACACAAAAATAGGTTGTTACTAATGGTCACTCTGAGCCTAGCTCGTTTGACTGATAGGACTAACCTCCATTTTTCGAAGCGGTTTAGTAGCGGTGATCACTCTGAATTCATTCGTTTGATCATCGCAAACAACCGCCTAAACTTCTAGAATTTTTCAGTTAATAAAAAAAAACAAACGTAATCTCAACTCCCCTTTCTTTAAAAAAATCACGCTTCCCAGTAAACTTTTTTTTTTTCTTCAAACAAACAAACGCTCAATCACAAACCGGTTGTCTATAGCGGTCACTCTGGGCCTCGCTCGTTTGAACGCGGTAAACACCTTCTTTTTCGAATAAGCCATCAGTGGTGACCACTCTTGATTTATCTGTTTGGTCACCATGAACGGCCTCTAGTTTTCGCAAAAACTTTTCAATAAATAAAAAATACCAACACACAAATATTTTCTACCCAAGAACTACGTAGCTTTGATTTCTCCATCGCACCCGGAGATACGTAGGAGCGGGGGCCCACTCCCGTCGAGCGCAAAAAACTAAAATTTTTATTAAGTCTTCCTTTCTTTTTTTTTTCTTCTTCGCAAACAATCAAAATGGGTAAATAAAGTATCTTCTTTTAAAACTAACTTTTTCTACACATTAAATTAAAAGGTAACCTTTTTAGGATGTTGCGGGGTGCTAGTACCTTCCTCGCACTTAATCGACCCCCGAACCCAAAAACAAAGGTTTTTTCAATGTTTTCCTAAAAATAAATATTGATGGCGGCTCCATTGTTCAAAAGCAACGAAGAATCCCTCCTCCGGATTCTTCGGTCGCTACAGCTGGCGACTCCGCTGGGGACTTTTTTTTAAGAGGGTCAAGCCTAATTTAATTAAATGTATAGATTTATTTGTTAGTTTAGTACTTTATTTACCCTTAGTCTTTATATTCGCATATTAAACCTTAGGGTAAAAGACTTTTATATTGCTATCTGTTTGCTCTTTTGCAGCATGGGTAGTTTAGGTTGCTTATATCACACACATCACTTACACACACTCTTGAGCGGGGCCCTATACCCAGGTCTAAAAAAAACCTAGGACGAGTGGAGACGATTAGTGTCAGTCATTCTGGATTTTATCTGTCTGACTCTCATGAAAGTCTCGGTCAGAGTACGCTCTTTCATGGTATCCCACACCAGGTAGCTCGCTATCGTTGTGGATCATATCATGAAGGGGATTTAGCTCTGGAGACCTTTGTGAGTAAGTGATTAGAGCCACCCGAAAGGATGATCACTAAAGTGACCCTAGATCATGTTGAAAATACCAATTAGGACATGGCTCATTTAAGACACAGGGGAGCATCTTCTTTATTTTATTTAATATTGTCTTTTCCCTTACAATAAAGAATTATTATCATGTAGTCATGTGATTGTACCCAATAACAATGCATTCATGCATCATGTTGCTCAAAGGCATTATTTTCTAAAGCCAAAAAAAAACAAAAACATGACATTATTCTTTTATTACTGCATCATTTGTGCATCTAATTCTAATTATTTTCCAGTTTTTTTTTCTAGAAACATGTCTCATGCATTTCTTATACTCTTTCGCATATCAAAAATGTTCAAACATATCATTTTGCATGCATTTCAAGTACCGTCGGGGAATCATAAAACTTTTTTAAAGAGAACAAGCATTTGAAAGTCAGACCACCTGGATCATACTTTAATAAAAAGCTCACAATTCCCCGACGAGATTAATAAAACCATACATTCGCGTCTCATGCACACTCATTCATTCATATTCCAAAAAATCAGGGCAAAAAAAAGCAAGTTGGTTCGCCAACACTCATGCATCTGTTAAAATCATGTTAAAATCATGTCAAGCAAGTTGGTTCGCCAACACTCATGCATTATTTTCTTCCCATGCATTAAAAAAAAACCACCGCGAGTGTCATGCATTCTATTTCCTCGCACAAAAATAATTTTTAGCTCGCACTACCATTCATTCATAATCATTCACAAAAATCCTCATCAAATAGTGCGGACATCGCGTCAATGTGGCATTCATGCATCATTTCATTAACCTCATCACTTTGTTCGAATACATCATTTCTCCCTGCATGCATCCTTTCGAAAAAAAAAAGAAAAAATCTCTCATGTGATGGCTTAATGGATAGAATTGCACCTTTGAACGGCGAAGGGTAATGTCTCAAATTTGTTTGTCGACTACAAATTTGAGATGTTGCTCTGCGATGTCAGGGCACTTTGACCCAGTCACACGTGTTTTATTTTCGAGCAGGAAGTCAAATTGAGTCAACTAATTGTCGAAACGTTTCAGTATATTGTGTGAAGTATTGAGTCAGGATCCACTCAATGTTTCATGCAAGTTACTCAGGGTAACGACAATCAGTTGCCTCATATCACCATTCTTGCATCTCTCATCATTCAAAAAAAGGGGGCATTGGCATTTCGTATCTTGTCTCGCCTCTAAAAATAAAAATAAAAAATCAAATCAAAAAAAATCATTTTGAAAAAAGGGGGGCATCATCCTTGCATCATTCGCATTGGCATTCCATATTAAAAAGCAACAAAATTATTTAGAATAAGCCACACTTTTCGAGTGGTCATTCTCCACGCATTTGCATCATACTTGCATATCATAATTTGTTCATTCATTCATTGCATAAAATAAAAGTTGTGATGAGAAGCGAAACGTTCATGCAAAACAACCATCCTTTTTGAAAAAGTTTATCCTTACTTGGTTGCAAACTCCGGGTGTTCCAAAGCACTCAGTTTTTTTCAAATCAATAGCTCATTGGCATTTCTTTCGAAAGCACTGCATTCCCATCCATTCCATGAGAAAAGACGGAAGCAACTCAAAGAAAAAAGAAAAAAAATAAAAAAAAATGTTAACTCTCTGTGAAGCATTCTTCTAGTGAGCGTGCATACTAGGTGCAGTTTCTCTTGTTCGAGTCAGTCAGTTTCCTTCATCACCCTCCAAGTCTAGTCCTGCCCCATCCGCCCAAAGTGTATACTCTCCCCGTGTTAGTACATAATTGACTTTTGGGTTAAATCCTCTGTGCAAGGGGGCAATTTTGTAATCACTTAATTACCTTGTTAAAATTGCTTTCTTTTGATTCAAGCCTAAAATGTTGCATGCATTTGTCCAGTCATTCGTTCTTGGGCTTATAGTGTGTGTCCTGTTGACAGAGAAAGGCAAAATTGGACTTGTTCTCTAGCTAGGAACATGGCAACAAATGAAGAACTAAGAGCAGAAGTGAATGAGTTAAAAGCAGAGGTGAATGAGCTAAAAGCAGAGGTGAATGGGTTAAGGACGCAGATGTCAGAAATGGTGAGGGTTCTGATTCCTCTAGGTTACACTCTCCCTTCTAACCCAAAAGCTAATCAGGGAGCTGGTCCTGTAGCCATTATTGAGAATGTACAACCGGCATCTATCGGATCTGAAGGAATGATTGGTGAACCTCGGGCTCAGATCCCGCATCCTACTGTTATACCCCAGGCTACTCTTCAGAGCTTCACTCCTCAGCTAGCTGCCATTCCACAGGCTCAGGACTTCACGACTGGAAACCCTGCATACCCTCAGATTCATCACTCAACTCCAACTATGGCTCCAACGCTCCAGCTCCCTTATAATGTAAGCAGCTTCCCTCAGGTTTATTCCGCTGAGCATCAGCAGACCAAAGATCAGTTTCAGATACTAGAGGAAAGATTAAGAAGGGTTGAAGGCTTCGGTTCCAGAGCAAGAGAGGCCAGAGATTTGTGCCTTATTCCTGATGTGGTGCTGCCTCCAAAGTTCAAAGTCCCCGACTTCGACAAATACAGGGGCGCGACTTGTCCAAAAAGTCACTTGACGATGTATTGTAGAAAGATGTCTACTTACTCTCATGATGACAGACTGCTAATCCATTGCTTCCAAGAGAGCCTTGCAGGGGCATCTCTCAATTGGTATATGAAGTTAGAACCATCTCAGGTTCGCCGTTGGAAAGATTTAGCCGATGCATTCCTCAAGCAGTATCAGTACAATACAGACATGGCACCAGACAGAACGCAGCTGCAGGGCATGAGCAAGAGGGACAATGAATCGTTCAAGGAGTATGCCCAGCGATGGAGAGCTTTGGCTGCACAATGTACACCTCCTCTTTTGGACAAGGAATTGGTTTCTATGTTTTTGGAGACTTTGCCACCACTATACTATGATCGTCTGATCAGCAGTGCATCCTCCAATTTTTCAGATGTGGTGATTGTTGGGGAGAGGATAGAGAACGGACTAAGAAGTGGCAAGATCGCCCAGAGTTCCCCAGGTAACACAAGTGTGCACAAAAACCCATCTTCCGGGTTTCCTGCAAAGAAGAATGAAGAAGCTAATTCAATAACAGGCCAAAAAAAGTCGCCTCGATACGACCCTATCCCTATGTCGTATACCAACCTATGCAGATGCCTAATCAGCCACAATTTGATCTCCCCTCGTGAGATGAAGCCAGTACAACCTCCATTCCCAAAAGGATACAACCCACAGGCCACTTGTGAATTCCATGCTGGGGCAATCGGTCACTCTGCCGAAAATTGTTATCTTTTGAAACATTTGGTTCAGGGTCTTATTGATTCAAGGCGATTAACCTTTGAAGAGGGTGGTGAAGGATTTAACCCTCTGAGTTCAGAGCTATCAGGTCAAAATGGCAACAGTTGAAGATGATCAAAATGTTGAAGGCAGCATCATCTTTCCCATGCATTTCATAGTATTTATGAGTGACTGTTGATTTTTATGTAATTTTTCAGTTCAAAGCAATTGTCTGTGATGCAATCCTCTGGCTCTGCCCAAGGCCTTAGGATATTTCAATAAGGGCACATGTTCCTTTTCAATATTGTCATCAATAAAAAGTTGCTTTCCTCACTAAAACCTTTGAGTCCTCCATGCTGGGGCAGTTCTGTGATCACTAAGTTTCCTTGTCAATATCATATTCCTTGAGTGCAAGTCTTTCAAAAGATAATAATAAGCTCGCTAGGTTGAAAACCCGCAAAGGGCGGCCTAGGCAAAAGAAGCGCCCGGTGGATTGAAAACTCGCAAAGAGCGGTCCAGGCAAAAAAATCAGGGCATATATAAAAAAAAATGCAAAGAAAAGAGCAAACACATATAGATAGGTGAACTGTTGTCATGTTTTACAAAAAAAAAAATAATAAATAAATAAGCAATCGGGATCTGAAATAAAGTTTGGCCATCTCCTCAATCCCAGAAGGTCCCTTTCCTACCCACCTTAAGCCAAGAAAAACCAAAATACAAAAATCACCCTAGACAAGGACCACCTCAAATATCAAAAAAACAGTGCATCACTTTTTACCAGCTCACCCGAGTCAAAAAAAAAAAAAAAAAAAAGGAAAATCAAAAAAGGGATTCAAAAATGAAAATCCCAAAACAAAAAAGAAATGTAAGTGGTGAGCTGGTACATATTGCTACCAAACACAAGAGACCTTTGTCTCAATAAACCTTCAAACACTTCATCATTCTCATACACCCCTCCTTCCATAAAACCGCAAACACTTCCCTTTGACCTTGGCATCCCGCCTTCTACAGACCCTTAGCCAGGAATAAAACTTCCAAACACCTCATCAAGCCAATTAACCATCATAAATCATCGATTGTCAGCCAATGCCGAACAAAAATCATCCCACCATTAGCCCCAAACACTCCGATAAACCCAATCATCCATTCACAACAAAACACCATAATCCCGAAAAGTCCATGACCGGTTGCTTTCGTTTTCTCAATTTTTAAATCTTAGGACAACTAAGTTTATCTGTATACAATGTGTTCGCTCAAAAAGAAAAACAAACGATCAGAAAAAAAAGAAAGCTGATCAAGAAAAAACCCTCAGGAAAAAGAAATGAGGGAGCAAAAACGAACAGTCAGAAAAAAGGAAGCTGACGGAAAAAGAAAGACTTGCACTTCAAACGCATTCAAGCTGCATTGAAACAATGTTTAGTGATCACCAAGTGAGGCTTCTTTCACACCAAAGGTCAAGACATTAGTAGAGAACCAAAGATTTGCACTGAGAACACCACTCGGATCTAAAAGTTGGGGCATTCTCTTCACCACTCACCCACCCTGGTCTTGGGAAAGCCTGTTTAGTGTCCATCTCATGTTCACTCCAATTGTCAATATCACCAAACAGGGGCAAGCCTTTCATTCATAGTCACCAAGCCTAGATTGGGGTAGTCCGGCAAAAGCCATTGCCTTTCACCCCTTCACCTGCCATGTCTCAAACACCTGTCTGACATTTGCACTCTTTTGTATACTTACTAGACAATGCTTCAAAGAGAGAGAATACAAGTTGAGTCATCATGGAAAGGAGGAGAAAGAATAAATGAGCTGGTTGATAAATAAAAAGCTTGATAACACCGGGTTTTGAATTTAACTCAAATGTTTCGAAAGAATGATCAAGATTCACCTCACTTTTTGCATCCAAAGTCTCGCATCTTATCATCACAAAAATGTTCATAAAAATGTTATTTTTGCCTCATGCATCTAGGTATCTCATTTTTCCCGTAACAACAAAGCATCGCATTCGCACTTGCATCTCATAGTAGAAGCAATAAAGGAAAAGCAAAAATCCTTTCGCGTCATTGTATTTGCATCATATTTCAGAAAAGGGATAAAAAAACAAAAGTTTCCCATTTCATTCATCATTCCATTCAAGTTAAGAAATGAACAAAAAGTAGAACAAGAGCATTCCATTCAATAAATCACTACGTACATTTGCATACCAAGACAATCCACCATTGCATAAATCACTTGCATGACCTGCACCATTCAAATGCATTGTTAAGTGAATGCAAATAAGCACCAAATGTTGGTCCTCATGCTCGCTACCCAAAAGTTCGAAAAAAAAAAGGGAAAAAATTTTATCAGAAAGTTTGGACCCGCTGGTCCCCAGAATTCAACTTTCCAAAGAATTTTCTGAACCATTTGCTTTGGACCTGTTGGTCCCCGGATTATAGAGCTTATGTGCTCGCCCTATACTTATAGAGCTTATATGCTCGCCCTATACTTGTAGAGCTTATGTGCTCGCCCTATACTTATAGAGCTTATGTGCTCGTCCTATACTTATAGAGCCTGTATGCTCGCCCAGAATCTGCTCCTCCTCATAGAGAGAAAAAAAGGAAGAGCAAAGAAGAGAAAGTTTTCCTTTGCATGTCATCCCATTAAAATACAGGAGCATTCCATGTCATCATTACACCAGAATCATAGCATGGCATGCATTTGTATAGCAGCGCCCTTGCATAACATGCCCCCGCGTAACATGCATCCACACTCCATGCACCATTCCTAGCATCAGCTGACGTATGCAGGTACCTCAATCCAGTGCGGCAGCATAGGCCATTTCAATCAATCAATCAATAGGATTCGTGAATCCCTTCAGGACCCAAGCGTCCCTTCAAAAGCAGAATTCACCTCGTATTCGAGTTGCGAGCAGATCCTTCGGATCCCCAGTGATCCCTTCAGAGCCCCAGTGCTCCTTCAGATCCCCAGCGATCCCCCAGAGCCCCAGTGATCCCTATTTAATTTCTGTCTAAAGCAACCCAGTTTTCATAAGTTTTTTTTTAAAAAAAAAAAAAAAAAAAGGGAAAAGCCCCAGTCGAACTCAAGTCAATGCGCCAAGCATTGATTTTGAACTAGACCTTCAGAGCCCCAGTGCTCCTTCAGAGCCCCAGGGCTCCTTCAGAGCCCCAGTGCTCCCTCAGATCCCCAGCGATCCCTGTTTACTTTCTTTCTAAATCAACCCAGTTTTCATAATTTTCAAACCAAAAAAAGAAGAAGCAACACAAAATTCTCAGTCTGGACAAAATTAGCGTTTTGTTATCTTTATTTCTATTTTCCTCGAGAAATTGGGAACCCCTCCGATTTCCTAGCAAAATATAAATAAAGAGGGGCAGCTGTAATACCCTAATTTTGTCCTATCCAAAAATAAGAAATTTTATTTATTTTTAATAAAAATAATATTCTTTTTTATGTTCATGTCATGTATTATTTTATTTTAGTTTGCTACAAGTTTTAATTTTTGAAAAAAATAATAATTAGAAGTATCAAAACAAAATAGACAAAGGAGAAAATAGGGGGGTCTGTAAAAAAAAGATTAGAGGTGCAATCAGGATTGGGCCATTTAAAGCCCATTCCTCCACCAAACCCTAACCCAATTCGCCTAACCCAACCCAACTCCTTCCTAACCCATCCAACCAACCCATAACCCATGACCCAACTCACCCCTCCACCAAAACCCTAATTCTCCCCACCAAAACCTAGTCAAATTCGGCCACCCCCCTTACCCTAAAAACCATCCACATTCAATCCCCCCTTTCCCTAAAAAATCATCCACATTCACTCACCTTTCCCCTCCTAAAAATTCGCCCCACTCCCCCTTTTCCTCCTTGGAAATTGCATTTTTTTTCCTTTCCCACACTCCACCTCTCCTCTTTTTTCTCAACTCCCACTTCCCCACATTTCTCTTCCCTATACACGCCTTTCCCCTCTCTCTTCTCTTCCAACGGCTCCATCTCTCTCTCTCCTCAATCTCACGCCTATCTCTCTCTCTTTCTCCAACTCACACTCAACATTTCCCTCTCTCCCCCATCCTACGACCCTTTCTCCTCTCACTCTCACATATCCATCACTTCTCTTCTCTCACCAAAACACCAAATCATCATCCTCACCTCTGCCATGCCCATACCCCTCACACAAACCATCATAACCCCTCCTCTCATAAACCTTCATCAACCATCACGAAATCTCTACATCTCTCCATCATATCAAGCTTTTTTTTTCAAGTCAAAAAAAAAAAAGAGAAACACTGTACAAGGCATGGTGAGGCAGTCAGAAGAAAAACGAAGAAAAGTCCTTCTTGTATAAATAGGGGCCATGACCACGGTTTTAAAAAAAAAAATAGGGTTCAAGGAGGAAGAACATCCGTTTTTAGTCTTAGTGAATTAGTCAAAAAAAATAGAGTGATTAGCTAGTTTCTTTTCTTTTTTTGTCTTCTCTTTCTCTGTAACTTTCATTTTTTTGGTGAGATCCGAAAAAGCTCTATGTATAAAGTTTAAGGACTCTGAGGTCGTATTCTGTTGTTGGAGAGATCAAAAAAACTCTATGTTCAATACTTCTGGATCTTAAGGTACTGTGATATATTGTTTTTTCGAATTCATATTGTTACTTTTTATCTTCGTAGTTGCTGTAAATTTTGTTTATTCCTTGTATATATTGTTACTATTTTATTAAGTGGTTACGATTTTGTTTACTTTTTTTGCTGTTTTTATCATTAAATTGTGGTGGTTATCTTACTCAAAAATGTAGCTTTTTTCAAAAATGTTTTTGTCACTATTTTTATTAAGAAGTTACGATTTTGTTCATGTTTTTGTTGCTGTTTTTTTATGTTAAAGTGTTTTTTTTTATGTTAAAATGTTGCTGTAAAAAAGGAATTTTTTTTATTCTATTTTATTTTTTTTTTCCTGTTGCTGTTTTCATGTTAAAATGTTGCTGTTTTTTATGTTAGAGTGTTGCTGTTTTTTTATGTTAAAAGGTTGCTGTTTTTTTTTTTATGTTAAAATAAGAACAATTTTATTGCTGTTTTTATTAAAAAATGGTGCTGTATTTCGGATTAAAATAAAATAATAAAAAAGATTTTTTAAAAAAAAATAAATGTTGCTGTTTTTCTATTAAAAAAAGTGTTGCTGTTTTTTTTTTAAGGGTTGTTATGTTTTATGTTGCTGTTTTTTTATTATTAAATGTTGCTGTTTTTTTTTCATATTAAAAAGTTGCTGTTTTTTTTATTATTTAAATTTGTTGCTTTTTTTATTTAAATGTTAATGTAATTTTCGGATTAAAATAAAATCCTTTTCAAAATAATAAAAAAAAATATTTTTTATATAAAATAATTGGTTACTAATATCACTATCCGTTTAAAAAAAAAAAGAGAGAAAAAAAAAGGGTAATAATAATAATCATTTTCCCCAAAAAAGGATGAAGAGTAATTTAGTCAAATAGCAAAAAGTAAAAATAAATTGATCAACCGTTTTTAGCGTCAAAACGCTATTTGCACCCCCGACAATCATTTTTCTTTTTAGCGTCAAAACGCTATTTGCACCCCCGGCAACCATTTTTCTTTTTAACGTCAAAACGCTATTGACACCCCCCAGGTTCTGATAATACAACCCTTGTTTTTAGATCTAAACTCCTATGTTAATTGCACCCCCCACGTTTTTAGTAATACAGTACCCTTTTTGACAGCAAACCCATCCATTTTTTTACTACAAGCCCATCTTTTTAAACACAACCTAGTTCATAAAAAACGATTTGGTCTCACTGTTCACACCCCCCATTTTTGATACAACACTCCTTGTTGCTAATTGTGCCTTTTTTTACTACCACCCATTCCGCTTTTATTCACCCCATAATGCTTTCAAATCATTTTTCTTTATTTCAAACAACCATACTCACACAAAAATAGGTTGTTACTAATGGTCACTCTGAGCCTAGCTCGTTTGACTGATAGGACTAACCTCCATTTTTCGAAGCGGTTTAGTAGCGGTGATCACTCTGAATTCATTCGTTTGATCATCGCAAACAACCGCCTAAACTTCTAGAATTTTTCAGTTAATAAAAAAAAACAAACGTAATCTCAACTCCCCTTTCTTTAAAAAAATCACGCTTCCCAGTAAACTTTTTTTTTTTCTTCAAACAAACAAACGCTCAATCACAAACCGGTTGTCTATAGCGGTCACTCTGGGCCTCGCTCGTTTGAACGCGGTAAACACCTTCTTTTTCGAATAAGCCATCAGTGGTGACCACTCTTGATTTATCTGTTTGGTCACCATGAACGGCCTCTAGTTTTCGCAAAAACTTTTCAATAAATAAAAAATACCAACACACAAATATTTTCTACCCAAGAACTACGTAGCTTTGATTTCTCCATCGCACCCGGAGATACGTAGGAGCGGGGGCCCACTCCCGTCGAGCGCAAAAAACTAAAATTTTTATTAAGTCTTCCTTTCTTTTTTTTTTCTTCTTCGCAAACAATCAAAATGGGTAAATAAAGTATCTTCTTTTAAAACTAACTTTTTCTACACATTAAATTAAAAGGTAACCTTTTTAGGATGTTGCGGGGTGCTAGTACCTTCCTCGCACTTAATCGACCCCCGAACCCAAAAACAAAGGTTTTTTCAATGTTTTCCTAAAAATAAATATTGATGGCGGCTCCATTGTTCAAAAGCAACGAAGAATCCCTCCTCCGGATTCTTCGGTCGCTACATCACCTGCCATCTTCTTTTAAGATATTGGGCGAAGACCGGGCTAGATAGCCAACTTGTGGCAGACAACTTTGATGTCTATCCCAGGCATGGCTTTCGGTCCCCATACGAACAAGTGAGAATTAGCCAAGAGGATTTGGATCAGGGCTCGTTCTTCGTCCTTAGGCATCTGCGTCCCGATCTTTACTGTAACACCCCGATAAATTCTAATATGTAGAATTACCGAAATGCACTAAATGGCATACATCAGAGTAACTTCCTGTTAATGAATATTGAACACAAACTAAAAATTTCGATAATACATATCAAACGGTTCTATGAACCTCATTAACTTCCTGAAAATGCTTAAGTTTCACAACTTAAGACTACAAGAAAAAAGGAATTTTACGTCACTTGATTGGCGTCACGTGCCTACAACTGACGCTAAAGTAGGGATTTTGGGTTTCAAAACCGGAATTTACCATCGGTCAATACCCACCACTAAATCTACTATGCAACTGACGGCATCCTAACTCTCTCCATTGTGCACCTATGTACTGTAGTTTCCCACGAAGTCCCAATTTTTCACTTAATTAGCGCGCAAACTGCCTCCTCTCCCGGCTCAGATCGATTCCCCAAATCTCTCAAACGTGATTTTGTTCTCTGCGCTGCACAAACCGCCTCCCAGAACTCAGATTCAGAATCGCTCACCGCCGTTCCCAGCTTGTGCCATTGTGGGTTCTTGCTCTCCTCCGTTCTTCTTCACCATCGGTAACTCTCTCCCCCTCTCTGTATCTCTATCTCTTCCCCCCTCTCCATTTCTGAAATCCCTCTTCTTCCAAAAACTTGAGCTCCGCTTTTAATTTCAAACCCTATTTCCAATTCCCTACTTCGATTTGTGATTCCAAAACACGATCCCCCCTTTCTTTCCCAAACCCTTTCTTCAATTTGTGCTTTTATGCGTCCAGTTGTCGCTGGAAAATTTGCGCTTCCCATCTTCGATCGGTGTATAAATGCAATGCGCTGTGCTATATTGGAGACGTTTTCCAGAGCCAAATCGACGTTTGTTACAGAGGTCCTCTCTCTCTCTCTCTCTCTCTCTCTCTCTCTCTCTCTCTCCTCTGCCCCCTCCCCATAGATATTATATGGAGTTCTCTTTTTTTTGTAGAAACCTTAATGTTATCGTAATATTTGAGTTTGCAGGGGAGTAGTTTTAATGTGTAGTCCATGTATAACTTTTTTAAAACAATGGTAGAATTTTTGAAAAACAAGTACTTGAATTTTTCTTTATTTTTGTTTGGGTGGCTTTTTGAGATATAAGAATATAGATTTTGGGAGCTTCAATATTTTGTACAGTAATAGAAGTATAGTAATGGTACCAACAAATACTTTTATTTTTTTTTCCCTCCATAGCTAATTGGTGTATCTCAACGGATTCAAGGTTTGACTGATGATCTAATGAAGAAAGGAAAGCACTTCATTCTAATAAGAAATCCACTTGACATACTGGTAAAATATCCCATTTATTACTTACCACTAATGCAGCAATGCAGTTCAACATATTGTTTCTCAAATGCACATGTAGTTGTATCAGTTAAACATACGGATACTGTCGACATTAATGCTAACTCGTGAAAAGCCTATAAGCTTCATGTTTACGTAATGCTTAAAATGACCCTGCAAATATTTCATTGGTTTACTTTGTGATATTTGGTTGTTATCTGTTTCTTTGGTTAGCAGCTGATGGTTCTTGTTTGCTCCTCCTAATTGTGTGTCCAGCCATCCTTTGACAAAGTTGTCCCACCATCTTTCTATGAGTTGGGTTTGGCAGAGTTGGTTTGGATATACAACGAGCTTCGTGTGATTGGGAAGGCACCACCTGTTGTAGATGCTGCAGAACTTCAACAAGATCCCGAGGTATTACCTGAGCTCTCTGAAATTACGTAATTAGGATAATGGCCCATGTGCTGAATTTCCTGCACTGCCAATTTAGTTTTATATCTTGTTGCTAATTTCAATACTCCTGATATTAGATTGCATTGTTATGGCGCACTTGGGAAACACAAATAAAATAGACTGAACAAGTGAACAACAACTTATTACAAAAGAGAAAGAAAGGAGGAAATAAGACTCAAGGTACCATATTTTTGTTTAAAACAAACTTTTCAGTTTACTGCTAAATGTTTAGTTATTTTGATTTTGATATAGACTTAAACTTACATATATATATATATATATATATATATATATATATATATATATATCATTGTCTATTCTAAGCATAAACCGAAGCAATTGTAATGGTGTTGGAGGAAAAAGGACTGGATTAGAAACTACATGGGAAGGTTTCTATGAAGTGGCGGCAGCAGAGATCAACCTTATTTTTTGTGATTCAACCGTTTCCCTCAACTTAGCCATTATTCCCTCTTTGATTTAGTTCTTCAGCATTATTTTTTGGAATATGTTGATTAAAAAACATCTAGTATTCTGATGAGAGGCTCGGAGGACATTTTAGGGAAATGAGAAAAAAGTTACGCAGAGGAGAGCAACAACAAACAATTCCTAGAGACACAATAAACAAATGAAATGAAATGTTTTACTATTTTTGATGTTCTCAACTTTGTTTGAGACTTTTCCTCTGTTTTTTATTGGTCGGATGTAGGTAACTACGGCCATTGCAAGGGAGGTGGCAGCTGTAGCTCGCCTTGGTTTTGAGGTGATGATAGTATAATCTTTTTCTACCAATACGTTTCAGCCTTATTAATTATTAATTGTAGTTTGTCTGCTGCATTCTCAAGCTGTTTGAGATCCCTTGGCTAATTGAATGTGTAAAATTTACAGTAGATCTAGGAAGTTATTGTTGTTGGTATGCTTTGCAAAATAATCTTTCATAGATCTATTTTGTAATTAGCAGTAATTCAGGGAGAGTTTTAATATATTTACATGTTAGGCCATTTGACTTGAAATTTTTTAATGCTTTTTACCGGTTTTTAGACATTGGTTTGATTGTTTCAGGTTGCACTTATAGTCGGTGGGGGTAACATCTTCTGTTCCTATGGATACTACAAGATTGTAAGCTCTGGATCCTCTTTACATAGTTTGTATGTTGTTCAGAATATGCTGCTTATGTTCCTTAAGTTTGAAACTTTGAATCAATCTCGTCATCTCCTTGTGTTGCAGCTATTACATTCATTTCTTGGGGAGGATCATAGAATAAACGCAAAGTGTGGTTCTGCAAAAACATGAACAATGAATGTAGTTTGTTGTGCCTAGCAGTGCTTTAATAGGCAATGCAAGTTGTGCAAGGCATTTGCTTGAGGACATTTGGTAGCAGCCATAAGAATTTTTATCTTTGGTACCTCTCTTATCTAAAGCATTTATTTAGATACATTTAAACTGAAGCCATATGTTTGGTCATGGTGGATTGATACCCCTTCATGGAAACTTTTTCCTGTGTTCTCCATTAATCTATTAATCAATGTTCTAGAAAATGACTAAAGAAACTAAAATTCTCTAATTCATTCTGTTATGCAGTATTGTTACTTTGCTTGACAAGATCAGTAAGAAGCTTCACGATGCAAACAGGATGCAAACAGCAGATCATTTACCGCATCGCCGGTGAAAACATATCTATGAAATAAGAGTCACAAGAAACAAATATTATGCAGCATTTCAGTTCATGGCATCATGAGCCTTTGGCTAGGTAGAAAAGTTTAAACTTTGCTGATTTTAAGACTTTAATTATAAATGAGGCTTCAATACCCAATAAGTGGAAGACATTATGAACATAGAAAATGATTCCTAATTATTTTTTTACTATATCTTTCTGCAAAATCTGGAACTTTTATCTTGAGTTCCCTTAACTGTTGGTTTTTAAGTTTTGCCTTCTTTCTCAGGTTAATAGCAGCAAGCTTGGAGTTTAACTGTGGATTTTGAACTTTTAACAAAAAGGTTTGCTTTTTATTCATGTTTCTTTTTTTTATTTCAAGTTACCCGTGAAGTAGTCTAAGCTTGAAGTCTAAGCTCTTTGATCCATATTCGTATGTTATTAGCAAAGTAGGTTTGTAACTATTTTAACAAAAGGGTTGTCTTTATCACCTATTTACAATTCTGCAATTGACCTCTTTTTTCCTAACAGTTTTCACCTTTGTTTTGCTTCACTGTAACTATAGAGGGCCTAAATCATATTTTGGATATTGTTTTACTTAGGTTCAGCTTTGACTAATTCTTTCTTTAGTGCTTTAACTTTTCACTGATGTTTGTATTTTAGATGCATAATCTGGCCCTTCTGGAACTGATTGATGTAAATTATTGCTAACTTGTGAAAAGCCTATAAGCTTCATGTTTACGTAATGCTTAAAATGACCCTGCAAATATTTCATTGGTTTACTTTGTGATATTTGGTAGTTATCTGTTTCTTTGGTTAGCAGCTGATGGTTCTTGTTTGCTCCTCCTATTTGTGTGTCCAGCCATCCTTTGACAAAGTTGTCCCACCATCTTTCTATGAGTTGGGTTTGGCAGAGTTGGTTTGCATATACAACGAGCTTCGTGAGATTGGGAAGGCACCACCTGTTGTAGATGCTGCAGAACTTCAACAAGATCCCGAGGTATTACCTGAGCTCTCTGAAATTACTTGATTCTAATCTCTGTGATTATACGATCTTTTTTTGTTAGAGTAAGATGAGATCGAATGAAAATTAGCTGGAAGTTTGTTAGCTGTCACTATATAAAGGGAATGGCCATTCTCTCCTAGATGAAAAGATTCATAATTCGATTACATCTATAATTATCTGAATTACTATTTCTTATTTGTATTTACTTGAAATGAAAATATATATCCTCTCCCACAACGTCCATGCCACCACCCTCACATCATCATTGCCATCACCACTACCTGTTGTTGCTTCCGTAATTCCACCATTGCCATCACCACATTACTACTATTGGCTGCAGCACTACATGGCCAATGCTATCACCACTGCTGCCGCAACCACTCCTCCACCCCTGCTACACCACAGCTACTGCCATTAACACTTCTATGGATATTATTGTATTGAGGCCTAGATAATTATTTTGATTAACTAAATTTTAAAAATACATTAAAAACTATTTTTTTTATCTTGCATCAGTGTCATGATCTTGTTCATTTGCAGGCTACTCTAAGGTGTCTTTGTAATGATTTGGAGATTCCTTTTCAACCTGCAATGCTCAAGTATGCAGTTTTTTTTTGTCCCTTTTTACAAAGTTTAAATTGGCCCCCTTCCCCCTCTGCATAAAACAAAGGGAAAAAAAATAAAAGGGACTATCATTGAAGCTATATTAATGCAACTGTAAAAGTGAAATAAAATTTGCTGAGTTGGTTGATCTCGTGTAGTAAAAACTTATGCTTCATTCTTTAATGCTCCAAGGTTCTATTAAAAATGTCCACTTGTATTCTATATATTTCATTTGCATATGGTGACTGTCTACATACTGTTTACATTCAAATATGTTGATCTGCAATCCCAGACAGACCTTGTGCCACTTACAAGTTCCTTTTCTAATGTTTTCAATTTCTGATAATCCAAGTTTTAGTCATGTTTGAGACATTTGGTTATTGGAAAATTTTGTTAAGGCATTACTATTTGGTGTTTATACAAGAATGTTCTTATTGTTGATCTTCAAAAATTATTTTGCATGCACACTTAACGAGTTTACAATTTAAAAACTTTCCAGTTGGGAAGCAGGTCCAAAGCCAATAGATGGATTGTGGGCTCCTTGGTGGTATAATTCTGTACATAAATCTACTGGTTTTGAGCAACCAAAAAAGTATCCTCGGGTATGTGGTTGTTTTTTCATAGTATGCTTCCAGTTTAGTTTCTTTTGTGTTGATTGAAATTTGTTTATAATCTTCATTCATTCATTTTAATGAGCAGGTGAAATGCAACAACTTAAAAATGAAGTGAAAACAACTTAAAAATGAAATTGTTGAGTTGAGGAGTGAATCAAAGATAAAAGATGAAACCATGAAAATGATGGTATCGGTACTTGCTGGACTTCTCACAAAGTCATCAGAGCCCGTACCTGTTCCACTTCTTAATTTTATTGTAATATGCTCTCACTTTTACATGATTTCGTTCACTACAAGAATTCCGTACATTTTCGGCGGCCAAAATCCGCCGATAATGGCCAAAATCGACGACATTACCGGCGGATTTTGTCCGCCGGAAATTCATCCGCAGGTAACGGTCACCGGCGGATTTTCCGCCGGTAATTTCCGACGGATTTTCCGTCGGAAAAATCCGCCGGTAATTTTTTAAAAAAATTAAAAAAACAAATTTTAAAAAAATCCGTCGGTAATCACCCAAAATCCGCCGGTAATCACCCGAAATCCACCGGTAATTATTTAATTTTTTTTAAAAAAATGTTTTTTAAATACGTTAATTTAAAAATTTAATATTATTTAATTTTTTTTTTAAAATTTATTTCTTTTTTTAAATTCGTTTATTTTAATTTATTTATTTATTATTTAATTTATTTCTTTTTTAAAACTCGTTTATTTAAAAAATTAATATTATTTTAATTATTTAATTATTTATGTGAAGAGATTGAGAAAAATAAAGTGTATGTATGTGAGATTGAGAAGAAAGTGTATAAATGTATAAATGTGTGAAGATTTTGAGAAGAGATTGAGAATAAAGTGTATAAATGTTTGAAGATTTTGAGAAGAGATTGAGAAAAATGAAGTGTATGTATGTGAGAAGATTTGATAAGAGATTGAATGAGAAGGAAGAAGAAAGAGGAAATAAAGATTTGAGAGAAATATGAAAGAGAGATATGTAGAGAAATTTATGGAGATTGGAGAGTATGAGAAGGAAGTATAGAGTGAAATGAGAGAATGAGAAGAGTGTAGGAGAAAGTTGTATTTATAGGAAATGAGAAAGAGTGTAAAAAAATTAAATAAATAAATTTTTAAAAATAATCCGCCGGAAATGGCTATTACCGGCGGATTTTTAAAATTTTTTTTTATTATCCGCCGGTAATGTGCGTTACCGATGGATTTTTTTTTTAAAAAATAATAAATTTTTTTTTTTAAAATCTGTCGGTAATAGCCATTTCCGGCGGATTATTTTTTTTAAAAAAAAAAAATTTACGCAAAAGAATTCCGCCGGTAACGCTCAAAATCCGCCGGTAATTTACCGGGGGATTAAATCCGCCGGTAATTTACTGGCGGATTTAATCCGCCAGAAATGCCCCGTCGGAAATGGGCGAAATTCTTGTAGTGGTTTAATTCTTTTATAAATTATTCTTTAATAAATTATTTTACATGATAAATTATTCTTTTGTTTCTATTGTAGCAACAATAAAGTGCTGGTGGTCACTCCTCATAATCAACTAACAACAATAGCCAGCCTTGAAGTGACTTTTATGCTTAATGCTTATTTTGCAATGTAATACATACTTATTTTGATATGTAATATGTTAGAGCTACTTGTGCAATTGTTATCTTGTTAACAAGAGCTACTCTAGAAAGCTATTTGATAAATTTTTATCTTGTTATAGCAAGAGCTACTTTATAGAGCTATTGTTATTATTTTGTTAGGACTACTTTGATATTGTAAAACTTCTACTTATACTCATATGGTACCAATGACATTGTTATGCTGTTATTATTCAAGAGTTACTTTGAGTTATTGTTAGGACTACTTTGAGTTATTGTCTTGAAAACAAGTTTTTTTATTAAAAAATAGCAGCTATCAAAACCAAAATAGCATGACGGCGGTTGAAACCCACCGCTAAAATAATTACTAAAAAACAATGCTTCTTGGCGGTTCAAATCTCCACTAAAGTAAAAGAAAAATGACTATCAACTTTTGGATTTACCGTCGGTTGTAACTGACGCTAAAGTGGAAATAACGTCAGTCAACTTTCATGTTTACCGTCGGTTGTAACTGATGCTAAAGTAGAAATAACGTCAGTCCACTGTCACGTTTACCGTCAGTTGTAATTGACGCTAAAGTAGAAATAACGTCAGTCCACTGTCACGTTTACCGTCGGTTGTAGCTGACGCTAAAGTAGAAATAACGTCAGGCAACTTTCACGTTTACCGTCGGTTGTAACTGACGTGAAATTGACTTCCGGTGGTCGATGAAACCGACGCTGTTCGGTCTAGTGGCGCCATCAGTAAAAATACTGGTCAAAGGAAGACACCATGATCGTTTGCATTTTTCCTAATTACCAAAGGAAGAATCTCATAATTCTTTCCACTAAGGGACCTTGGTGGGCACAACCCCTTGGGCGAGTTCTATCTGGGCCGAGTCCTGGTAAATTGTGCCAAGGGTATACTTCAAGTTGACCTTGGTGGTCACAACCCCTTGGGCGAGTTCTATCCGGGCCTATTCCTGGTAAACTGTGACAAGGGTGCACTTCAAGCTGACCTTGGTGGTCACAACCCATTGGGCGAGTTCTATCCGGGCCGAGTCCTGGTAAACTGTGCCAAGGGTATACTTCAAGATGACCTTGGTGGTCACGACCCCTTATGATGAGTGCTATCCAGGTCGAGTCTTGGTAAACTCTATTTAGAGTATACTTCATTACAAATTGTCCTGAGAGGCGTCGACAACTTAACCGCCTAAAGCAAGACAAATTTAGCGATTGTCTACCGAAAAAATCCTAAGTCCAACGAGAAGGCGCACACGCGGAAAAATCACTAGTAGGCCGTGAGACCATGAGGTCACGGTTCCATGATCAAGGTTTGCTGGTGCAGGGCGCCAAGGGCGCCATGGTCACGGTTTGTGGTGTTGGGCGCATTGGTCACAGTTTGTGGTGCTGGGCGCCAAGGTCACTGTTTGAGTTGCTGGGCGCCAAGGGCGGCAAGGTGACGGGTTGCATAGAGCAAGGTCACGGTTTGTGGTGCTGGGCGCCAAGGGCGCCATGGTCGCGGTTTGTGGTGTTGGGCGCCAAGGGCACCATGGTCACGGTTTGTGGTGCTGGGCGCCAAGGGCGCCAAGGTCACGGTTTGAGCTGCTGGGCGCCAAGGGCGCCAAGGTGACGGGTTGCATAGAGCAAGGTCACGGTTTGTAGTGCTGGGTGCCAAGGGCGCCATGGTCACGGTTTGTGGTGCTAGGCGCTAAGGGCGCCAAAGTCACAGTTTGAGCTGCTGGGCGCCAAGGTGACGAGTTGCATAGAGCAAGGTCACAGTTTGTGGTGCTGGGCGCCATGGTCACGGTTTGCAAGGTGACGTTTTGTGCTGCAGGGCGCCAAGGTGACAGTTTGTCTGGCTAGGCACCAAAGGCGCCAAGGTGACGGAATAATCTCGGTTTGTGGGGCAACTGTTCTGGACTGGACCAAGAGGCCCATTCAGCAATTGGTCATGGATCGGCCCAATCACTTTGGCCCATATCCACAATACACAAGCCCACTTAAGATTATCATACTTGGATGGCTCAGATCAATTCTATCAATCCGACGATTCACAACGGGCACGAATCCCTATAAATACTGGCTCACATTGCCATTAATAGGTACATTCTCATTCCTAGCTAAATCACTCTTCTATTCCCTATACTGACTTGGGCGTCGGAGTGACATTGCAGGTGCCCCCTCCGGGATCTATTTGACGTGCTCCTCGCATTGCAAGAAACCTATCGACTGCAGTCCACCCAACACTGCAAGGTACAGAACAGATATCTACTGTGTGCGCCAGCCGCTCTGCAGTTGTCCTGCAGTTGCGGTTCCGCACCAAATGCATTTTTTTTTGTTTTTTTATTTTAATGTCTTTCTTAAATAATGTTCCCTTTTGTCCTTTTAAATCCTATTTGATATGCGCCAGCCGCTCTGCAATTGTCCTGCAGTTGCGGTTCCGCGCCAAATGCATTTTTTTGTTTTTTTTTGTTTTTTTATTTTAATGTCTTTCTTATACCTATTTGATATGCGCCAGCCGCTCTGCAGTTGTCCTGCAGTTGCGGTTCCGCGCCAAATGCATTTTTTTTGTTTTTTTTTTGTTTCTTTATTTTAATGTCTTTCTTAAATAATGTTCCCTTTTGTCCTTTTAAATCCTATTTGATATGCGCCAGCCGCTCTGCAGTTGTCCTGCAGTTGCGGTTCCGCGCCAAATGCATTTTTTTTGTTTTTTTTTTGTTTTTTTATTTTACTAATTGCATATTTTTTCATTATGGCTTTTATTTTGATCACTTTGGATCAACTGATATTAAAAGCAAACTTAAATTAGTGTTTATATTATATGCGACTACCATAGCTTCAATCGGTACTTCGCACCAAACTTCCACGTTTTTGTGTTTTTTTTGTTTAATTTTTTGTGATATTTTAGAGTCCGAAAAAAATTTTAGATGTTCAAATACGCGGACTTCACCCTTCAATAACTGATTTGGTAAAAAAAAAATAGTAAAATACGTAAAGTGATCGAGATGCTAAACAATATGTTTTGGTGAACTTTATAGTTCAGAAAAAAAATTAACTGTTCATATTTTAATCCTTTTTTAAATAATGTTTCTTTTTTTCCTTTTAAATTAGTGTAGTATTAATTTATTAATAGCATATTATTAATGCGGGAGCCGCTCTGCAGTCAGCCTGCAGTCGCGCTCCCGCGCGCCACTTCCGCCTCCCCTTTTAATAATAATAATAATAATAATAATAATAATAATAATAATAATAATAATAATAAAATATTAATAATCAAAAACTTGGCATTTTTTTCTTTTTAATTTTTCATATTTTAAGTATTATTTTAGGTCTTTTAAAACCCAATTTTTTTTTGAATATACAAATACCTATTTGACATGCGCTAGCCGCTCTGCAGTTGTCCTGCAGTTGCGGTTCCGCGCCAAATGCATTTTTTTTTGTTTTTTTATTTTAATGTCTTTCTTAAATAATGTTCCATTTTGTCCTTTTAAATCCTATTTGATATGCGCCAGCCGCTCTGCGGTTGTCCTGCAGTTGCGGTTCCGCGCCAAATGCATTTTTTTTGTTTTTTTTTTGTTTTTTTTATTTTAATGTCTTTCTTATACCTATTTGATATGCGCCAGCCGATCTGCAGTTGTCCTACAGTTGCGGTTCCGCGCCAAATGCATTTTTTTTTTGTTTTTTTTTGTTTCTTTATTTTAATGTCTTTCTTAAATAATGTTCCCTTTTGTCCTTTTAAATCCTATTTGATATGCGCCAGCCGCTCTGCAGTTGTCCTGCAGTTGCGGTTCCGCGCCAAATGCATTTTTTTGTTTTTTTTTTGTTTTTTTATTTTAATGTCTTTCTTAAATAATGTTCCCTTTTAAATTAGTGTATTATTGATTTACTAATAGCATTTTTTATGGCTTTTATTTTGATTACTTTAGATTAACCGGTATTAAAAGCAAACTTAATTTAGTGTTTATATTATATGTGAGTACCGCGACTTCAATATGTACTTCGCACCAAACTTTCACGTTTTTGTGTTTTTTTGTTTAAATTTTTTCGGATATTTAAGAGTCCGAAAAAAAATTAGATGTTCAAATACGCGGAATTCATTCTTCAATAACTGGTTTGGTAAAAAAAACTATTTATTAAGAAAATACGTAAAGTGATCGAGATGCCAAGTAGTATGTTTTGGTGAACCTTTAATAACTGATTTGGTAAAAAAAATTATTTACTAAGAAAATACGTAAAGTGGTCGAGATGCTAAGGAGTATGTTTTCGTTAACTTTATAATTCAGAAAAATTTAACTGTTCATATTTTAATGCTTTTTTTAAATAATGTTTATTTTTACTAATCGCATATTTTTTTCATTATGGCTTTTATTTTGATCACTTTGGATCAACTGATATTAAAAGCAAACTTAAATTAGTGTTTATATTATATGCGACTACCGTAGCTTCAATCGGTACTTCGCACCAAACTTCCACGTTTTTGTGTTTTTTTTGTTTAATTTTTTGTGATATTTTAGAGTCCGAAAAAAATTTTAGATGTTCAAATACGCGGACTTCACTCTTCAATAACTGATTTGGTAAAAAAAAATTAGTAAAATACGTAAAGTGATCGAGATGCTAAACAGTATGTTTTGCTGAACTTTAGAGTTCAGAAAAAATTAACCGTTCATATTTTATTCTTTTTTTAAATAATGTTTCTTTTTTTCCTTTTAAATTAGTGTAGTATTAATTTACTAATAGCATATTTTTTCTTTATGGCTTTTATTTTGATCACTTTTGATCAATTGTATTTTTGTTTTTGTGAAGAGATCAACTATATTAAAAGCAAACTTAAATTAGTGTTTATATTATATACGAGTACTGTGGTAAAAAAACTTTGTTTAGTAAGAAAATACGTAAAGTGATCGAGATGCTAAGGAGTATGTTTTGGTGAACTTTAAAGTTCAGAAAAAAATTTAACTGTTCATATTTTAATCCTTTTTTTAAATAATGTTTCTTTTTTTCCTTTTAAATTAGTGTAGTATTAATTTACTAATAGCATATTTTTTCTATATAGCTTTTATTTTCATCACTTTAGATCAACGGGTGTTAAAAGTAAATTTAACTTAGTGTTTATATTATATGCGAGTGCCATGGCTTCAATCAGTACTTCACACCAAACTTCGACGTTTTTGCGTTTTTTTTGTTTAAATTTTTTGTGATATTTTAGGGTCCAAAATAATGGGTTTGGTAAAATAAATTATTTAGTAAGAAAATATGTAAAGTGATCGAGTCTCGAGATAAGATTGCCAAAATCTATCTAATACAACTCGAGAGGATTACATAGGAGTGATGCACAATCAAACCAAATTATTGATATGCATCCACGTGTTAAACAATAGGGCTCCAGATGCTCACCGGGGTTAGAGTTGTCCTCAGGGCTCTTTAACGACTTACGGATATACTTATAGATCACCCAGCACGTAGGTCCTCGCATTGACTATCAGAGTTTAACCCACGCCCTTATACCAACTGAGTCAATCTCATATTTGCTCTTATTTTATTCTAAATATGGAAGTATGATTGTAATTTAAGAAAAAAAAAACTTCTCAAAAAATAATCACACAATACTTATTATAAAAAAACACCTAAAAAAATATAGATACACGTTTAATATCATTTTATGCTACCATATCTCAACAGTTGGAGGTTGAAGAATTTTCCATTCAAAAACAGCACACAAAAAATCATGAATTTACATATAATTTACTATATACTACCTATATTAATTTACATACTACAAATATTAATATGTTATACCTTTATATGTTTTGTCAGGAAATTATTATTTTTCTACCAAACCAGTTATTGAGAAACCAATTTAACGTATTTTAACATCTAAAATTTTCTATGGACTCTAAAGTACCTTAAAATACACTGTTCACCATTGCACTTTATGTACTTCACTAAACAGGTTATTGACTAACAAACTCCACATTATTTTTTTACCAAAAACCTCACATATTTGTATATCCAAAAAAATTGGGTTTTAAAAGACCTAAAATAAAGTATCTAAAAACACACTACTTAACATCGCACTTGGGTTGTCCTACGCCGTGGCGGCCGTGGCGGCCGCCGTGCCTGCTCCGGCCGATCTGCTCCAGCTGACTGGGCGGCCAACCGTTGAAGACCCTCGGTTTCGCGACGAGTGGCTTTTTCCGGAGACGGCAGTCGTCGCCCCTGCGAAGGTGGATGTTCCGATTGCAGTCGCTGTTCGTCTCGGTGCGTTCTCCCCGGCGTTTGCTCCGCGTGTGGTGGTCGCCCCTGCGAAGGTCGTGGGTTGGGTGGTTCCGTACGCTGTGGCTGGTGTTGAGGCTACGCTCTGGGTCGGATCTGTTGTTCAGAGTCGGATCTATTGGGTGCGGTGGGTCTCTCCCCCTGCGGTGGTTGTTCCTGTCCCACCTCCGCCTGAGCCTCCTCCCTGCGGCCATCTGGTTCGGATCCGGCGCTTCTAGGTTGCGTTCGGGTTCGGATCGTGGGTTTCTGGTTTGGGTTCGGTTGCGTTGCTGCTCGGATTGCATTGTTGCTGACTGTTTCTGGTTTGGGACTGTTGCGTTGGTTCGTAGATGCTGAATGTTTCTGGTCTGGCATTGGTGGCTGTCGTCACGAATTTTGGACCCGCAGTCTCGCCTCCACCCAGTTCGGTGTGGGCCCTTTCCCTGTCGCTCGCGGTTCTGCTTGATTGTGCCTCGGTGTTGGCCGGGGGCGCAATACCGCGGTGGTGGTTGGTGGCTCGACTTCCTCGATCAAGCTAGGTGCTGTCTCGGTGTTAGCCGGTGGCACGACTTCGCGATGATGGCTGGGGTCCGGCCGCCGGTGGTCTGGAATGTGGTGACTCGATTGTGGTCTAAGGTTGTTTAGTTTAGAGGTCTTTGTTAGACTCTCTTTATTGTCCTTATTTCCAAGGGTTTTGGCCTAGTCTCCCCTTGTGCTTTTTGTATTGTTTTTATTTTTTAATAAATTCGGGCCTCCTGCCTGTTGCTTAAAAAAAAAAATAAATAAAAAAACATCGCACTTTACGTATTTTATCACAAAATTAATTATTTTTTCACCAAATCGGTTATTGAGCAACAAATTTCATGTATTTGAACGTCTAATTGTTTTTGGACTCTAAAGTGTCTCAAAATGCATTGCTTAGCATCGCACTTTACATATTTCGTCACGAAATTAATTTTGTGCTCACCAAATCGGTTGTCAGGGAACAAACTTCAAGTATTTAAACTTCTAAATTTTTTCCTGAACTTTAAAGTATCTCAAAATAAACTACTTAGCATCACACTTTACATATTTTGTCAGAAAATTAATATTTTTCTACCAAACGAGTTATTGAGAAACCAATTTAACGTATTTTAACATCTAAAATTTTCTACGGACTCTAAAGTACCTTAAAATACAGTGTTCACCATTGCACTTTATGTACTTTGTAATAAAATTATTTTTTTCTTACTGGAGTTAGAATCTAGCCAGTTAATTCATTAATAAACCAGATGTTGTGTTGCAACAAATATGAATTAGTGATATAATATAGCCCTGAAGCTCATTTGGTCGTATCTACATCCCATAACGATTTAAACTCATTATTAGAACTGGTGGTTATATTATTGTTTCATATTAGCTACAATTTCATCTATATTAGGACTGGTCATCTTACTATCCACACATCCTTTGTATTGTTTACTTAACTGTCAGGTTACTACGTTCCCTAAAGTTAAGGTGAGACTAAAATTGGAAAGTCTCCAAAGGAATGTACCTCAGCTTACACAGGTATGTTTGTTGTGTCAGTTTTGCAGATCAAATAATGAAAAACATATGTACATAATATTTTGAAATTCTAGGTTGGTCCTATGTTAGTTACACATTGGGGACTCAGTGGGCCGGCTATTCTTCGGTTATCTGCTTGGGGTGCTCGTCATTTGTTTAGCTCAAGTTACAGAGGTTAAGTCTTTTCCCTTTCCCTTTCCCAATTCTTCTGGTTTCAAATTATACTAGTTTATGACTTCAATTCATTTACAAATCATTCTGTGCAATATCTCTTGATTTGTAACGTTTGCTAGGATTTGTAAATTATTTCCATTCAACTGAATTTTTTTCAAATTTATTATGCTCCATAGTATTTTTCATGTTTCCTTTTTCCCTTTTACAAATATTGATGTGCATGTGGAAAGTTTGAAGTCCCTTCTGTCTCGTCACAAACTTCAATTTGCGGTAAATTATTGGTCTACTACTTACTGCAAAATTCTAAAACCTACATTAGGCTGTATTTAGTTGGAAATGGTAAGTGATTTTGATCAATGAGGTTCTTGGTTGGTTAGTATTCGGTTGCTTAAATCCTTTGATGACACTGGAATTTTTATGTGATACAAGGATAGAAATTTTCTTTTACCTTCTTAGAATTTGGTCTAAGTCAACCCACAAAACCAAGTTGTAACTTGTAAGGTAGGAGCGTCTACTATTCTTTATGAACTTTTTTAGGCCCCAATGGATCTAGGATAGACTCGAATAGCATCTTGAATTTTTTATGAAGTCTTTTCAGGCCTTATTATCTCTAGTCAATTTGAGACATAGTTTTTTTACTGAAGGACTGCACATCTTTAAGTGGAGATATCCTATGGGCCTCAATTTCAAATAATTCATTGATGTCCATTGGCTCTTTACTGAAGGACTGCACATTTGAAATTTCAGGCAAAGTAAGATTTCCTAACATTATTCAATATTTTGTCATGCATTCTTTTATGTAACATGTTTCCTTTTTTTCTTCTAATTAAGGGCCAATTCAAAGATGAATTTGTCACTGCTGGTGGTGTTCCCTTATCTGAGGTTCTCTTTTTTTGTCACTCTTTCTCCACCCCCTTACCCTTCCAGTCCCATTAGTTAGAAATATCACTTTTCTCTTACCTTTTTCTTTTTGTTGAAGATTTCACTTAATACAATGGAAAGCAAAGTTTGCTCAAATCTGTTTTTTATTTGGAATTTTGAAGAAACAAATAGTAAATACATCTATGGTATGGTCATCCATCTAATCTAATAATGTTTATTTCAGATACTGAATGTTGATGGGGTAACTGGTGGTTTCAATTTCCAGGTAAAATGCATGTGACTATCATAGTGCAGTCTTATTTGACGTATGGTTGTTAACAGTGGTGGCTCTGAACATGAGTGGGATGAGCAACCGTGCAGGCCCATTTTATAGGGGCACAAATTTTCTCTCTCAGTAGTTTACATAGATATTAGAAGAAAAAAATTATACATTTAAAATTACAAAAAAATCATATTTCGAAAATTAAACAAAAGCATTAATTAAGCAAGTTATTTCTTTAGACCAAGTCAAATTTTTTTGATAAACAAATGTTAGTGGTTAATAGTTGGGCGATGGCTTTCCGGGATTTGAATCCTATACCTTTTACTTGCATTCCTTTGGTGTCCCTTAGCTCACCAACCGAACTACCTTAGTCATTTCTTTTGTATGAACAAGAACTCACCCACAATCTTAAGTATTGAAACAATATTTAGGCGTAAAATTAGAGGTGTCACCAAGAGAAGAAAAAAGGGGTAGCAGGGCACACTTTTTTTAGTTTGCCAATGGCATTCAAAACCTAAGGGCCTACCTTGGTTTTTTTGTTTTTAAAAAAATTGGGGAAGGGGAAATTTTATTAATCAAAGTGGCACTAATAACCATTTTACAACTGTCCCTGAGGGGATTTGAACTCAGCACCTTGAGGATACAAGGCTAACTCTTACCACTGAGCTAGCATCTCAAGTGTCTACCTTGGTTGTTAACCCCATGATCCCAATTTCCAAAGTCATAATATAAAATCTTATATATGCTTAAGCTATGGTGTGTTTTGTTACCATGGGAAACATTGTGCTTGAGGCATATACTTTTTGTATGTTCCATTGTTCCCCTTCAACTTTAACTGTCATTGGATATTCTCCTTGTGCTTTCGTGTGGTCACACAGTTGGCGTATTTATGTAAGATAGCATAACCTCTTGTGATTTTTCTTCACAAAGTATTCGAAGCATATAACATCAAACATAAAAAAGAGCACGTAAACATTGGTTATTTTGATTGACAATGATACCACTATTCAATATTAATTTTGTCATGCATCCTTTTATACTTCATTACATTGATAATATTTTGAATTTTTGTTTTTCTAGTCAGATATGAAAAATGTTTAGTCTTCTATTTAAAGGTCAATGTAATTAAATGAAATTTAATGTGGCCTTCATTAATAGGAAAATCCTAGACAGAAATAATTGTAATACTAGAGGTCTTTGACACCGCTTTGGTGTTCAGGCTATAGGGACCCTGTCTAATTTGAAGTTTTGCTCGAAAGGTAAGTAAAGTTTGGCTAGTATTATTTTAACGGGTTCACGGGTTACAAATATGGGCTATAATGGTTTGAAACAGTTGGGCCTGGATGGGAAAATACCAACCCATATAGAACCAGACCCGACCTTTTGTTACAATACCCAATTAAAATTTCCTAATTTCCTAATAATTCACGCATACAATACTGAATACCCTAATTTCAGTTCATCACAATTTCACAAATACAATCCCTAACCTAATTCCTTTTCGCGTGCTTGCTCCATCGCCTTCCATCGCCGTCCTTCATCGCTTCTTCTTCGCCCTCCATCGCCGTCCTTCTTCACTTCTTCTTCCCTCATCCATCACTGTGGTTCTTCACTTCTTCTTCGCTCCTCCATCACCGTGGTTCTTCACTTCTTCTTCGCTCCTCCAACTCCTCACGAACGGAGATGAAGAGATTCAGCGTACCACCGTGGTTTATCGTCCATCTGCGTTCGTGACTCTTTGCTCCTCTGTTTCCACGTTTAAGGTAAGTAACAAAATCACATCTTCTTCATCTGTTTCGTTTTCTTCTTTTTAGGGTTTTGATCTAACTTCTTTTTAGGGTTCTTCGCTCCTCCATCTCCGTTCGTGACTCTTCGCTCCTCTGTTTCCACGTTTACGGTAAGTAAGAAAAGCACATCTTCTTCATCTCTTTCGTTTTCTTCTTTTTAGGGTTTTGATCTAGCTTTTTTTTTAGGGTTCTTTGCTCCTCCATTTACTGTTTTGTGTTTTGTGCTTTCCTCTTCTGTTTCCTCTGTTTCACCATATTTCTTTCTTGTTTAATGTTTTCTTACTAACATTAATTTCTTTTATCTTTTGTTGATTTGAGGTTTGGATCTAACTATTTGTGAAGAAGGACTATCCAAGAATCAGCTGAGGGTTTCGTATTGAAGCATCCACTATTTGTTTTGCTTATGTTTAGTTTTGTGTCGGCTGAGTTAGGTATGATATCTTTGTGTTTGCTTGAGTTTGCTCCAAGCTTGATTCCTTATTTTTTTTGTTTATTAGTTTACTTTATGCATCTACATGATTTATTAAATACTTGATAGATGATTTTTTTTTAATATTTTATCATATCATTTTATTTTAACGTTATAATATGATATTTAAAACATATGTAAATATCTACAATTAAAAATATAACAATGAATGACTAAATTGTATGAAATTTGCTATACATAATTACCATGATAATATAAGATTATTCAACAATTGGATTAATTTAATTTGTCGTCTACATAGAGCTATTGAAGGTGTAAGTATGTTAAATTTGACGCATGGTGTTAGTCAATCCCAACTCATTTACTAGTATGTAAAATTTATAAATTATTAAATGATGTGATTGCTTGATTAATGAAAATTTATATTTCTTATATTGACAACATATAAAAAAAGTTATATAATAAAACTTTGTCTTCGTTCTCCCTGTATTGGGCACATTGTTATGGATGAAATTAAGTAACTTTAGCTTCTCTAAAAACATAGAAAAAAACAAGATTTATTGCGGTGTACGAGGTTTTATACGGTCAACAAATCACAATTAATCATATGTGTGACTTTATGAATAGTTACGATGAAAGTCGGACATTTTTAAAGATTTCATGATTACGATTAAGTGATTTACATTTGTGCGTATGCATTAAATCCAATAAAAAACTACTTTTATGCATATCCAAAAAATTTAGTTGGTGGGGAAAAAATAATTTAAAATATTTTTATCTAAGAATTTTTAACTTTTTTTATGAGTACACAATCTCTTGAAAAAAAACAAAATACCAAAATCTGATGTATTTATGTCTCTCTGTGTATTGAACGTAGATGTATAGTAAAATTTGAAGAAAAATTAGTACCGTTTATATTTTATAACTTTGTTAATCCATTTTTTAAAAATATGTTTTCATGGAGACAACACCTAATTTTTTTGGGGGGCAAAAAAAATTTATGAAGTATATCGAAACAAAAAAATAATAATTTATGGGGGGTCAATTGCCCCATAGACACTACAAGAAAAACGCGTTTTTCCGCCGGAAAAATGACGTTTCCGGCGGATTTTTTCCGCCGGTAAAACGCTCGCAGGTAATGTTTTCCGGCGGGAATGCACATTTCCGACGGATTTTTTTAAAATAAAAAATAGTTTTTTTTTTAAAAATCCGTATGAAACGCGCAATACCGGCGGATTTTTCCGCCAGAAATTTCCGGCGGATTTTTTAAAAAAAATAAAAAATCATTTTTATTTTGAAAAATCCTGCCAGAAATGCACATTACCGGCGGGTTTTTTTTTTTATTTTTAGAAAAAATTAATTTTTTTAAAATTTTTAAAATTTTAAAATTTAACAGGTGATTTAATAAGAAGTAAGAAAAATGAAAATGAAGTAGAATATGAGAAAAATGATATAGAACAGTATGAGAAAGAATAAATGAATGAGAATGAAGAAGTAGGAATGAATAAGAAAGAAAGAGAGTATGAGAAGAAATAATATTGGAGAGAATACAAATGAACAAGTAAGAAGAAATAAGATTGAAAGAGAGAGTATGAGAAGTAATAATATAGGAGAGTATGAGAAGTATGAGAATGAAGAAGTAAGAAGGAATAAGAATGAATGAGTGAGAATGAATGAGAAGGAAGAAGAAAGAGGAAATATAGAAGAGAGATGTGTAGAGAAATTTATGGATATTGGAGAGTATGAGAAAGAAGAAGAAAGATAAGATAGGGAAAGTGTAGAAAAGAATGAGAATGAAATAAATAGTGAAATGAGAGAATGAGAAGAGTGTAGGAAAAAGTTTTATTTATAGCCATTTTCGAACGGTTCCGGCGGATTTTTTTCGTCGAAAATGTGCATTACTGGTGGATTTTTCCGTCGGAAATTTCATGCGGAAAAATCTGCTAGTAATGTACATTTCCGGCGGAATTTTTTAAAAAAAAAAAATTTAAAAATCCGCTGGCTCATCTTGTATTTTAAGTAAGGGTTACTATGAACAAAAATTTAAAAAATGGCTCATCTTTTAAAAAAACATTTAAAATTTCATAGTAACCCTTACTTATAGCCCAAAACTCCTAAAAAGTGAATAAATTTAAAACGGAAAACATATATATCAAACACACATCACACACACACACACACACACACATGTAAATATACTCAGAACAAAAACACATGGCTCATCTTGGCACCTCTCAGTATACATGAAAAGGAAAAAAGGCGTAGCACAACCTAGCGCTACTATAATTCTATCTACATAGTCTCTCTAAGCGCCGCCAAAAATTCAACATAACATCAAAGTACACACACACCTAGCGAAAAGTTCAAATAAGGATATGTTCTGCAAAACACTAACCCGACGAAGATCCAAACAATACACTAGCTATGCAAAAGAGAGGGGACCTACATAGTATAGGGTGGATGATGGTCTGTTCGTTTTCTATCACCTATAGCTAATTAAGGACTTGGAGTATAATAGTCAACAGATATACTTCTATCATCCGACTTGTCCTCATTGTGAACCTAAGGGTAGGCCCAGACAAAAATAGTCAAACCGACCCGAAAACTGAAAACCCAAAGGCAATGGGTAGCAGTGGGCGGGTCCTGACGGGTATACGGGTTCGCGGGTTGATATATTGGGTACATATGGGCTGGGTTGGGTTGTTATTTTTAGGCCCATCGGTGCCCACACCCTGCCCGATGTAATTGTATTCAATTTGTAGCCTTCCCATCTCTTTTTCTCTCACAGCTAGCAGAGCCTTGCAGACAGTGTTGCAGTCATCATAACTCTTTTTCTCTCACAGCAGAGCCTTGCAGACAGTGTTGCAGACATCATAAGTGACGTTTAGGTAGCGTGTCAAATTGAATTTGAGTATGAGGTTCAATTGATTTTGCTCTTTGATTACCAAGTAAACAATTTATTATTTTTTAATCACTTTTCAACTTTTTCTTCCCCAACCGAGATGCCTATGCCAGTGTGCCACTATTTTATTATTTATTAAAACTTTTCATTTATTTTATTATTACACTAGGTTTTAGACTACATTTTATTATTAGTATTATTAGTGTTCTTCCTCATCTCACTACCATTGTTATTCTTTCTCAGCTTTTCTTCCTGGTTATTTCTTTCTTTACAAAACAGAGTTATCTTTTTGGTTGCCTAACCCGTTAAAACCGACCCGTGTAGTCTGCGTAACCGAAAAACCGAACCCGCGCCAACCGAAATTTTAAATGGACGGATTAGGGCCATTCTGTAGCAACCGCGGTTTTGAACGGATGGTCATTTTGGGCCCGAAACCGCCCGTACCCGCCCGATGTCTAGGCCTACCTAAGGGGATGCCCGACCTAATCCAAGTCCTCTCCTCTTAAATGTTCGCCTAGTAGGCACATGCATTGCTACCTACCCTACATGAAGGAGTCGAAACTGGAACCTAGTGCCTAACCTTAGGAGTTTCTTACATCTGGTAAAAAGGTAAATACCGGACTATCCTAACATAGTCGGTCCATCTGGCATTAACTAACTCTGGTAAAACACAAAAACGAAAGGGAACATTATTTAAGAAAGACATTAAAATAAAGAAACCAAAAAAAAAAAACAAAAAAAATGCATTTGGCGCGGAACCGCAACAGCAGGACAACTGCAGAGCGGCTGGCGCATATCAAATAGGATTTAAAAGGACAAAATGGAACATTATTTAAGAAAGGCATTAAAATAAAGAAACCAAAAAAAAAAACAAAAAAAAAATGCATTTGGCGCGGAACCGCAACTGCAGGACAGCTGCAGAGCGGCTGGCGCATATCAAATAGGTATAAGACGGCATTTCGCGCACATGCTACCCGGTCCCACACATTAGAATTCAACTTTCACATGTACATCACCCAGGAAAAGACTAATATCTATGGTGATAATTTTGAGAATAAATTAAAAGAATGCGGTGATAATTTTGAATGGCTTGCCATTTGGTGATGTTCACAAGTTTGAGATTAGGCATGGCAATGGGGCGGGGCGGAGACGGGTTTAACATTCCCCATCTCCATTCCCGATTCTCATATTCATCCCCGTTTCCCGTCCCAAACCCAACGGGGATGAAGAATTGATCCCATCCCCATACCGCAAACAAAACCCCAACCATAGTTATCAAAATCGAGATTCTACGCAAAATCAGGAGGGGTTAGTGAAATCGGAAATCGTAAAATCGCAAGTAGAATCGGAAGATTCTACCCAAAAAAAAGTAGAAAAAACTAGAATCAGAAGAGGTTAAACAAAATCGTAACTCGTAAAATCGCAAGTAAAATCGTAAGATTTTACTAAAATACAGATATTACTTAGAGTATTTTTTTTTAGGAAGAAAAAAGGGGTGGTTAGAAAATGAGGTATTTTGTTTAAAAAAAAAAGAAAAGGAGGTTTTTTTGGAGAAAGGTGGTGTGGTTAGAAAAATGTAGGTTTTTTATTAGACTTGTTATTTTATTTACAGTAGTTTTGGGCCAAGCCCATTACAGAAACCCTAATTTAGCCCAATTTAACCCTAATTTTTGTTTGCTTGCCATCCTTTTCTGCAAGCGCCGTTCCTTCAGCTTTCTTCTTCAGCGTGACTTGACACACAGAGACGCGAAGGAGAACGCTATCAGCTTTCACAAATCAGCTTTCTTCTTATATCACCTACCTTCAGCTTTCTTCTCTCTGCAACCGCCGTTTACATCTTTTCCGTTTACGGTGTATTTAAAAGTTGCAAATCGTACCTTCAGCTTTCTTCTTCACCTACCTTCAGCTTTCTTCTTCTGCGATTTTCATCGTGAAATCGTTTCTGATCTCGCAAATCGTACGATTTAACTCCAGTAACGTTTTATTTTGTTAGAAAAGGGTTTTTATTAATTTCTTTTTATTCCTTCTTGTTGTTATAGTTAGGTTTTGAAGTGTTGAAGATGAAGAAGCAAAAAAGTGTTGCAGAAGTTGATGTTGAAAAGCAAAAGAGTGTTGCAGAAGTTGATGCTCTTCAAAAGCAAAAGAGTGTTGCAGATGTTGTTCAAGATTTGGTGTCTGTGATCCATGAGCATACTCTTTTCTTTGACAAATTGGTTGAGCTCATTCCGGCGAAGTTTTATCTTCCAACTGATGATAAAGAGAAGCCCTGGTTTCAGGGTCTTAGCAAGGCTGCTAGAGCTGCAGCAAAGAAAGAAACTAAAGAAAATATTAAGAAGTCTCGGAGAGACCGTCTAGACCCTGACAAATCTTCTGCTACCACAGTTGACATTCTCAATAAAAGTTTGGGAAAAGAAAAAGTGAACGACGGTGATGAAGAGCAGGGTGTGGTTAAGCCTCTCATGCCGGGATTGGAAGGTGATGATCGGTCTATGACCTATGAAGCACTTCGCCAAAGGCTTCATAGCAAACTTGAATCGTTTCGGACAAGCCGTAACTATGGAGATTCAAACAGGGCTAGGAAGTATGAAAATAGAAAAGTTGAGAGAGGATTTCAGGAGAAGAAGCGCAAGAGGGATAATGAGACTAATGAAAGTAAGCCTGCGCCTGATGAGCCAGCAGAGAAAGTGAAGAAGGATGCCATAGAAGCTTCTAAGGAGCTTGTGTTCGGCCACGTTAAACTTCAGAATGAGGAAATGCAAGGGAAGAAGAGGAGAGTTTCAAAGCAAAAGGAACTTGAAAGGGCCAAGAAGTTGGAGGAAGTGAAGAAGAATGATCCTGAGAAGGGTGAAGCTATTGCTAAAAAGGAGTCATGGAAAGCAGCAATGAATAGAGCTTCGGGAATTAAGGTACACGATGATCCCAAACTGATAAAAAAGAGCATACAGAAGGGAAAAAAGAGGACAGAGAAAAATGCAGAGAAATGGAAGGAGAGAGTTCAAACAACACACCAGTTGAAGGCAGAGAAACAGAAAAAGAGATCTGAAAATATATCTGGTAGGATTCAAGAGAAGAAAAAGCGAAAAATTGCAAAGAGAGAGAAAAAGCTTTTACGTCCTGGCTTTGAGGGTCGCAAAGATGGTTTCCTTAACAATAGTTCTGGCTAACAATGGTTGTCGGTGTTATTATATTGCCTTGGTGGAATCAGTTTCGGGGAAAAAAACACATCAATTTCATTTGCTAGTAGATTTCTTTAAGTATACCAATTTTTGTTTACTGTTACAATTCCTATAGTGTATTTTGGCAATTATGCAGCCCTTTTGACTATATCCATTTATCACCGTAATACAGGTGTTCTGTTAAACGTTAATTACATGTTCTTGGTAACGTTAATTACATGTTCTTGGTATCAATCGTATGTTCTGTTAAACGTTAATTACTTGTTCTTGGTATCAATCGTATGTTCTGTTAAACGTTAATTACATGTTCTCGGTATCAATCGTATGTTCTGTTAAATGTTAATTACATGTTTTGGTATCAATCGTATGTTCTGTTAAACGTTAATTACATGTTCTTGGTATCAATCAAATTCATATCATCTTGGCTGATTTTACTTGCTCCCTGGATAATGTTATTTGGGAAAATTTGCTAAGATTTGATTAATTTCCCCCTCAAGCAAAGTTTGCAGATTTCCATTAAAAATAATTATTGTATTTCTTCCCACAGCGGCTTCGAAATTTGCTGACTTGCGGCTAGCCGTGCCTTGCTATATTTCAGTCAGTGTCATGCGTTGTCTTTTATTTGTTTTTCTTTTCAGCAACTTAAGTTACTAACACGCGTCTCCTATTTGTACTCTCTGTAGACCAGTACTTTTACACCATATAAGCTCAAATTTAAGACGTCTTTTCTAGTACGGTATACTCTGCTGTGTAGTTCTAGAATTTCCAGTTCTGTCCTAGGCGCATGTTTGTTCCATACTCCGAAAGCACTTAGAGTGCACCAAATGAGTAGAAGAAGGAAGTCTTGGGTTCTACCCCGGGAAACTGACATCCCCTCTCTGCTCTCCAAGTTTGACAAGAGATTGAATCATTTGTACTTATGAAACTTGAACAGCAAATTCGGTTTCGCAATTGGAATGAACTGGACATTATATGTTATTATGTTAATGTATGAAAACTCATCAGACTGATTTATCATCAACTGCTGGGCATATCATGTTTTGTGTTGTCACCTGCCAATTTCTTAACTTTTTAGCTTCATAAGGAATCTTTTGAAATATGGTTTATGTCATATTGGTAGGTATGATATCTTCAAGTTTTCAAAAAGACCATATATTTTTTTTCCAGGGGTGACTTTGGAAGGCTGGGCCATGGTGATCATAGCGACTTGCTCATTCCCCATCCCATCAGAGCATTACAAGGTCTAACGATAAAGCAAATTGCTTGTGGGGATTGTCATTGTTTGGCAGTTACCATGGAAAGCAAGGTGCTGAGGTCTGTTGATTCTTTATGGCCCAAATTTTAATATGTCTTCAATTTGTTTGTTTAAATCATTTTTTACCTTGTACTAATAGCCATTCCTCTGTACATAAAGGTTAAGTTGCTTGATTGAGCATACATCAGGATATATACAAACTGACAGTGTAACCTAGAGTCCATAAAGGTTGCATGTTATTGTACATTACTAACTATAACTATTGTATTCTTTTGCTGTGTTGATTTAAGTTGGGGGCGTAATCAAAATGGTGAACTTGGACTTGGTACCACGAAAGACTCTTTGGTGCCACAAGAAATTCGGACACTTGAGGTACTATTTTCAGAGCTGAACATTAATCTGTGGTATCCAACATTCGAGAATTTGGATTCAATAGTTTGGTTAAGTTTAGTATCTAATGGATTTAGTTTTTTATTTACTTTCTAGGAGTAGAAGATACTGCCCCTTTAAATAGCTTGACTATTTTTTAAATGAAATTTTACTGTTATATTATAGGGTATGCATATCAAAATGGTTGCTGCTGGTGCTGTGCTGAACATAGTGTGGCAATTACCGAAGACGGAGATTTGTATAGATGGGGTTGGGGACGATATGGAAACTTGGGATTGGGAGACACAAATGATCGCTTGATCCCTGAAAAAGTGACCGTTGATGTATGTCCTCAAACTTATATATATGTTGTATTTGGAAAAACAGATTAAACTTGCTTTTAACTTGAATAGAGGAAGCAGCCTTTCAAGTTGTTGATTTGTGATATTACAACTGATCATTTTTGCAGGGTGACAAGATAGTCATGGTTGCTTGTGGCTGGAGGCATACAATATCTGTTTCATCTTCTGGTGGATTATACACACATGGCTGGGGTAAATATGGTCAACTTGGACATGGAGATTTTGAGGACCATCTTGTGCCTTGCAAGGTTCAAGCCCTAACTGATAAGTTCATTTCTCAGGTGGTCCTTTAAATTCATGCTAAGTTGATACTAACAATTTGTCTCTTTTAGATGTCTTGTCATTTTCTCTTACCTGAGTTCCATTCTGGAAGCTGGATTCTTTTTTTTTCCTTCCTAGAAATGGATAGACTCATTGACAGAACTATTACTCTTAGAACAGTTTGATCATGATGTTTTCTATTGCTGTGAATTTCGCTAGGTGTTATTATATACACACAAACACCTTCAATTCTAGTCTCTAAGTTATCACCCTCATACTTATTTAGTTCTTAAACTATGAAAACTTTTTAAATGGTCCCTAAAGTTTATCTTTGTCCATCAATTTAGTCCCTCATCCATCAGTTTAGTCCCAATTTAGTTCTTATGGACTAAATTGATGGACAGAGAGATAAACGTTAGGGACTATATAATAGGTTTTCATAGTTTAGAGACGAAATAGAAGAGAGTTATACTTTAAAAAATTTGGCATACAAAATCTCGTGTTTCAGTCTAACACCTGCAAAATGGATGCAATGTGTTTGGTCTTCAAACTTTGTTTTCACTTTTTTCCAGATATAAGGTGGGTGGAGGCATAGTATGGCACTCACGTCTACCGGACAACTTTGGGGGCTGGGGCTGGGGTTGGAATAAGGTTGGCAGTATTTTTTCTCCTCATATATTTGTGTTAAAATTGAAAGACTTCTGAGCTGAGCGTACAGCAGACAGTAGATGATGGTTGCTTAAAAGAATGCCCAATAATGTATGCATACAGAAAAATATGTTCTGAATAGTTTGGACTTCGAACATAGTAAATAAACAAGAGTAATACTTAATTGTACGAAATGAAAAGTACGATGCTCTGGTTCTAGCCGCAAAGTCTCTGTTTTGTTATTGTGTAGCACCGTTGCAATACACTTGGTACGTTTCTTATCGTACTTTATATCATTGCTCAATAAACAAATAGACTACACATGATAATGAAACTAAGTTGTTTATATCTCTATCAAATATATTAGCATCTATCTGCTTGGTAAACTGAAACCTGTTTCTCCCTTCAATCTTAGTTTGGACACATTGGAGTTGGTAACAATTTTGACTGTGCCTCTCCCATGCTAGTGAACTTTCCTCATGATCAGGTACTTGAAGCTGCCAGACCCTTTTGCCTTTTTTTTTTCTTTTCAAAAATCTTACGACCATTACTTTTTATCTCTGCAAACTTTTGTTTGGCTTGGTAGAAAGTCGTTCAGATCTCATGTGGATGGAGACACACGGTTGCTGTTACTAACGTGCAAATGTATATTCTTGGGGTAGAGGTGCAAATGGACAACTTGGGCTTGGAGACACCATAGATAGGTAATTGCATCCTACTCTTTTGTATTAGATTTTATCTTTTGCTGTCAATGTAATTATCAGAATGTAACTACCCTTATGTTTACTATACATAAGAGATGAAGTTAAGAATTTTACAGTTTGGGCACAAATGCAGAATGAGGAAATGCAAGGGAAGAAGAGGAGAGTTTCAAAGCAAAAGGAACTTGAAAGGGCCAAGAAGTTGGAGGAAGTGAAGAAGAATGATCCTGAGAAGGGTGAAGCTATTGCTAAAAAGGAGTCATGGAAAGCAGCAATGAATAGAGCTTCGGGAATTAAGGTCCACGATGATCCCAAACTGATAAAAAAGAGCATACAGAAGGGAAAAAAGAGGACAGAGAAAAATGCAGAGAAATGGAAGGAGAGAGTTCAAACAACACACCAGTTGAAGGCAGAGAAACAGAAAAAGAGATCTGAAAATATATCTGATAGGATTCAAGAGAAGAAAAAGCGAAAAATTGCAAAGAGAGAGAAAAAGCTTTTACGTCCTGGCTTTGAGGGTCGCAAAGATGGTTTCCTTAACAATAGTTCTGGCTAACAATGGTGGTCGGTGTTATTATATTGCCTTGGTGGAATCAGTTCGGGAAAAAAACACATCAATTTCATTTGCTAGTAGATTTCTTTAAGTATACCAATTTTTGTTTACTGTTACAATTCCCATGGTGTATTTTGGAAATTATGCAGCCCTTTTGACTATATCCATTTATCACCGTAATACAGGTGTTCTGTTAAACGTTAATTACATGTTCTTGGTATCAATCGTATGTTCTGTTAAACGTTAATTACATGTTCAATCGTATGTTCTGTTAAACGTTAATTACATGTTCTTGGTATCAATCGAATTCATATCATCTTGGCTGATTTTACTTTTTCCCTAGATAATGTTATTTGGGAAAATTTGCTAAGATTTGATTAATTTCCCCCTCAAGCAAAGTTTGCAGATTTCCATTAAAAATAATTATTGTATTTCTTCCCACAGCGGCTTCGAAATTTTCTGACTTGCGGCTAGCCGTGCCTTGCTATATTTCAGTCAGTGTCATGCGTTGTCTTTTATTTGTTTTTCTTTTCAGCAACTTAAGTTACTAACACGCGTCTCCTATTTGTACTCTCTGTAGACCAGTACTTTTACACCATATAAGCTCAAATTTAAGACGTCTTTTCTAGTATGGTATACTCTGCTGTGTAGTTCTAGAATTTTCAGTTCTGTCCTAGGCGCATGTTTGTTCCATACTCCGAAAGCACTTAGGAGTGCACCAAATGAGTAGAAGAAGGAAGTCTCGGGTTCTACCCCGGGAAACTGACATCCCCTCTCTCCCCCACTAATATCTCCTATTTGTACTCTCTGTGGACCAATACTTTTACACCATATAAGCTCAAATTTAAGACGTCTTTTCTAGTATTGTATACTCTGCTGTGTAGTTCTAGAATTTCCAGTTCTGTCCTAGGCGCATGTTTGTTCCATACTCCGAAAGCACTTAGGAGTGCACCAAATGAGTAGAAGAAGGAAGTCTCGGGTTCTACCCCGGGAAACTGACATCCCCTCTCTCCCCCACTAATATTACCTATAAAAAAAAGCACTTAGAAGTTAGAAGTGTGTTTGGCCTAACTTTTTTAGATTTGAAAACTAATTTTTAAAAATAATAAAGTTAATGTTATTTGGTAACTTAGCTTTTCTATATATTAAAAGTTACTTTTAAGCTAAAAAGCTGTTTGGATAACATTTTTATAAAAACTTTTTCCTTGTTAAAGTTTGCCATACATGGATGAAGTATTTTTAAAATAAGATAAAAATATGGAATGTATACTCTCTAATTTTAAAACATGATGTTGAAACTCAAGTAAACTATCTCACAATTTTATTTGTTACTATAATCTTCATATAGTTTCTTACTGAAAAATACTAATTAAACCTCGAATTTCAGAACGATTATATTTAATTATTTCAAGAAATATTTATTTTTATGGAGCAGTGTTAAAACTCTTGGTCAGCTATTCTGCCCCTCGAGACACCTATAATGAGCGAGGGATTAGTCACTGGTGTCTGTGCGGTGAATACCCGGGTAGAGGTGTTCGCGGGTCGGTTTGGATCGGATTTGACCAAATTCGTTGCCCGAACCAATTATAATTATTCGGTTTGGGTTGGTTCGGATTTTACATTTTTTTCTACAAAATCCAAACCAAACCGAACCGATATTGGACGGGTTAGTTTGGATTGGGCTCACGGGTCATTCACTAAAATATTAATTTTCTAAAATATAAAAAACAACACTTTTTTATGATATTCCAACACTTTAAATAGCTAAATTTTTTGAAAATCAAACGAAATCAAACTCAAATCCACTAATAGTTTTCTCATTCATAGTATTAGAATTTTACAACTTAATCATAAATTATTAAGGTAAAAATTCTAAGCAAATAAAATCGTGTTCATCTAAAATTACAAAATTGTTATGACCTAATATGGGTTGGTTCGGGTTCGCGGATTTGATTTTTAAAATCCGTTGCCCGATCCAAACAACTTCGGATTGGTTTGGATTTGTTCGATTTTCACCCGAACACAAAAAATATCCAAACCAAATATATCGGTTTGGATTGGATTGTGGTTTGGTTTGGATTTGCCCGAACCACTGAACACCCCTATATCCGGGTTTATCCAAAAATGAAAGATGGCACATATGCATAGTTTTAAAAACCGGCTCGGCCCGGTCGAACCGGGAACCGGGGGGTAACCGAGCCGGTCAACCGTATGGATCAGATATGCAGCAAACAGGTGAAAACCGGTGTGACTCGGTCGGGTTTTGCAAAAATCGGTGACCTGGCGACCCGGTTTGACCCGGACCGGGTTGTGCATTTTTAATTTTTTTTTTATCAAAATGACGTCGTTTAATCTGTTTCTTTTGCTCTTTTTCATCTTTTTCTTTTCCATTATTGCATTATTAGCAAAAACAAGTACCATATTTGTTGAGTACATATTAATTTGTGAGATTTAAAATAGATTAATATTATGTATGTATAAATTTAAAAATATTAATAAATTAAGATATTAATTTTTATATTTTACTAGATATAAAATAAACATAGTTATTAATTTTACAGGTACAAAATTTATATTATATACTATATAGGTCATGAAAATTCGCGAAACTATATAGGTTTGGAAAATTCACGAAATAGAGACCGGGTCAGAGTCATGCGGTCCCGGTTTTGGTCATGCAGTTCAACTGTCGACTCATCGGTCCGACCCTTGACTCAGTGACCCGGTACCTTCACCTAGTCCGTCAGGTGTCCGAGTTTTAAATCACTGCATATATGTAAGATAAAATATTACTAGTCCTATTGCCCGTGCGTTGCACGGGGACGAATAAATCTGATTTGTGTAAAATATAGCTTTTTTTAGTTTGGACCAATATTGTTAACTACCACACAGCGTCTCAATATACTATCAATGAAAGACTAATACCCGCTCGTGTTTAGGAGCAAATTTTATAAATTAAATAAGAATATTATAAATAATAAAGAAACATTAACAAAGACATTGAAATTGAGCACACATGCAGGATCTGATGAAAACCACCAATAAAATAAAAGCTGTTATATAAAGTTGAAAAAAGATGATGCGGGTTCTATTGTGAATGTCGCTAAAGTTCCCGCAGGAGTAATTGCGCAGAGAGAGATAAAAATATAAACACCAATTTAAAGATGTTTCTAATACTCGTTGGTGCGAAATGACCAAAACAAAGAAGACAACACAAATAAAAAATGAAACACGTAGTATCATGCAGGTTTGGATGAAAATAACCAATAGAATAGAAGCCACTATACAGAGTTGAAAGAATATGATGGGGGTTCTATTCTAAATGTGGCTGAAGTTCCCGTCAATAAAAATTAAATTATAACTATGAATTAAATAAGACGATTATAAAATTAAAAAAGAACATTAACAAACACATTGAAATTTAACATACATAGATAATAAAAAGAAAAAGTCTAAAGAATTTTAATATCATAATCCATATTCATGCAGAGTTGTGTGAAAACCCAATAAAATATAAGCAGCTATACAAAGTTGAAAGAAGATGATGCATATTCTATCGTAAATGTGGCTGAATAAGTTCTCGTGGGAGTAAATGCTAAACTAAAGATAAAAATACAAATACCAATATAAGTATGCTTCTAATACTCGTTGGTGTGAAATAACGAAAATAAAAAAAAGACAAGACAAATAGAAAGTGAAATACGTGGGTATCATGCAAGGTTGGATGAAAACCACCAATAAAATAGAAGCACATATTCAAAGTTGAAAGAATATAATTGGAGTTCTATTGTAAATGTAGTTGAAGTTCCCGCAAGAGTAAGTATCTATGACATATTATATATTGCAAGACAAAGAATCAACTTTCAGTAATGATGAATTAAATACTGAATTTAAGAATGTTTGTCATATTCTCTATATTCATTAATTACTATTTATAATCAAGTACTAAAAGCGAGACTAAAATAAACATATAAACACCAATTTAAGTATGCTTCTAATACTGTTGGTGAAAAAAGACCAAAATAAGGGTTATAAAAAGGGGGTTGGTGGGAGCACCGACTAAAAGAAGAAAAAAGGGGGGACGGGGAGTGAATACTCGCAAAAAATAAATATAAGAATGCAAATATAAAATAAAGAAGTATAAATATTAATTAATATTTTAAAGTAGTTGTCATACCCCAATTTTGTCCGGCTTAGGTCAAAACCCTAATTTTCCAAAAAAATAAATAAATTGAAGAGAAAATAGCCTTATGCACTACATTTCGGATCCTAGAAGGCATTCCAAGGTTCTTGAAATCGTTTTTAGGGTTGGAACGCACTTTTCGGGCAAATTAGGGTTTTAGAGCCAAAAATGGTATTTTGGTCAATTATAACGGTTTTTTTTCTCTCACTTTCAAAAAGGCTCAAAAATATGTATAATTAAAAATAGAAATCTGAAATCAAAATAAAAAAATGAATAACAAAATAATATTGGATGCTTATGGTATTTTTAGAATTAGGGCTAATTCCTTTTAGGTGCTTTTTACTTTTATCCATTTTTGGCCAAAGTAAGCACCAATTTCACAAGCAAACAACCTCCCTCACTCCACCCTCATGCCCTTCACTTCAGCCCCATCAAGTGCACATCACAAAAAAAACCTTTCATCATGACAAGCACACCTTTGAGTCCAATAACATTCAATACACAACATATTTTTACCTTCCTTCTCTCTACACCACTAAATACACACTAATTTCTTCACCTCCTTCACTCCATCCTCATGCTCCACGCCTCCCTTCACTTCAGCCCCATCAAGTGCACATCACAAAAAAGCCTTTCATCATGACAAACACACCTTTGAGTCCAATAACATTCAATACACAACATATTTTTACCTTCCTTCTCTCTACACCACTAAATACACACTAATTTCTTTACCTCCCTCACTCCATCCTCATGCTCCACACCACCCCTCACTTCAGCCCCCATCAAGTGCACATCAAAAAAGCCTTTCATCATGACAAGCACACATTTGAGTCCAATAACATTCAATACACAACATATTTTTTACCTTCCTTCTATCCACACCACTAAATACACACTAATTTTTTTTACTTCCCTCTCACAACTTTAAACCCATTGGATCTTTGAAATTCAATAAGAACAACTCACTCCTCTCCTCCCAAAAAGAGCCAAGAAATTCGTAGCCCCTCTCCTCTCCCTCACTTCCTCTTGTTTTTTCTTTCATCTCAAAGGAACCTTCCCATTTCTCCTACACCAAAAAACCCTAGCACACCAAAAACCTCCCCTTTTCTCTCCCAAAACCGTGGCCTCCCCACTCCCTTCCTTCATCTATTTTTGATTTCCTCTTCACCCAAACACCACCATCTCACTTCATTCTCATCCCCCTTTCATATATCTTCTCCATTTTCCATTCAAGATCAAACATCATCATCAAGGAAGGTTTTTCATCAAGCTTTTTTGGGTTGGAGTTGAAGCTCCTTGGAGGTTCTTGTTGATTTGGTTTCTATTTTCTTCATCTCATTGCATTTTCTAGCTTGGATTTGAGGTAAAAACTTTCAAACCCTTGCATCATCTTCAACCTTTTTGCATTAAAACCCATTTTCCTCTTCACTTTGCATTTCACATATCATCATCATTTTGTTTAAAATGTAGCTTGTTGTTGTTGGTGAGAGGAGCCTTAAACACTATTGACAAGCACTTAGAGAGGCTTGGGTGTTTAAGGTGCCTCTCACTCTTGAATAAATTGAGTCATGTTGTTTTGTGTTGATTTTTTGCATTTGTTGTGAAATAAAATTGTTGTTTCATGTGTTGTTTGGTTCGCATATCCTATTAAAGTTAGCTTTAATTTGATTTTGTTGTTTCTCTTTGCTTGGTGGGGCTTAATCATGTTGTAGATATTTGATTTTAGTGTTTTCATGCTTAGATACTTTGTTTAGGTTTGCAAATTTCTTTTCTCACATAGATTTCGCACAAAGTAAAGAGTTTGAGAATAAGTGTTGATTTGAGGTTTTAGCGTTTAAATTATGTGATTAATTGTTCCTAAATCTTGTTAGTATCTTTTGCTTGCTTGATTTTGGGAGTTTGATGAATAAATTTATGGTTTGACTATGTATTGGTTTCGCAAGTCATGAAGAATAAATAACGTTTTTATATGTTTGCTTATTGTCTCAAGTTGATGATAGGCAATATGATTCTCACTTGTGCCTAGTGCACCTTGCCTAAAGTGATGAGGATTGTTCTATATGATTCAACCCTTTTAGTCTATATGTTGTTTAAGTTGATGATTGGCAAGAAGATTCACACTTGTGCACTTGCGCACACTAATTTAAGTGTTGAGGATTGACCAAAGTGATTCAACATGCTTTGGTGTTTTGATTGTTAAGATGACTTGCTTGTTTAGGGTTTGCCAATGATCATGCTCGAGGCTACTCTTTTGAATTCATTTGTGTCTACCACTTCCTTGTCTACTCCCATGTGGAATCATTAATACTTAGATAGGCCCATTCCTCACATTGCATCTTCCACTAGATGTGCATTTAGATTCCCCTGCGTTTTGTAGAAATATTTGAGTATGGTTCTCGCCTAGCATCTTCCACTAGATGTGCATTTAGGTTCAATCTTGCCCACTCTTGTATTTTTTGCTTAATGCCCAATTCAAGTTCCTTCTTTGCCTATTTATGTGTTGTGGTCTAACATGTGTAGTCTAGGCTAATATTTGCTCAAGAATTCAAATGAGATTGTTGTTTGCCTAAGGATTCGATTTGCATTCATTGCTTTCTTTTCTAAATGGCCTAGCATGAAAATGGTGACTAGTGACAATCACCCATAACCTTTGTTAGTTTGGTTGTCCTAAGAGCCTAAATTTCAAAAAAGAGATGTTTTCATATGCATAAGCTACTAGTGATAATCACCCATAACCTTTGTTAGTTTGGTTATCATGAATGCTTTCAATTTCAAAAGATATTTTCCTAGGCATCAAAAGTCATAGCAAGTGTTAGTGATGATCACCCATAACCTTTGTTAGTTTGATCATCATGAGCGCCCCTCACTTTTCAAAACCAAAGCAAAAGACTTTCACTTTCAAGACAAGTTAGAACTACGTCGCTTTGATTCCCATTTGGGATACGTAGGAGCGAGTCACATTCTCGTCAAACGCAATCATAAAAAGTTTAGCATTTGCATTACAAAAAGAAAAGAGTTATTTTCATAACAAAAAAGAATCACTTTTGCAAACCAAAATCATTTTCTGAACAAAAACTTTTTCCTTTCTAAAATCATTTTCAACCCATCGTCGCTAGTGGCTAACCAGAACCTTTGTTCGTCTAGCCATTGGTGGCGATGTCTTTTTCCCAAAAGAATAATAAATGATGATCCATCATAACTTTTGTTAGTTTGATCATCGTGTAAATCAATCTCTTTCGAAAATCACTTTCAAAAAAGATAATAAAAACGAGTTGTTATTGATAGTCCATCAGAACCTTTGTTCGTTTGACTAGCTGTACAACTCTCTTTTTGAGTATTTAGTGGTGATTCATCATAGCCTCTGCTAGTTTAATCATTCGCTAATGCTCGTCCTATTTCAAAAACTCACTAAAAAAAGATAAAAAAAACAAAAACTTTTCAAAAAGACAAAGAAGAACTACATAGCTTTGAGTTCTCCATCGCACCGGGAGATACGTAGGAGCGGGTCATGTCCCGTCAAGCGTTTTTTTCTAAAATACCATTTTCCCCCCTTTTTCATAATAAATAAAGATTTTCATTAAGATTTTTTTCAATAAGAAGTAGAGAGGCAAAATTAAGTATTTTCAAGTCAGCACACTAAAACCACACATTTAATTAAAGGTTCCCTCTCAGTAGAGAGGACGTGTGGGGTGCTAACACCTTCCATGCGCGTAACCGACCCCCGAACCCTATTCTCTAGTTTCGCAAGACCAATCGCTTTCCAAAAAAAGGTTTTCCTAATATTTTCCTTAATAAATATTGGTGGCGGCTTCATTGTCTTAGGAAAAGTTGTGAACGAGGAAGGCTCTCCCTCGGGGACTTTTTCGGGCGCAACAGTAGTAATATTGCATTTTATATAAATTAATTTTTTCACGGTTACAATTTTTTTGAACGCATATAGTACTCCAAAACACATTGTTTAGCATCACACTTTTATTATTTTGCAACGAAATTAATTTATATTTCACCGAACCGGCAATTAAGGAACGAACTTGCCTATAAAAAAAGGAATGAACTTCACGTATTTGAACATCTAATTTTTTTTCCAGTCTCTAAAGTACCTTAAAACACACTGCTAAGTATGTCACTTTACGTATTTTGTGACAAAATTATTTTTTTCTCCAATTCGGTTATTGAGGAAGGAACTTCAAGTATATGAACATCTAGTTTTTTTGGATTTCTAAAATACCTCAAAACAAACTACTTAGCATTGAACTTTACATATTTGTCACGAAATTGTTTTTTTCACCAAACTGGTTATTTAGGAACGAACTTCACGTTTTTGAACATTTAGGTTTTTTTACAGACTCTAAAGTATCTAAAAACACACTACTTAACATCGCACTTTACGTATTTTATCACAAAATTAATTATTTTTTCACCAAATCGGTTATTGAGCAACAAATTTCATGTATTTGAACGTCTAATTGTTTTTGGACTCTAAAGTGTCTCAAAATGCATTGCTTAGCATCGCACTTTACATATTTCGTCACGAAATTAATTTTGTGCTCACCAAATCGGCTGTCAGGGAACAAATTTCAAGTATTTAAACTTCTAAATTTTTTCCTGAACTTTAAAGTATCTCAAAATAAACTACTTAGCATCACACTTTACATATTTTGTCAGGAAATTCTTATTTTTCTACCAAACCAGTTATTGAGAAACCAGTTTAACGTCTTTTAACATCTAAAATTTTCTACGGACTCTAAAGTACCTTAAAATACATTGTTCATCATTGCACTTTATGTACTTTGTAAAAAAATTATTTTTTTCTTCACTAAACAGGTTATTGACTAACAAACTCCACATTATTTTTTTACCAAAAACCTCACATATTTGTATATCCAAAAAAAATTGGGTTTTAAAAGACCTAAAATAAAGTATCTAAAAACACACTACTTAACATCGCACTTTACGTATTTTATCACAAAATTAATTATTTTTTCACCAAATCGGTTATTGAGCAACAAATTTCATGTATTTGAACGTATAATTGTTTTTGGACTCTAAAGTGTCTCAAAATGCATTGCTTAGCATCGCACTTTACATATTTCGTCACGAAATTAATTTTGTGCTCACCAAATCGGTTGTCAGGGAACAAACTTCAAGTATTTAAACTTCTAAATTTTTTCCTGAACTTTAAAGTATCTCAAAATAAACTACTTAGCATCACACTTTACATATTTTGTCAGAAAATTAATATTTTTCTACCAAACCAGTTATTGAGAAACCAATTTAACGTATTTTAACATCTAAAATTTTCTACGGACTCTAAAGTACCTTAAAATACACTGTTCACCATTGCACTTTATGTACTTTGTAATAAAATTATTTTTTTCTTCACTAAACAGGTTATTGACTAACAAACTCCACATTATTTTTTTACCAAAAACCTCAGATATTTGTATATCCAAAAAAAAATTGAGTTTTAAAAGACCTAAAATAATACTTAAAATATGAAAAATTGAAGAAAAAAAATGCCGAGTTTTGGATTATTGTTATTATTATTATTTTATTATTATTAAAAGGGGGAGGGGGAAGTGCGCGCGCAACCCGACTGCAGAATAACTACAGGACGGGTGCCGCAATTTACGTATTTTATCACAAAATTAATTATTTTTTCACCAAATCGGTTATTGAGCAACAAATTTCATGTATTTGAACCTCTAATTGTTTTTGGACTCTAAAGTGTCTCAAAATGCATTGCTTAGCATCGCACTTTATATATTTCGTCACGAAATTAATTTTGTACTCACCAAATCGGTTGTCAGGGAACAAACTTCAAGTATTTAAACTTATAAATTTTTTCCTGAACTTTAAAGTATCTCAAAATAAACTACTTAGCATCACACTTTACATATTTTGTCAGGAAATTAATATTTTTCTACCAAACCAGTTATTGAGAAACCAATTTAACGTATTTTAACATCTAAAATTTTCTACGGACTCTAAAGTACCTTAAAATACACTGTTCACCATTGCACTTTATGTACTCTGTAATAAAATTATTTTTTTCTTCACTAAACAGGTTATTGACTAACAAACTCCACATTATTTTTTTACCAAAAACCTCACATATTTGTATATCAAAAAAAAATTGGGTTTTAAAAGACCTAAAATAATACTTAAAATATGAAAAATTGAAAAAAAAAAGAATGCCAAGTTTTGGATTATTAATATTTTATTATTATTGTTATTACTATTTTATTATTATTAAAAGGGGAGGGGGAAGTGCCGCGCGGGAGCGCGACTGCAAACTGATTGCAGAGCGGCTCCCGCATATTAAATAGGATGCACTTGAATCCTTTGAAAAAAACCCACTACTTATTTATTTTTCGATATAATTTTTATGTTGAGTTTTAATTTTATTTTAACTGAAATCTAAGTTTAAAATTGTGTATCTATAAACCCATTAGCTCTCCCATATTAGCTCTTGAACTTAGATTTTATCTCCTACTTGACCCCTAAATAAAAATAAAACTAGTTCCTAATATTTGTGAAAATTGTCCAATTAGCCTCTAAACTTTTATGAAATGTGTTTCATTAGTCTTTAATTCTCGATGTTACTCAGCCAATGTACCAAAGCTTAAAAAGTGTTTAATTCTTTCACCTTTTCTTGAACCCAATTAGTTTCTTACACGAACATGAAGTTGAACCTCCTCCTAATCATAATGTCTACTAATTTCATTGATTTATCTGCAAGTTTGCCTATATTCCCAAGTTCCAAAATCAATCCTACTCCCTGAACTAATCATAAAGTATGGGAACCCTTGCATACTTTCACTACATTCAAAATGTGACAATGCTATCAACGGCAGATAGCAGATTATGGTAGCCAGCCAAAAATGGAACATATGAATACGGGGTTACTGTCTATCAAAAAACAAGGCTGATAAACATGATGAAAACCATAGGTGTCAGTGCCACAATCTATGGTGGCTTGCGCAATTTCCATCCTAGAGGAAATTTGACAACATTGGACAATGATGCAGTGACTCTTTCTCACTTGACATTGTACTCAAGCTATCAGTGTGCTGCTTCTGGGCAAAAATCAGGCCTTAACATTATTGCAGTTGCAGTTGTGAAGACGCAATTACACAAAATGACGTTTAGGAATAGTGTTAGACCATTCCCAAAACTAACTTTTGGCATGCATTAAAATGTATTGCATAAACTAGTTTTCAAAACACAAGTGAGTAGCCATTGCAGAAGGTGCTGTAGCAACACCCTAAGATTATGGCCCTTTTGACCCAAAAGTACATACTTTCGATTGGCACTTATGAAACCTGGCCTAATAATATAGTGTGGAAAAGAGGGCTTATTTAGTGGGGCCCAACTTCTAAGTATATACTTACTAGTGACGACAGGATAGATTACACAAGATCATATTGAGAAAGGGGAATGAATACATATTGCAATAACTTTACATTGTTTGGACTAGATTGACTTGTTGGAAAATTAAGCAAAAATCAATTGATAACATGACAGACAGGGAAGAAGGATATGTTACAGAAAAGGTAAGAATAATGGACCAAAGACGGAACCTTAGCAGCAAGGTGGTTAGACCTAGTAAACTGAGGATAAAAAAAGAAAGGTGTTCATTAAAACCTTGTCATCTGCTGGAGCATTTGAGAACCAGTTGAATGAGAAACCAACTGTTCTGAATTGAGTGGTCTTATTAAATGGTGGGCAACCACAGGGTTAGGAAGGCCCTGTCTACTCATATCTCTGGAATTGTTAATATTTGATTCAGAGGGTGAAGATCCCATCAATGAGCGAATCTGATTATTGAAATATAAGCAAGCAAGGAAAAACATATCAATTGTATTATTTTCCTATGGAAAAAGTATACAGATCAATCAAATGTATGAATCCTTCAAACTTACCGCATCTAGCCGCCTCTTGTGAAGGTCATTCAATTGCTGCAAGTTTGAAGCATAGCAAGAACCCAATAGTTATAATATATCTATATAAATTTTCTCATTTGGGGGAAACAAGGACAGAAGGGGAAGAGGGAGAAATGATTTGTTGCTTACAGGTTTATTCTGGTACTTCTTCTCTTCACTTGAATATCCTGGAATTGTCAAATCCCAATTTTTCTCTGAATGGGTGGCACAGGAAACAAGTAAATCAGTAAAGCTGTGATGTCAATTCTTTTCACCAAATACAATCATAAATAATATGCTAACAATCCAAGCATCTAATTACTATCTCACTCAAAATATCCGGGCAATCAATGATCTTCGATGCATTATAGAAGCTTCATAGAAACCAATTAGGGGACATTTGTTTCAAGTCAAGAAAAGTAGTTCCCTGGAATAACTTCTTCAAGAATATGATGGATAACTTAACCAGAACTTTTGAAGGGTGAGATTACACCTGATTGGATTTTATTTTTTTGAAAAACTGATTGGACTTTCATGTACAAGTCAACGTTAAAACTTCTGAAACAACATTGGTGACATTAATCTATTTTAAGTCATTTAAATTCAAATCTGCTAGAGCAAATTAATTAAAATTATTTAGGACATGTTGATTAAATAAATTGCTTAAAACTAACATTGTTTTTACTCTAACTGTCCTAATGACTAAAGAAATAAGAGTCAACAAGGTGGTCCAAATAGCTCAGAGCTCCAATAGGTCTGGGCCAGCAATAAAGACTTATCACTCCATTAAATGAGAAAGTTAAAATCAAACAATAAACAAAGGATACAAGCACATATATTAGAGAAATAAGGGTCAAAGGAACTATGTACAAGGAAAGGACTCTTATATAACTAGAAAGAAACGTATTTAAGCATATATATTAGACAAATAGATTCAAGAAAGAGATAGCATGCAACTCCCCCGCACCCCTCTTAACAAATTCAGAACAAGAGTGCAGATTTCACCACAGACAAAAATCACAAGGGCGCTTTTGTAAATCACTTAAAACCAATAAGAATCAGATAACATAACGTAATTTTTTCCTTGTTTAACCATTCAAAGTAGCTAGTACTAGTACTCTAGTGGTAAAATTTGAAACATGCAGTGTTTCATTCTTCTTTTGGAGATTGGGTTGAAACTCAAAAATAAGCAACACTAACAACATACCTAAGTGTAGCAATAAATCCTTGGACTCCAAAGTTGATGATTTTCTATGTTTTGCCAAACTGCAACCATGTGAAGTTGCCTGCATAAAATAACAAGGTAAGTTTATGCCAAAAAATATTGCAATCTCAGCTAAAAACAAAACCATCAACTGTGGATTTCAACATCAAGAGACAGAAATAGAATAGAAGAAACATTTACAACAACAACCTTCAAACCTTATCACACTAGGAGAAGAAAGACATTTAGTCTGGCAAAATATTTATTAGGGGAGGGTCAGAATGGATTTCACAATCATATAAAATTAAAAACATCCAGAACCCAGAGTTCAACAATGGATTAAAAAGCCAATAAATACAAACTCATGTTGGATCAAGCCTAGCCTAGCTCAAATGGTACTTCCTCCCCTCTTTAACATCAAAGGACCTGCTATTGGTTTTTCCATTGGGGGGAAGGGGTCTATTACCTCACGTGACACTCCCCTTTGATCCCAATAGGGAATAGGGATCTCCCCAAGTTACTGATAGACGCTGGCAGAATGTATATGTAAGAAAGAAAGGAAGAGAAGTCACTGCTGTGCGCCAAGGATCCCTGCAGAGCGCTAACTGCCTGGGCGCCAGTAACTGTCAAGGGAGTAACTGCCAAGTGTCAGGCGCAGGGGATGACCAGGGTGACCAGGGCACCAAGGGCGCCAACACCTGTCCAGGAGACGTAACTGCCAAGGGCGCCAAGGGTGACCATGGCAAGTAAGTGGAATTGTATTCCTTGGGAGGCCGGGGCACCTTTAATTGCTCAAGATAACTATAACACTTATTCTGAATCTGTATTTACAAACAGATTCTGTGTAGTTCCCTAAGTTCAATAAAACAACAGAGTAAAACTCTGTTTTCTGTTACTCAGTTTTACTTACTGAATTGTATCCTAACAGTTACCTAAAGAAAAAAGTCCTTCTTTACTATGAACTTCAAATATGGTGAAAATTTGTATTGATAATAAACCAGAATCACTCCATGTGATATATTAAAGGAGATCCACAGGATATTATCTCCTTTTTGGCATGCACGCGGTACATATTTATCATGAGAAGGAGTAAAAGTTAAGCATATTAATTAAATTCCTTACAGAATCAATGAAGTCATCAGCAAGCTCCAAAAGAATATCTATAAGTTCAGGGTCCAGCTTACCCTGTGGATCCACCTGTAGGATAGAAGATTAAATTCACAATATAACCATTAAACAGATCCTCAAGGGAAAAAAACAAGTACAAAGGTAACCTGTGCAACTAAATCTTGTATCTTTCTCTTCCCAAGTACTTGGTTTGTTGCTGCTTCGGTTCCTTGGCTTGAACTTCCCCCAGGTGTAGTTACACCAGATGCAGTAGCGTCTGGTTGTGATCCTGTTAAACTTAGTGACTTTTGGCCTGCAGGTCCTGGCATCCTTGGAGACTGCTGCTGCTGCTGTTGATGAACAGATGCTTGTAGTTGAGATTGTTGCTGCTGCTGCTGCTGCTGCTGTAGAAGTTGTTGCTGCTGCTGAGGCAACTGCTGTTGCTGCTGGTGAAGTTGAGGCTGCCCCATGGATTTCTGATGCTGCATCAGCTGGTTCAATTGCTGTTGGTTCAAGTTCATAGAGCTTTGTTGCAGTTGAGTAGATGAAGCCAGCTGCTGCTGTCTCGGATGCTGTTGAACACGCAATGGCGAGGCAGGGCCAGACATTGCTGGCATTTGCTTGAGCCACTGCTGCTGTGTTAATGAGTTATGAATCATGCCAGGCTGTCCATTCTGAGACAACCCAGACAACTGGGAATTCATAAAAGCAAGGGATGATGACCTCGGTAAACATTGAACCTATATATAGTCAGCAGCACAGTCATATTAATCCAGATATATTTACATGCACGCGGATAATGCAACAATTTTTAATTAATTATACACTCTTCCCTTGGCAGTAGTTTAACTTTAATTCCTCACACCCAGAGGCGGATTCATGTACACGGCTATGGTGGGGGAAATTACCCACATAAGAAATAATACTTTAATATAGTACATAGTAATTTTTATTTGCCCCCACTAATATCCAATTACAACACACAAGCCTAACTCATTCTATTTCTAGTACATATATTGAGAGAGATATTTTTGATAGTATTGAAAATGAAAACACCATACAGCATTTGTAGAATATGAACAAACCTTACATGATAACAAACGGCTACAAATAAGCCATTAATTTTGAACAGTTTATTATTAACTTTAGGACTTCAGAAGATAAAATGAAGTTTTGAGCATCCATATTATTAGCATTGAAGCTTTTCCCAAAATCATTATAATGTTACAAAGTAGACAATAAAGATTAAAAAATAAATGTTGACGAAGTTAAGAATCACGAATATTACATAAAAAAAGAATCACAGATATAGAAAAATAATAATAATCAATATTCTATAACATTTTGTTTACATTAAAATGGATAAAGTGTAATGCATGTTCATCTCCCCGGAAAGAGGAATGTAATTTTTAGAATAAGCGGAGGCAATGTAATTTAGTTTTCAGTTTGGACTTAGGAAAGGGAAGTGTAATCTATTTTAACTTTTTTCATTGTAACCTCGAAAAATTTATGATCAAATTCCTTTCTCCCTACCAGTATTACAATAGCTTTTTTGAACTAGAAATGCTAACAAACATCAAGTTTTTAACTACTTTATGACTGAATATATTTTGCTATTTTATCTTCATCGACCATTAATACATTTGGAAAAAATTTAAAAAATTCACGAGATATTTATTCACTACTTCAAGTTGTCAGTCTAAAGGATTGACCTATAAGGAGAATAAAGAAAATAAAATGTTAATCATCTTGCAGACATTGTGGTAAACCATCTCATCCGCTCTGTGCTATTGTTTATGGTCTTAAGCATGGAACTATAAGCATGGAACTACCTGATCAACGAACCCAACTTCTAGAAGAGAACAGTCCAGAAAATAAAGCACCTCAAAGAGACCCAATGAATAAGACAGGATACATATTGCAAGGGCATCAGAGAAAGAAGACAAGAAAAGCGTAACAGTTCATGGAAGAAACAGTCTACCCTGGAAAGAATCAAACCATTGGCAATCTGAGTCTGAAATGGACATGTGCGGTGATTTTGAAGGAGTTGTTGTTCGAAAGTAACGTGAGGGGCACGTTTAATGCATGAAAATAGCATGGGAGTAGTGCCAAGAAGTGAATGCGGATAGGACAAGAGATGAAGCGGCGGGTGGTACAATTTTTGGTGGCATACCAATTCACGTTTTATGGTGTACACCAATTCACGTTTTATGGCTCATTTTTGATAAAATGGCAGATGGCATAATCCAAAAAGCTTCACAGTACGTGTGTGATCTCAAGACGATAAGACTGAACTGCAATTAAATCCCACCAAATAAGGTAAAATTCAACATTTTACCCTGATATTATAAAGAATGTCTAACCCCTGCCCAACCCAAATTTATAACACAAAAATTGGATAATGCTCACATTGATTCATCACTTTCTGGAAAAGATGGTCCACTTGTTAAAACTCTGACTTAAGTACATTTAAAATCAAAACCAACAGTGAATATGACAAACTGCTTTCATAGAGATTGCTTAAAATAAGATCATGATCCAGTTTGGAGAACTTTGCCTGAAGCACTTATGAAAAAAATAATTATTCAAAAAAATCTTACAATAACTGAGTTTTTTGAAACAGCTTCTGGTGTGAGTTAAAATTGGCAACTACATTTCGATTTTCCAGAAGTTCTCTCATTTAACTTTTCCATGACCATCTATAAAAGTTATTCCATAAGTAAAGAAATATTAACATGGTTCAATTGAGAAGCTTACTGTTAGTAGGCCTCCTATTAGGATTGTCTATGTTAGGTGCAGGCCCAATAGAAATGGCCCAGCCTAGTTTAATTGTATGTTTTTAAATAGAATAAGGGAGAGAAAGGGGCTGGCATTCCGTGGTTATTTCCTGGTGGTGGGGGGAGACTACGCTCTCTAACTCCTAGTGAGTGGTTACTGGCAATTACTTTCTCTTGTTTATCTCTTTGTTGAATTTCTTTGTCTTTCTATCACAACTGTTGGAAAGATATTTCCAGAGTTTAACCAATAAATCTAAAAGTACCATTAAGTGAATTTATAGTGTACAGACCGGTTCTACCACTTACATAAGCTAGAAGCTAATCCAAACAGGGTCCAAAACACATAAAGTCATAGTTTATATATACCTGTGAATTGTTAAGTGAAGTCTGCTGTGAGAGCTGATGCCTGATTTGTCCCCGACTCATTCGGAGCTGCTGAGCATAAGCAAGGGCTCCATTGGCCCTCAATTGCGAGCTGAGATTTGACGACCCCATCAACCCCATAGCTTGCATTCCTTGCAGTGATTGTGCAGCAGAATTAGCCGAAGAGAATTGTGAGGGCTGTACCAACCCACTTTTCTGCCTCGGCTACACCAAACACAAATTCCATCCCATATCATAACAAACACCAAACACAAAATTCCCATCTCATAAAACAAGAGCAAACCCTCCTCTTAGTCCCTAAAGTATCACTATCTCTTCTCTTTACTCCCTAAACAATAAAAACCTATTAAATACATTCTAAAAGTATATCCTAAAATGTGTTGCGCTTTTTATGGACTAAATTGATATGTTTTTATAGTTTACAAACTAAATAGAAAAGAGTGATATCTAGCGACTAAATTGAGGGTTTATATTCCATAAAACAAACAACTTACAAAGCATCAAAATCAATTTAAATTTACCGAAGACAAAAGATTAAACTGTGCTGCTGCTCCGGCACCGGACAACATGGGGAAGTGACTACTTTGTCCAATCAACGCCGAACGAGAGAGGTTAGAGCCACCTCCAACACCAACGCCAATGCCACCGGCTAATTGCTGCTGCTGCTGCTGCTGACCAGACGCAGCAACGGAGCCACCGAAATTCATCTGAGCACCGTAAAGTCCAGGCTGCTGTCTCGCGACTTGTTGTTGCTGCGGTTGAATTTGATTAAGGCGAGACATAGAAGGAGAGCGTTGTAGGGTTTGTTGAAGTTGAAAAGAATTAGGGCTAATGTTAATTCCTTGTACATGTGACTGTGATTGTTGTTGATCTTGAGAGATTTGAGGAAGAGGAGGAAGGGAAGGTGAAGAAGAAGACATCTGAATTGAAGGGGATTGTTGTTGTTGTTGTTGGGAAATTGGAGAAGGTGATGGAATTGTAGGGTTTGAAGAAGAAGGGTTTTGGGGTTGAGATTGAGGGTCCATCGTTGAAGGTGATGGCTCCGCCATTGATTGTTTTGATACGGTGATATTTTTCTCTCACTGTTACGACGACGCCGGCATCGACAAACTTGGTTGAATTGAAGGAAGAAGATGAAGATGAAGATGAAACTGAATCTGCTGAACTTTCAATTCAATAATACTGAATCCTATTTCTTTCAAATCTTGATTGTGTTTCAATTTTGATTTTGATAATCGTTTTTCTGTTTGACTGGGATACTCAACCCTAATCGTTTTCTTTTTTCGATTTTAAAATACCGAATCGGCGAATCCTATCACTTGTGGGTTTTTTCAAAAATAAATAAATAGAATTTTTTTATGAGTTTAATTTCTATACACATCGTGTATTACTTTTTAAACCAGTACCGATCACAATATATGGAATAGTTGGTTATCAATTGACTAATTAGTGGTTACCAATTGACCAATTCTTTTTGATGATGTGTCGGTCTCTAATTCGTAGATAATGTAAAAGAACCTATACACATATTGTATATATAAATTAAATCATTTTTTTATAAACAAAAAAAGATTTAATTTATATACACAGTAGGTAGGTGTATAAATGTTTTACATCATCGACCAGTTACGTATAAACCTATCATTAGAAAGAACCAAGTCAATCCGGTCAATAAAAGAAAGAAAGAACCAAGTCAACTAATAAAAATCTTACATACCACTCATATCATGAGTTGTTATTGGTTGTCGGTGTAAAAAAGTTTTTACACTGACAGTGTGTTGGAGTTAAAAAATAAAAGGGTGACCCTGACAAATATTTCAGTGCCCAATATGGTCCACGAGAATAATTAATATTGATGTTAGTCCCTGATAATAATTACAAAATGGGGACAAGTTGGTCTCCTGGTCAACTTTTGTTGAGACTGAGTTTTTTCCTCGCTGATGTGGCATGTTAAGTTGCTGATGTGTTAGGTTAACTCGCTTATGTGGCAATATTAATGGTTCAAATTTTAAAGTACTCATTTAAGTCCCTAACATTTTCAAAATTGGGCCAAATTTGTTGCTTTATATTTACCACGTCTCTTTCTCCATTGAAGTCCTTAATAATCCATTTTCAGGCCAAATTTTGTGTAGTATCTTCCATTTAAAATAGCAATGATCCAATTCCACGAAGACGATGAACAATGTGGAACTCATGGTGTCAACATGTCTTAATATTATAATCACGACCCTTACCTTTATATGCAGAAAGGGAGTAGTCATCGCTCAAATCGAGTGACAAAGCGAACAAGCACTCGTGACTCCAGTCACATACACGATCTAGAGCTTTTTCGCACAAATTTTAAAAAGAGGTTTCTTTGGATAGATTTGCTAAAACTTGATATAGATGCTCTAAAAGTTAACACCCAACGTTTACAAAATGAATGGTACGGGGTATCCCTCCTTCCCCTGTTTTTCTTTGCTTGTGTTTTGTTAGGCCATTTTGTATGTTTCTGGTCAAACTATTTAGCATAAAGCTTAATTCACGAATTTTTTCAGTAAGAGTATTTGTATTTGGAAGGGAAGAGTATTTGTAAATAAAATATATCTTCTGAATTTTTTTCAGTAAGAGAAGGGAAGAATAAAGTTTAATTCGCGAAAGTGTAATATAAAAGTATATTAGAAAAAAAGGGTGCAAATAGCAACTTCAAAAGAAAAGTGTATTAGAAGAAAAAGGGTGTAAATAGCAACTTCATTACTTCAAAAACAAAGACCAAAGTGAAGACTAAGTCCAAAAAATGGTAAATCCAACACTATTAGGATTGCCATTAGGGGTGCTCGTTGTGCGGTTTGGTTCGGTTTTGAGATAAAAAGTGAACCGAACCGCAATGTAAAACTACATGCGGTTTGGTTTGGTTCGGTTGGCTTCTTAAAATAAAGCCAAACCAAACTAATGCGGTTTAGATTTGTTCGGTTGGTTCGGTTTTTTCCAAGACAAAACATAATTTAAAACGAAGTTAAAATTAACTAACATAAAAAATGGCTAACATAAATCTTTAAGAAAAAATCTACTCAAATATATATAGTATATAAATTACGCTCTATTAATTCTTTTAAGATAGCTAACACAATGTTTAGAAGAATTTGAATTAAATATTTTATTGTGATTTTTAAGTGAGTCAAAGAATTAATTGTAGTTGGGCTAGTAAGTGAGCGAGAGTTGGGTTTTAGTTGCATTTGGGCTAGTAAGTTAGTAAGGAAGGTTGTAAGTCAATAAGTCTTAGTGTTACTTGCGGTTTGGTTTGGTTCGGTTTCTGTAATCAAAACCGCGAAGCGAACCAAACCCCGCGGTGCAATGAAAAAAAGAACCGAACTAAACCAATAAAAAACAGTTTTTTGCTATTTTCGATTTGGATTTGTTCGATTTGCGATTTTCTATTGGTTTGGTTCGATTTTGAACCCTAATTGCCGCAACAACACATGACATTGCAAATCGTTGTTTTTCGGTGTGGTGGGCAACTTGCAATACAGAACCTGTCTGTCCCTCTTAAGTATTGTGCCCACACCACAACCCAACACACAACTCAGCACAATCTGCGTCTAATTGATGTAAACGAGGTTTTATTTTAATACTCATATATATCATATCATAGCATATAGCATATCATGTACTTTCATTTCTTCCTCTTGTTTTTTTCTCCATGATTTCAGGGCCTTTCACCCCATAAGGATTCTTTCTCTCCCCCCCCCCCCCCCCCCACACACCATATTTTTCCATAAAAATCTCATCTTTTTCTCCCAATTTCAATAAAGTTCCCATTTTTTCCCTCTCCCTTTGACGTCACCTACCCCACTGAGATTCTCTACTTGGTCGAGGTAAGATGAATAATATTTCTGGGTTATTGAAAATTCCCTTTTTTTCATCAAATTTTGATGCTTATCGTTTTCTGGGTTTGGTAGGTTTGTCTGTTTCATTTCATCATTCAATTGTGTTGAATTTCAGTTCCAGAATTGAACCCATGTTTTTTTTCTTGGGGGAATAAAAAGTTAATATATTTAACCTCACTTGTAAATGGGTTTGCCTTATTTTTATTGGAATTGGAAGGGAAGACTTTTCTCTTGTACTATTGACTTAGCTTTTGGGATTCCCACTACTGGTGTTTGTGTTATTGTCTGTGTCACTGTTTTCTGCTCCATTCTATCTTGATTTCATTGGTAGCAGTGAAAGGGTAAAAAAAGGTTCTTTCTTGTTAAAAAGGGTCTTGCTTTATGTCATTGAGAGAAACTTGTGATTTCTTTTTGATTGCTCTTTGGGATTCTTATTCAAATCCTTCCTACCCCTTTGTTTGGTTGCTTGGGAGATAGAGGAAAGAATATGTTAAAAGTATATGTCTTGATTGTGTTTCCCAAAAATCCAATCTCAACTGAGTCAATTTTTTGATTTGCTTTTCATTTTTGCAATAATAAGATAGATCAAGCATAATCTTTTCTAGTTTCTTCTTTACATTTTTGTCTTGTTTTCTTCTCCTTATTGATCAGGGGTCTTATTATTTATTATATTTATTGTTATTTTTGCAGGATTATTTGCTGAGTAAAATCTAAGTGTAATTGAAATGGAAGGTGATATATTTGGAGAAATAGGGAATACAGCTGAAGTAGATAGCAGACTTTTACAAGTATTTCAGAAGAGCTTATTGCAAGCACAAGATATTCTGAATCAGAATCGGTTGCTAATCAATGAGATAAATCAAAATCAAGAGTCCAAGATGCCCGATAGTCTGAGTAGAAATGTTGGTTTGATTAGAGAGTTGAATAGCAATATCAGAAGGGTAGTTGATCTTTATGCCTGATCTTTCTAGTTCTTTTACTAAATCTGAAATTGGTGGTTCATCTGAAGGGGATTCAAGTGGAACTCTTAAATCTGATGGAAAAGTCGACCAGAAGAGAATTAGATCCAGTTAACATGTTTCAATTTGAAGAAGCTTATTCTGATGGTGCAATGAATTTGTCTGGTGAGTTTGTGTAACTCCTCCAAAGTTTCTTATGTGCCAAATTCAAGTCCTTCCATAATCTAGAAGAAGGCACAGAACTTTTATTGGTAATCTAATTAATGTATATTCAATTTAAGGATTTCACAGTTGTGATTTCCTGTAACAATGTTAGTATCATGAAATAAAATATGTTCATGGACCAGTTAATCAAATTTCCTATCTTGAACTTCTTAGTTCATGCTGATATTTAGTGGTAAGTTATGGATTATTCAGTTGTTTTTTTCTGCTGCCTATTTGATCATTTGATGAGCTATTGTTGCTTTCCTTATGGTTTTGTATCAGATATTACTTCAGATCAGATCTAATAACTAACACTTTCTATCATTTATTGATTATGATGCAACACTTACTACTTAACTCATTATGTTCACTATTACTAATGTCCTATGAAACACAAACACCGGAAACGACACATACACAGACACGTAGACACCGATAATAATTTGAAAAATGGGCGTAATTAAAGTACGTCTTCAACTTGAAGTGTTGGTGCTAGAGAGCTAATATGTCTTTGTTCGGGATGATATAAGATTCCTTACGGTTTTACATTATCTTGTCAGAATCTTATCTTATAATATGATTTGAACATATGTGGAGAAAATCTTTTGAAGCGTACATACTAGGCCCTTTTTGGATTAGCAGCTTAATTAAGAACTTATAGTATAAGCACTTAGCTTATAAAAGCTTATGTATTAGTTATTTTTATAATAGAAGATAAAATAAAATCAAACTATTTTTATATAAATTGTAAGTTGTTTTCATAAGTCCTCATTGAAAGATTTTGAAAATAAGCCAAAAACAGCTTATAGATATGTCATAAGCTATTTTCATAACTCTCCAAACAGTATTTCAAGTGTTTATGTTAATAAATAAACCCAAATAAGTTAATCTAAATTGCTCTTAGATGGAAGACAATTCATTTGTTAGAGACAGAGGGATATTAAAGAAAAATAAGTATTTGGATATAAGTAATTTAAGCGATGTGTTGATAGATGTGATCTATGATAGACATTATAACACTGTATATCTAGGTAATGGAAAAAGACTTTGGTGGTTTATATTGTATATTTGTTTGAGATTCTTCTGAAAAAGAAAAAAGTGTTTATATTACTAATTAAATGCAATATAATTGAAATTTCTTTGACATGAACACTTTAACTGGCTTTTGAGTTGGGTTGGTTGGGATAGTTTATATGACATTATAATTATGGACAGAATAAAATAATGGAAGGTGGCAATATTCCTAACCATGAAAAGTTGCAATAAGTGACTTTGTAAGAAGAGGATATGATATTCTTGGTCAAGAAGTCTTTGTTATTGCTTGTAGCCTAGGATCCATCCACTTTTACATTTTGTACCATAATAAAGAGCTTTAAAGAGAGTTTAAAAGGAAAAAGAACTTCATGACAGAAAATGATGTTTAGTTTACATAAGATTTTTATGTTGTATAGTCTTCACTTATTAAATAAGTTTTGGCCTTTATTTATGTTGTGTACGTGTGGGTCCTAATATTTATTCTTGTTTAGATTGTAGTTTATAGTAATTGATTCGGTGACGGACTTTGAATAAAAAGTTTGAGTGGACCGCTAATGAAAGAGATATGAAAACTCAGAAATGCATAGACACAAACACAAATACAATTAAAATATGTAAATATAAATTAAAATTATTTATAAACAAATTTAAATGACTAAAAATATAATTTCGATTTCACATATAGGCTCAATTCAAGTTGTTTGTAAAAACATAATTTCAAATTTATTTGATTTTAATTTTAAAATGTTGAAGATATTTTTTTTCGAAAATTATCAACTATCTATTCATAATTTCTAATTATAATATAAGAGATATGATAATATTAAAAATAAGAATAAAATTTATACTCCAAAAAATATAAAAAATAACATACATATATTTTTGTATATATACATATATATATATATATATATATATATATATATATATATTGTTACATATTACCTATACATTGAGTAAAAAATATATTTTGATTACCTATTATCAGGGCCGTCCATGGGCCTGTGCAGGCTGTGCTACCACCGCACAGGCCCCAGCCCAATGCAATTTTTTTAGGGCCCAAAAATTGTTGGAGATAGAATATATATACGCATCACGTTGAAAATAATACCTGCTGTGTTTGTCTTAGGGGTTCAGCGTCCGTGATTTCGCTACTTGATTTCGCTACTTGATACTGAACTTCGAATCTAAAAGGCCACATATTTTTATTTTTACTTTTTTTTATCTGTTTTTTATTTTTGCTTGATTTGACAAAACAAAATTCTGTAAAACTGCAGCCACAGGCCTTGGCCCCAAAAAATATTATAGGGCCCCCAAAAAAGAAACTCACCCCATCCCAAATCCCTTAACCTTTCCCTGATTGCGGATTCACCCAAATCCACAAAACCATCGCAGCACACACAGTCCAAACTGAATCCGACCCTCAAAGCCTCACTCTCACTTACTGTTACGCCGCCCTCCTTCCGTGGCTGGACGCCGCCTCTATTCCGATGCACTCCTACCGCGGCTGACACCTCTTTTTAAGTAGTTAAAAGATTGATATTAGTTTAAAATTGTATTGAGATCTTATTTACATTTTATATATATATATATATATATATATATATATATATATATATATATATATATATTGTAATTTGTAAATTCAATACCAATAGCATCGGTGGCTTAGTAGTAATGTATATGTTGGGTATTTCCTTGCTCATGATATTTACATTTTGGCAAGAATAAAAATAATAACAGCTCTAATTCTCTTATAGGTAGAGTTTATTATTTCCTTGCATAATAAATAACTGAGGAAGCCCATTAGTATCAATAAAGAATGAAACTCCACCTGGAGTAGGATATAGCAAAGAATTCCAAAATGTAAGACTCCAATATTTACCTGAAAATAGAATAACCTCAGATGGTAAGTGCTTATTTTGTCCTCAACAATTTTTTTTTGACAAAGTGCTTATTTTGTCCTCAACAATTTTAAATGTGGGTTATATTAGTTTTTTAAAAATAAATTTTAGAAACTGATTCGCTCTTCATTTTCATCTCGCATGGACAAAAATGCTACTTTCTTTTCCAACAGACTAATTGGTCTCCATAGTTTTATATCTGAGACTAATCTAAGTAATTACTCAAATAAAAATAAATAAATAAATAAATAAATAAAACACTTCAATATGTACCTACATGTTTTAAAATTTCTTCCTATTTTCATTCCTGGGAGAAAAGTGTCACCTGGATAATCCAAACTCTCCCATAATAATTCTTCTCCATCTTTCAGAACCATGTTTCTTGATTCAAGAAGCTGAAGAACAACAATTGAATTCTCTGCTGTCTTTGGTGATGAATATGAGGACCAGATTTCAACACCTTCATTAGCATCGATGATTCTAATATTTCCTCCGATGCCTACTTCCAAAACTTCTGACCTATTACTCAGTGTCAGTGGTGTTTCTATGTTGGCTACCCAAACAACTGTTCTAGGAGAAATGTTTTTGTACTAAATTCCAAAGTAACGGTTTGTTGTGTTTCCCATGGAGACCAAAGTAACGAAGAACATGCGCCTACAAAGTGGTAACAATGATGTTGACTGAGGAAGCGGAATTGAAAGAGTAACTCCAAAGCAACCCATCAGAGATGGTAACCAAACTCTGATTTCAACAAACGGAACCTTCGAAGCCGATTTTTTCTCCATGGGAAACACAACAAACCGTTGCTTTGGAATTTGGTACAGAAACATTTCTCCTAGAATGGTTGTTTGGGTAGCCGACAAAGAAACACCACTGAGTAATAGCTCAGGAGTTTTGGAAGTAGGCATCGGAGGAAATATTAGAATCATGGATGCTAATGAATGAGTTGAAACCTGGTCCTCATATTCATCACCAAAGACAGCAGAGAACTCAGTTGTTGTTCTTCAGCTTCTTGAACCAGGAAACATGGTTCTGGAAGATGGAGAAGAATTATTATGGGAGACTTTTGATTATCCAGGTGACACTTTTCTCCCTAGAATGAAAACAGGAAGAAATTCAAAAACAGGTAGGTACATATTGAAGTCTTTAATTAATTTATTTTTTATTTGAGTAATTACTTAGATTAGTCTCAGATATAAAACTCTGGAGACCAATTGGTCTGTTAGAAAAGAAAGTAGCATTTTGGTCCTCAGGGAAAATATCAGGATATTCACATACCACAGGAACGTGCTCTAAGTTATTGGTTGCATTATCAACATCCTTTACCATGGCAAGATACGCACAACAACCTTTTCTAAGTAACTTGCGAGCCATTACAGCTGAAATTAAATTGCTCGATAACTAATTTCGGTCACCCTGAAAAACAAAAGCTGGTTTTCCTGGCATATCAAACTTTACCCTCTTATTATGGCAATCCAAAGTAGCATGATAAGAAGCCAAGCAGTCCATGCCTAAGATCACATCAAAGTCTACCATGTCAAGCTCTACTAGATCTACCAACAAAGATTGGTCTTCAATCAAAACTTCACAAGATCTGTGCACAGACTTAGCTAAAAGACAATCACCCATAGGTGTGGCCACTAACAAAGGCTCATCTAAAAGTGATGGTTCTCTACCAAGACAAGAAGAAAATAATGGGGATACAAAAGAGTGTGTATCCCCGGGATCAAATATAGAAAGCATACCCGTCACAACAGCATTGGATGTCTGGGCATCCTGACGAGTCAAAGCAAACACACGAGCCTGTCCACCACCAACCTGTCCCTGGTCTCTGCCTCCTGATCCCATGCCACCACGCTGAGAACTACCAGACCCTTGAATTCCAGAAGCAATTTGTCTCCCTGCAGCCACTGGTATCGCTACCCCACTAGAAGAAGGTTGAGTAGATAATGTAGGGCAGTTTCTTGCAAAGTGTTCAATTTGCCAACACTGATAACATCCTCTGGATCTTTGCCTACAAGGACCAGCATGCGTCTTCCCACGTGTGATACAAGTAACTGGGGTCATACTAAAAGACACATGATGTTGTGAAGTACCGCGTCCCTGGTTAGAGCTAGCAGTCTGGCTAACCTGACTATTTTCTTGTTTAAAACCCGCTTGTTGGCCCTGATGGCCGTGAGTGATAGTATCTCTGGAACCTCCTCCTCCTTGGCCCTGATGGCCACCACGAGATGAATCAAAGCGATGCTTCTTACGTGAATCACGGAATGTCCCTCCTCTATCTCTATTTCCCCGCTCAATAGTTAAGGCCCTATTCAAGGCCTCCTCACAAGTCATGTCACCATGGCCTGCAATTGCCCTGAACAAATAAGTCTTCAAGCCATCAATAAATCTCTGAACGTTGTGTTGCTCTGTAGCTACCAGGTGTGGTGCATATCGTGCAAGCCGCATAAATTGAACATTATACTCCATCACTGACGTATTCTCTGCTTGCACAAGAGTCTCAAATTCTTTCGCTCTACTATCTCTAACACTTTGGGGGAGAAAATGTGCCAAGAATCACCTAACAAACTCATCCCACTCTAAAGAAGGTAATCCGGATGGTCTAGCAAATAACATAGTTTCATACCACCCTCTAGCAACATCACGGAGTCGAAATGCAGCCAACTCCACCATCCGTGTAGAAGAACAACCTAAACCTCGAGATATCCAAGAGACATCATCCAAGAAGGCTTGAGGATCCTCCTGAACATCTAAACCACTGAGTGTTGGAGGGTTGAGCTTCAAAAATGCAAACAAGGAAACCCCAACCGCTCGAGTAGAAGCAGGTGTCTGATCATGTTGATGGGCAGGTGCTTGTTCATCTTGCATTACTTCATGACTATGTTCATTTTCATCTTGATTTTGTTCTCCATGTGGTTCTCCTTGATCCATTACTTTGTTGGCTATCTGTTGCACAGAGTTGTTGGATATTCTGCATGTTAGCAGCTAACTCAGCTAGTGTTGGGTTACCACGTCTGGCTCTAGGAATCACAACCTCAGGCACCCCACCATGCCTTCCCCTACCACGACCACGACCTCGGCCCGCCAAGGCTTCCTCTTGAGGTTGAATGGAAGACTCATCAGCAATAGTACGCTCTCTACTAGGTGCAGTCCTCGGTGGCATCTCCACCTAAGACAAAATTAAAATTAGGAAAAAAAGATGAATATAACAATGCGATAACAGACTTCAGTGTGATAGTGGGAAATCATAGCTTCTTGTTTGTAAGATGTTCCCGGGTACACAAATTACAAGCAAGAGTCTATAATTAATCCCAAAATGATGCAGCCAGGACCTTTTAACCTAAGCTCTAATACCACTTTGTCACGACCCACCGTTAGGCCATGACCGACACACAAACTAAGACCAACACGTCATAAGCTTAGCAAGCCTAACACACTTTTAAGGTTACAAAAGATATACAAAAAAAATTTCAGCAGAGTCTCCTCTGTTTTCGGACATTCCATACACAAATAAACCTGCATAATTATGAATTATATATCCAGAATATAACAACCAAAGCCTTCATCTTATAATTACAGTTTTGTCAATATGGTTCAAAATAAGAAGCAGTTATATAATTTTACAAAATTCCTATTTGACCATAGACCATTCTAGACACAAAAGTTCCTATTCCTATAGCTGCATTGTACCGAAGTGATCAAAATAATAGTTATCACTTAAGATGAGGCCTACCCAAAATGCAACAAGTCCTGGGGTGAACCGTAGATCCCAAAGGACAATCTACCCTGATGTCTGCAAATCTGAAAAAAACAATAAAGAAATGATAGGGTGAGTCACAAAGACTCAGTTAGAGCACAATAAACAAGTGGACAGGAAGGAGAACCAAAGATGGCACGAGTTGTTTCCAATCAAACACGATTTTTATACAACAAACGAAATAAACACGGAAAACAATATTATCTTGTACATATATATGTACAACAATCATAGTATCATACTTCTTCAACATATCTCATATCAAAAAACATGACAAACAAGATAAGCTATCTACTATGTGCACATAGACCACATTATCTCTTCGTCGTGGCAAACGGTATTCATAGGCCGTATTATCTCTTCGTCACGGCAAGACGGTAATCACAGGCCATATTATCTCTTCGTCACGGCAAAACGGTAATCTAAAAGGGCTATGAGCATTTAGCTCATAGGCTGCATTATCTCTTCGTTGCAGCTAACGGTATCCAACAACAGCAACAACAACAACAAAACAAAACTCATAAAATAGAAATACTTTTCAACTCATATTTGGGAATAAAATCTATTTAAGAAAATTTATTTGCTTCTCCCATAAAGAAAATAGATATATAAAAATTGCACATTGTAAATTAGCTACTCACAACTACGAAGAGTGAGCTAGATCGCTTCTATTGCCTTCGGGAGGAACCACCGGAGTAACTTGCATTGAATCTGAGCATCAATATAATAATTTTAAACCTTTAGAAACTTATTAAAAGTCATGCAACACATCAAGTAACACTAATTTGTCAAAACCCCCAAATTATTGAATCTAGGGTTTCACAAAGAAGCTCAAAAAATGCAATTTACATATTCTACTACCCAATACCGTCACTCACTACTCATTTATGCTAATTATCAACTCTTAATTTAAGAGATTGTAGAGTTTTACCTTACTAACACCAAAGAGAAAGATTCCCAAAAAAATTGGGTATTTTCATTTCCAATTCAAGGTATCACTTTCAAGCTTGCAGTCCTAGTTGATGTAAAGTTACGGTGAAGAGAGGATAATGAAATTCTACATGTAAGGAGAGACAATAGATGTTGAAGAAGAATAAGAGGGAAAGAGTGGGTGGTTACGGGAGAGAAGAGAAAGAAGAGTGGGTGAAAGAGAGAGTAAAAGAAATGAAGGGGGGGCGGGTGCTCTTGTTGTTCGACACAACCCCACCCCACACTTATATTATTATATTCTTTTTTTTTCACTTTTCTTTTCTTTCTTTTTTTGGTTTGATTTATTTTTACTTTTTTTTAAACTAACTTAATGAAACGGGTCGTTTCATAATTAATGATCTAACGTAGAATAATAGTACACTTGTTATATTTTTAGTGGCCAACAGGTAGAACAGTACTTATGGCACTGTTTGTAAGTTTTCTCCTTAATGTAATTGTGGCTAACACAAGTATTGAGGCTTTTGACGATAATTATTACTCCCTCCGTTTATATTCTTTGATATTTTTAGCCTTTTATTTTTGTTTCAAAATAATGATACTTTTAAAAACTAAGGTATAGTTCACCCAATTTTTTCAAATATACCATTTATATTTATTGAGTCTTTTAGAGTTCTAAAGTATGAATTAATTGTCTCGATCGAAACTCTTTTATTTTGACTTTAATTATTCCAAGATAATCATCTCAAATAGGTAGCTCAGTTGGCGAGCTAAGAGATATTGAAGAAGTGCACCAAATGAGTGCAAGAAGGAGGTCCCGGGTTCAAAAAAAACAAAGAGGGTATTTTACTATTTAATCAACAAAAATTAACGGTACTTTAATTTGTGTCTAACAAGACAAAAGTATCAATGATTATGAACGAATGTAGTAGTTATTAATATCATTAATTAACTAAATACTACCAGTACTCTATTTTTTGTTGTTCATTATTAAAGTTTTTTTCTTGGTAAACCAAGGTATATCCTGAGCCCTGAGATCCATTTAAATTAGGGATCGAACTCTTGACCAAATGATTAATGAGCTCAAGTATCTACTACTTGTGTTATACCATGTTGGTGTTATTAAAGTTATTTTACACAAACTAATGAAATCAATAATTAAGAAACGTGTAATTAGTGTAACTTAAAACTATTAAAATAACAAATTAAAAAAAAATATTCTTCTTCTTAAAAACCGACATTTAAAAAGAAAAATAGGAACAAAGGAAGTATTATGAAAGTTGAGCGGGTGGCACAAATTGAAAAAGGATAAAGCTTATTAGGTGTAGTTTTTTGTACTGTTGTACTGTTTTCGAGTCATGATACAACACATTACACATAGATCTAGATCGTGTTTCCAATAAAATAAACGTGACAATTTTAAATTTAAACTATATTGAAAAGTTTAAATACAACTTGGCACATTACGATAGGTACAAAGGTTTCTTCAAGTGTAATTAGACTCGGATTCTATTTTAAGATCTGAGTTTGAATTTTGGGCGTGACAAAAATTCTGTTGGGTGGAGAGAACCACACAGGCCGGCAAAGCCTGGTACTCGTGGCCAGCCAGGTTCTCCGGCGTAAATTAATCATTAGCAAAGTCGGTAAAAACTACGCACCAATAATAACATAGTAAAAAAATATTATAATAGGTGAATAGCTCAAACAACACCTTTAAAATAGCACTTATGTTGAACAAAAATTTGTTTTTTTCGAAAGAGAAATAAAAATTTAGATACGATCCAGCACAACAAAAGGAGAAAGTGAACCACTTCACACAGGTTGAATAATAGTAGACATTTTTTATAAAGTTTAAATTGGTTTTTGTTTATTGGTATCCACTCCCGCCGACAGGGTCCCACGTTTAATAACTCATATATGTGGGAAGTACAACGAATACTTGTATAGTTCAGTTTAATCATAAAATTGAACAACTTCAGATAGTGTGGGTGGGTTTATTTTTGCTTAAATATATATTTTTATATAGACTCGGTTTGACGCGTCTCATTTGCTAGCGGATAGCAGATGAGACTAGCGGCTGCTATCGAATAAATGATGAGACTAGCATATTTAACTAGCGGGTGACGAGTACATGCGTTTGGTAAACACTAACGTTTAGTGTTTTAGCAGATAACGTCTCACTTTTTGTGACATTTTTACTTTTATTATTTTCTTAAATACTCTCAAAATAGGAGAGAGAATGATAGTTAAGGTACTCGTTTGATGGATTTAAAATAGTTTAGGGACTATTTATTGTGTTTCTATAATTAAAAGACCAAATTAAAAAGAGAGTGACGGTATAAGAACCAAATTGAAGGTTTATTTATTTTTTCACCTTGCTCACTTGTTTAAGGAGTCTTTATATAATAATATTCTTTTCAGATCTCTTATATTAGAATTAGAAGTTATGAACAAACGGTTGATAATTTTTGAAAATTTTTCAGCATTTTAAAATTAAAATCAAATTAATTTAAAATTATATTTTTACAAATAACTTCAATTGAGTCTCTAAGCAAAATCAAAATTAATTTTTAGTCATTTAATTTTGTTTATAATTAATAATTTATATTTATCTATTTTAATTGTATTTTCCTCAAACTCCTCCAGAGCTGTTTCGCGACCTTCCCTGTTCTCTCTATTTGGTTTTTTGCGTTTTTACGTTTTTGCGTCTCTTCATGCGTTTGAGTTTCCATGTCTTTTTCGGCCCACCCGAGCTTTTTAGTCAAGATCCACCACTGTACATATGATTTATCCCAAGTAGGTAGCTCAGTTGGCGAGCTAAGGGATATCGAAGGAGTGCTAAGGGATATCGAAGGAGTGTACCAAAAAAGTGCAAGAATGAGGTCTCGGGTTCAAACCCCGGAAACTAACATTCCCCCACCCCCACTAACATTGCTTATAAAAAAAACTGTATATATGATTTAAAAACTCCAACAAGTTTTCACTCCAATGATAAAACTTCTAAGAACTTTTAAGTGAGTCTCACAAGTGTATCTGGAAATTTAAGAACTTGTTCTTATAGGTCAAAAGTTCAAAACACTTTTACACGTAAGAGTCCACGTAACTACGTAAGAACCTGTATTAGAAATAATGGTGGTCAATTGATATACTCGTAATTTTAATTATTGTATTCATTAGATGGTATAAATAAATTGAGTAACAGCTAAAACTTTGATTTCAAAAAGTTTCTTAAAAGGTGAATAGTCAATTTACTATATAAACTGGGTCAATATTTTTTACTAGCTAAAAGAATGGAGTTTAGGTTATATCTAAAAAGTATTATATTAATAGAAGAATATTTTTGCTTTCATTGAGAGTTGAACTCAAGACCTCCCGCTTACTAAACGGGTGCTCTAACCAACTGAGCTATGAAAGCATGTTATAATTGAAGTATGTTTTTGTTTGAAATATTATTATAAAAAAACTTATAATCTGTTAGGATCACATGCTTATTTATCTTTTAAAAACTTAAGCATTAGCTTACATAAAGTAAAAGAACTGTATGTTTATTTCGAGATAAACTTATTGCCTATTTAAAGGCTCATCGTAAAATATTACTGCATGCCATGTCAAACTTTTGTAACTAAATGTCACTCAAACTTTAATAAAAGACCTATATCATAAATAAGCTGAACTCAGGTCTTAAAAATCCCACACAATGTAGCCTGTTTTCATAGTCTATAATATATAGTATATTATACATAAAATATACTTCGTTGGTGAGTTAACCTATGTAGAGCTACAACAAGTAATTTATTTAATGGTCTAAAAGGAAATGGACCTTCAAATAGAAAAGAAGGCTAAACCCAATTTTAAAAAAGATCACAACCATACATAAGATAAACTTTAACGAATGATAGGTCAAACTCATCTTAAATTCTTAAAACAGGACATATATATATATATATATATATATATATATATATATATATATATATATATATATATATATATATATTAACAAAGAAAGACTATACAATCCAATTTATCAATGGAGGGTGGCGGATTTTGGCGACTAGAAAAAATATAGGCTTAAAGGTACTTTTAGTCCCTGCAAATGTCAAAATAATCCAGTTTAGTCCCTGCAATTCCAAAACTTTTAAAATAGTCCCTGCAATTACTAAACGTTACTACTTTTAGTCCCTGCTGTTAGTTAAGGGTTAACGCTGTTATCTTTTGATGATGTGGCAGCCAACAGGGATGCCAACATGGAATAAAAGGGCTTAGTCAGACCAGAAAAATAGCTTATAAAATATTAAAACTAAAAAATAAATTACTAAAACTTAAATTAAAATCAAAAACCACAAACCAGCAACCCAGAAATCGAGCGACCACAAACACAAACGCAGGAACAGGTTTGCAAAAATGCAGGAACAGGTCTGTTAAAGAAGAAGAAGAAGAAGAAGAAGAAGAAGGGAGAAGAACTGAAATCAAAATCTGAGATCCGCACTCTCTCTGCACATGAAATCGAAATCCCTAAAATCCAAATCTGAAATTTGCGCTCTCTCATCGCGTTCCTCTCTCAACGCACATCTGAAATTTCTGCGCATTCCTCTCTCATCGAACAACTGAGATTTCGATTCCGTGCGTTCCTCTCTCATCGAACAGCTCAGATTTCGATTCTGTGCGTTCCTCTCTCATCGAACAGCTATGAGACAATCTGCTCTGATGAGAAAATGAAGGAAGAAGAACAACAAACAGTGAGAAGAGAGAAAACAAAGAAGAGGAACGAAGCCCTCTAAACGAAACGAAATCGAAACAAGATATGGGTTTGACGTTGTAGAGATCTGGGTTTTTCTTCCATTGTTCTTGAATAATATTTCAGCAAGCATCGAAGCGAAGAACAAATTTCTGGGTCTACGATGATGATGAGGAAATTTCGTTGATTGAAGATGGTGATGATGATGATGAGGGGGTGGGTGAGTGATTCTGGGTTTTGTTCTTCACTTTTTCTACTTCTTCTAGTAGATCTAACAAATCTATTATCCTTTTGTTTTTCCGGTTTTGAAGATGAAGATCTTTGGACCAAAAAAAAAATGAAGATCTGTATTTTTCCAGAAGAGGGGGAAAATATGGAAGAGCAAGAAAGAAGATGGAAGAAGAAGAGAGAAGGTTGAAGATGAAGATCCTAATTGGCTGCCACATCATCAAAACATAACGGTGTTAACACTAATATAACAGCAGGGACTTAACTAATAACGTTTGGTAATTGCAGGGACTATTTTAAAAATTTTGGAATTGCAGGGACTAAACTGGATTTTCTTGACAATTGCAGGGACTAAAAGTACCTTTAAGCCAAAAATATACTACATTAAAAGAATGTTGCAGCTAATGGCGAAAAACATATCGCAGCCTATGACAGCTGACATAGAATCCACGGTGTCATAACGCCATGGCGCAATTTTATGAAAGTTAATAGGAGCAGCGAAACGACATTAATAGCTGTTTATCGATCGCTGTAAAAAGAGTCTCTTATTGGATGCAATATAGCTTAAAAAAGTGTTCATACGTGAGAGACATCACTCACCTTAAGCTTGTTTCGTAAGAACAAGTTAGATCCAAAATACTAAAGACGATAACCAAATTTCAGAAGATTAAGGAGACAACTACTTCTAGGCAGATAAGAAAAGCAATCACAAAAATACACGACCAAGAAAATATTCAAGATTCGGTGCACGTTTCCTTTACTTGCTATTTCTCAAAGTCATGGTGCAGACTTCATAAACTAATAAAAACTATGATTCGAAGGGTGACAAAAATTACAACACATGGGCGATGATGAAAACATAGGTGCCCCATTTCACAAAGGAATTCAATCCTATGTTGGAAGAGGAATTAAAAAAAAAGGACAACTTTTGCTTTTGGAGATATCACCAGCTTCCAGTCATTTACCTCACCCACCTTCTTCAATGAAATCATTGGCAGTGTAATATAATTATTGCTTCAGTGGGGCCTTCTTCTCTCTGTCTGATATCCTAGCAGGAGCTGTGGAATGTGACTTGAACCGACCCCTTCCTTCTCCCTCTTTATCCTGAAAGATGCAACATATCACATTCAATCTCTCACCATCAGACAATAGAAAAAGGGTATAGATATAGAATTTGAAAAATGATGCAAAAGTCGATCAGATCAGACAATAGAAAACAAGATACAGGGTAGTTTTGCTGACCTTTTTCTTAACAATCTGAACGACATCTTCATCGCGAAGAACATGACTAAGACCACAATGTTGTGGGTAGTGCCTAGCACTTACACCCCAAACCAGAACATACTTCACCTCCTTCACCAAACTTCTATGTATGTGGTTACAGAAGTCTTCTACAGTGCAGCCACCTCTATCCTGAAATAATTTATCAGAGAAAGTGATATCTCTATGATGATTTAGGAGATTAAAACAAAGAGCCAAAAGTTTTTAAAATAGTTAAACTTAAATAGAATAAGGAGCACTGGTTCATAATAAGCATAATGATGATGATGCTACATACAGCAGAAAGAACCACCGGATCGCCGAAATCAGGCTGCTGGCCTTGTGGTTTTGTATAAACTCTAACCAGTCCCATTTCATCCCACATTCTTGAAAGTAGTCTGTCAAAGTTCAGCTGTTTACAAACAAACAAACAAAAAACTTGCTCCTTAGCAACATAAAAATATGAATGAAAGACAAAAATTTGCTTCCACAATATAATTTCCAAAATAAAGCGTTTAAAGACTGTCCATTGAAAGTGTCAAAAAGTTTTACACATGCGTCCAATAATATCTTACCATTTGGATACTTGTGGGAGATGTTCTGGGAAGTAATATAACAAAGTGACTGACTGCATGGTGAGATATAATTGGATGAATGTGTATAACTTTTTTACACTGTTAGTGCAAAAATTTTAAACTCCTAAAAAAATGAACAGCTAAAACTTAATGATATCTTGTATTCTACTGGTACTGAAAATATAAACCCACCTTCAAATTGCAGCTAATGACAACAGAGTTAGGTTGACGGGCTAATCTGTCGACATCATCAATACCAATAACATCTATTTTGTTGTAGACATATACACACTTCATGTATTTACGGTTTCCTTCAATGACATCTATGAAATCATCCACAGTCGCATCCTCGCGGAAAAGGATCTGAAATTGAAATTGTCAGCAGTCTCCCTCAATAAAGGTAGGTAATATAGATCAGAAAAAAGAGGCCCAATTATATTATAATAAATGAAGTAAGGAAAATTACATGGTTTATCAAGATGGCATGGTTATATCACTGGTAAAAGCTAGATATTTCATGACTATCCTACACAGGTCAACAATTTTATCATATATACAAAGAAGTGTCAGTCTGCTCTTCGTAATCACAGTTTTCATTAATATGAATATTCATGTATACTTGTAAAGACACTTATGAAAAGGAAGAAGAGATATCAAGGGATATCTCAATGAACTAAAGCAAAAGGAGACGCAGCTCGTTTATTGACTGCCACTTTGTGAGAGATAAGGTTCTTTCAAGAGAAATCACGACTTATTTTGTTGGCTCAAATGATCAATTGGCTGATATGTTTATTAAATCCCATAGAGGATCTCGGGCTGAATCTATTTGTAACAAGCTTGATGCATATGACATGTATGCTCCTGCTTGAGGGGAAGTGTTAGAATTAGCACACTATACATGTGTTGAATGTAATTACTCGGCGCAGAGCCCCAAAATATCTGCTAACGTTGTGTAATCAAGGGGGATTTCCTCTATTTTCTCTAACAATACCAGTTGGTTTCTATTAACTAGTATCAGAGAAGTTTAGATCTAGAGGAGCGGTTCAAGGAAGGATGAAGTGAATTCTAAAGCAGTTCAAATTTCACCAGAGTGGAAGAAGGAATTTCTTAACATTCTTGGATTGGAGAAATGAGAAAGGAGGTTGATGTTAGAATGGCAGTTAATTGTGTTATTATTATAATTATTCTGTTATTACATATATTATTATTATTATTATTATGTTATGAGGATATTAAGGATATATTATATATAATATTATTATTAGTGCAGTAATGTCACATAACTGCTGTATGTTAGTGCAGTAACTGTCAAATAACTGCTGTATGGCAGTTTTGTTGTCGGACAGTTTGTATAAATAGGGAAAAGGGATCATAAATGGGATCATCTTGGATATTGTAAGGGAATTGGGGCCTTTCTAGGCATTGGGAGAGACTAGAGGCTCTAATATGTCCTCTAGGAAATTATTGTGTTTATTGTGATTTCTTTCTAATAATTCAGATTGTTCAGTTTAATCTATAAAAAATCAATTTCTATCAACTGGTAACAAAGTAGTTACTTTCCTGGAAAATTGATGGTTACTACAAGAAGAGACATGGAAGCACGCTTGGAAGAAATTGATGGTTACTACAATTTTTTTGGCTGCTTATTCTTTCAACAATGGGATCCAGGAGGCCATTTGTTAATTCACCTTGAGGACAAGGTGAAAGTTTGGGAGGGGAGTATTGTTAGAATGGCAGTTAATTGTGTTATTATTATAAGGCTTAACTATGTTTTAGGCCCCTGTAAATATAGCGTGTTTTGGTTTAGCTCCCTGCAATTTTTTTTTTAAAAAACTCCTTGTAAAATACAGATTTTTGATTTAGGCCCTTCTGTTAACCCAACTTTACAAAAAAACGCTGACGTTTCTAACAGAATTCTGACTTGTGTATTTTTTTTTTCTTTTCTAATTTTTTTTATGAAGAGTTGGCAGTCAACCATGTATTAAATTATGAAAATAAAAATTCATTTTCTTTATTTTTTATTCTCTTCATCTTCCCCGTCTTCTCCATTCCCTGCACCTTCAACAACAAATCAAACACAACTAAAAAACAGAAGAAATTTTGTCAAAAAAAAAAACAGAAGAGTAAATTCCTAAATCCCTAAATTCCCAAATCCTTCAATCTTCTTCAACCTTTATTCCCCAAATCCCTTAGAGGATTGCCAAATCATGGAAATACAACTCTTGTAGTAACCAAAATCTTATAATTTGATTTCTGGAATTTAAAATTCTCAACGATGCCTTCTGAACCAATTAATCGTATCGTCATCACTTTGAAACTAAGGCACACGTTGGTATCCACAGTGTTCAAATAAAGTCCAAACAATAGTCTTCAAGTTGTGGGTGTTGCTATCAAACTTGCCTAATCAAAACCAAACAACTTTTAATAACAAGAAGCATTTGAACACTACCAATCCATGAGACTGGGTATGTTTCCTTTAAGCTTATTTCTAGAAAAATCAATGTGGGTTTTCAGATCTTGATGACAGTTGGGTTTCCTCTTCCAGAAATGGTGGAGCTCGTTGATTGTGTGAGGAAGGGTTGGTGATGGAGGAGTGGGAGAGAGAATAGAGGAAGAAGATGAAACTGGAAATAGAGTTTTCATCTTTTAAGCATTTTTTTTCTTTTAATATTTTAATTTAATCTACGGCCAGCATTATAAAACACACGTGGCAGACAGGTTGTCAATTTTTTAACGTCACACTAACGGCTCTAACAGAAGGGCTAATATCAAAACACTGCATTTTGCAAGGACTTTTTACTAATTTTTTTTTTTGCAGGGGCTTAAACCAAAACACGCTATATTTGCAGGGGCCTCAATCATATTTAAGCCTTATTATAATTATTCTGTTACTATATATATTATTATTATTATTATGTTATGAGGATATTAAGGATATATTATATATAATATTATTATTAGTGCAGTAATGTCACATAACTGCTGTTTGTTAGTGCAGTAACTGTCAAAAAACTGCTGTATGGCAGTTTTGTTGTTGGACAGTTTGTATAAATAGGGAAAGGGGATCATAAATGGGATCATCTTGGATATTGTAAGGGAATTGGGGCCTTTCTAGGCATTGGGAGAGACTAGAGGCTCTAATATGTCCTCTAGGAAATTATTGTGTTTATTGTGATTTCTTTCTAATAATTCAGATTCTGTCCTAATAAAGTCAGGCATAATTGTTCAGTTTAATCTATAAAAAATCAGTTTCTATCAGTTGATTGGAGGAGAGAACGGGGAGTGGACACAAAAACGGAAGCGTGAATCTAAGGAAAAGAAGGAACCTATGTCATTGCAGACCAAGTCCAACAATGGCAGAATCGAAAGAAAAGAGGCTGGGGGGAGAAGCAGTGGAAAAGAGGCTTCCAAAATCACCTTGAAAGTTTCGATTTTGGATGAGCCGGCTGACCCAACAACATCACTGGTGCCTCCAACCATACTCAACCTGGGAGACAGGTTTTCAGCTGGAAAATCGATCCGAATCTTGAACATGGCATCAGATCGTCCTCTACTGAAGCAACTCAACAGTGGTATTCTTGTGGGTGGTATAACGATGGAGAGGAAGGGGAAGAGAGACTCAACAACCATGGGAGGCTTTATGACTGAGATGCAAAAACACTAGAGGAGGGTGCGCCACCATGAAAACCGCCAAACCCAGGTACTGATGCGAGGACCATGGAAGGCTTTGTGTTGGAAATGCCAGAACAGAGAAGGGATGTGTCAAACTCGTGGAGTGAGTGCATCACACAGGGGAAGGAGCAAGATGCTGCTTACTGGAGCAAGAGTTCAAATATTGGGCCCACCAGTTACCCTAAGGACTCCCAGCCATATTACTGTGAAAAGGGCTCAAATCCAACATAATGATAATTCCTACATTCCTATTTGAGGTGGGCTCTTTTAAGCAGCTTTTCATGACATCAAATAGTATTGGGTCTTCAAATATATATCAACGGGACCCAGGTGGAAATTTATGGCTGGCAGAAGCTATGGAATTGCATAAGTTTGGGAGTATGTGGTTTAGTATTTTACATAATCTTTCACCTTGAGGACAAAGTGAAATTTCAGGGGCCGAGTATTGATAGGTCAGCATAAGGTAACCCTTTAGAAGTAGACAAGTAGTTAGTCAGCGGGTTAGTTAGGGGATCTGAACATTTTGGGAAATAGCTGGGACTAGAAGGCTGTCAGGGCCTCGAATATCTGACGTCATTGTGTAATGACGGGGGATTTCGACTATTTTCTGTAACAATACAAGTTGGTTTCTATCAGAAAGGCCATCTTAGAGATATAAAATGTTTCTTGGGCTTCTACATAACAGCTTAAGGTTTATGAGAGCTGGCCTAGTGGAAAACATAGCATGCTCACATCACCAACCAGTCATGTAGTAGTAAAAATGCAAATTAAAATTCATAACAATCAACTGCATAGTTAAAAGAACCCATAATTAGAGGTCCCTGGAAATGAATTACAACTGACATCGCTATAAAGTTTGATCTATACCTCTGCATTGTGGATTTTGTACTCATGAAGAATCTGGTAACAAAGCTTCTCATCCACGTGAGTTAAAGTCAAAGTGCTGTTGAATGAAATTCCCCCTGTTTTTTTCTTTTTGAAATATATCTGCAAAGAAATATAAAACTCCGGATTAATGAGAAACAATATATAAATCCAACTAAAATCTACATATGTAATGTATCCCAAAATATCACTGGGATTGGGGAACAAACTTACCTGAGGTGGTCTCTTGTTTAACCGCAAGCCCACAGCTTCCAGCTCCTTAGTCAATATTTGCCTATGACCCTCACTCTGACACATGATAGGGAAAAAGGTCATGGCAAGAAAATTGAAAGTTTAGCAACTTAACTAAATAAATATCCCAATTAGTCTATCTAAACACAGTGTGAAGAAATTTCACAAACAACATGGATTTAGAAAAAAGATCAGAAAAAGAGAGAGTAGAAACATGAGCATTTTGGTATAATAATAATAATAATAATAATAATAAAATAATAATAATAATAATAATAATAATAATAATAATAATAATAATAATAATAATAATAATTAGCATGGTAGGAGGCCTGAATCAACAAAAGTGATTATAGGAATGAAAAGAAAGGGAGAAAAGCAAAGTATGTTGAACTCACATTCATTGCTTACAAAGTGGAGCAGGAAGTTAGAAACATTACCTAGTAATATGATAAGATGACCATATACAATTAAATAAAACAGCCATGCAAGCGAATTTATATTAAGAAAGATAAATTAAAGTGATAATGTACAATATTACACAATGAAAAAGCAACTAGTTTAGGTCTACTTGATGGGTGCCTTTAACGATAATGTTTAATGAATCAATGGGATCCTAGATATGTTTTATCCCTTATCAGAATAGTAATATGTACTGCAGGTCTTCAACAACCAACATGTCATTTGATCATCTAGAAATACCAACTGGTAACTACATAAAGAGTGAAAAGACTAATTTAGAAAATGCAAAATTGCACTTACTTTCGAGGCATCAAGAACCATCAATACTATGTCTGAAGATTTAGCAACAGCAATAACCTGAGAAAACATTTACAGAACAAAATTCTCACTGTTAATAATAACAAAACAGTGTTTTCCAAAGCAGCCACTTAAAAGAACCAAACTTTCACAGAACAAAATTCTCACCCTGACGCACAAGAAAATATAACAATTACATTATTTGCAAGCTGATAATCAATTTGTAGGTACAATAAATATTCTAAAACCTATTGCTGGGATAATAGTAGCAGAGAATTTTAGTTTTACCTGTCTCCCACGTCCCTTGCCTTCAGAAGCACCCTCAATAATTCCAGGAAGATCAAGCAACTGAATTTTAGTATCATTGTAGTGTATAATCCCAGGAATGCAGGTCAGAGTTGTGAACTCATAAGATGCAGCTTCTGAATGAGTTCCCGTTAACATTGTCAAAAGAGTTGACTTCCCGACACTACCAAATGAAAAGGAAAAATATGAGAATCACTATGTTCTCACTAGATAAATTACTAAGCATACATAGACTTACACATAAAAGACAGAGACGCCCAAAAGCATATACACATACAAATGTATGAGGAAAAGAGTTAGAAAGCAGACCTTGGAAATCCAATCAGTGCAACGCGTCCATGGCCAAATTTTGTAACTTCAAATCCCTCTCCACCTCCACTAGAACCCTATTACATAATATCATAACAAGATAGAACGCCCCATAAAAATTTGTACAGAAGGGTAGCAAGCTGTGGCGGACAAATAATTGAGAAACGTTGGAATTGAACCAATTTTAAAAAGAATGAAAAATTCAGAGACCAAACTCCTAAACTTCAATAACTATAACAGATTGTAATTGTAGTAGGATAAGAATTTATTAGGAAAAATATGTGGGCTACAAATACAAGGAAAACAAATCCTTCTAAACCAACAGAGCAAAACAAACTGAAGGAAACAAAAAGAGACAGCAACTTAGCTCAAAAGAACTGACCAATTGCTCCATTTATCAACAAGGAAATTGAGATCTCACTAAAAATTGATGTGCTACCCACAAAGATAAAGGCCAAGAAGAAAGTTGAATCAGCTATCAAATAATCTGGCATCACACCACATCCATAAACACCATGCCAGACAAAAATACAAAAATAGAACAAAACCATCAAAAATTTATTCTTCTTTCTACTAAGTGCTGATGCCATTGCCACCAAATGAGTAGACAGTAACTGACGAAAATTCCAGACAAAGGAAATCCACCAATGGTCCTTACATACGCGTTTGTTATTGTTCCCTCGTGTAAACACTACTATGCTAGTGATTAATAAGAGTGGTGACAGGAGATACATTCTTCAGTAGTTCATAGTTCAAAACAACAGTAAATCTATATCAATTGAAGTAAAAATTTAGGGTCTGAGTCAGTGTCGTTAAATGGCGGCGCCATGGCGGAATGGCGTGGCAGATCTTTTGCCACCCGCCATAGGCAATTTTTAAAGGGAGTCTCGCCACAGTGGCGTCATAGGCCGCAATGAGATGTTTATATGGCAGAATCTTGGCCTCCCACTATCGATAACACTACTCTAAGTAAAAACTGCTCTGTCAATGCAAAAAGTTGGACAAGGAATAATTACTCCTTTCTAAATCTATCAATATTACAATACAACAGACATCATACACTAAGAAAGTGCCAAACACCTAATACTAGAAAGAATGCATAAAATCACTCTTACTAGTGCATACAGGTGAATGCAGAATATTAAACTTAGCATAAATTTAAAATATAAATTATGACATAACCAACTACAAACACAAGAAGAAGAAGAAACAAATTTTTTTCAATTTTGCCATACTTTTGGAGGCTCCAATAATTGTGTCCTTAGTTTTGCTATCTTAGCCTTGAGCTGCCCAAGATGATACTCTGCATAACAAACAAATTCAAATGCCAAAGAAATTAGTCTATACTCCATGAATTAAATAAAGCCAGAGGAAATTCAAAAAATAAAAATAAAGTGGGAGGAAAAAACAAACACCCAACACAAAAAAAAAAGTCATTTTTTTTAGAATTTCAAGGTTATTAGAATTAAAAACAAAAGAAATCGATGCCCAATGAGTACCAGTGGCTTTGTTCTTCTGAGTCCGAGCCATCTCGGCTTCAATTTCCTTGATCTTCTCAATGATACCCATTTTGCCTCTGTTTTAACTGGAATAAAAAATTGGCAATTATCAACTAAGCTAAATCGGAATATTAGTAAGAAAAAGAAGCAAGTTCATCTGAAACACTCACGATTACACAAACGCAGAGGAGAGAGAGAGAGAGAGAGAGAGAGAGAGAGAGAGAGAGAGAGTAGGTATGAGTGAGGAGATGGAACTGAGTTTCAGGCCCAGCTTTGATATGTTCTTTCCATCGGGCCACTTATTTCCATATCCATTTCCTTGATAGACAAATTTGGACTTACTACATACACCCCCAATTACTACATACACTCCTCTTGTTTTTTAATTGTATTTTTCTAAATAACCTCTTTCCAGTTCCCACAGTCCGAACATTCAAATTCATTTGCATAAAAAAAAAAACAAAATTCGGGACCCAAAACAATGTAGTTCTCATAAGAAGCTTATGATGATTCTCATCTTCTCCAATGAGGTATTCTTCTTTGGTCATATCTAGTCTCTATTATCTTTGGTGATTGAGCCACTCATGTTTTTTGATGTTGAAGTTGTTTTTGGAAACTATTTCTCAGAATGCACATTATATTCTATTCTGAAAGCTAGTTTTTAGTTTCTCAAAAAAAAAAGAAAGCTAGTTTTTACTAGGTGTTTGTTGCGCGGTTTGGTTCAGTTTTGAACCAAAAAGACATTTGAACCGCAAGGTAAAAGTAAGCACAGTTTGGTTTGGTTGGTTTCAATAAACGTAAATACAATGGTTATTTAAAATCTTGTTATCTGAACACTAAAAATAACCATCAAAGTATATTGTTAACAGGTTCAAATACTGGGTTAATACAATGTGTTTGGTTAATGAATCTACTAAAGTGTCTCAACACATTAACCTCAATTTCGAACGTAATTAACAATTTAAGTTGTTCAAATATGTAGTAGATTATACTTGAACAGCTAAACATGATGATTAATAACATTCTTAGATCACTTTGTCAAAAAAACATAACATTCTTAGAAACATCTTGGTATGAAAGAGAATGTAAATTTAGGAATGACATTGGTGGTTTGCAAAATTAAATGATATACAGATTTTGGAGTCACTGTTGGGCCTTCATAATGGTGATTCTCAATAGATAATACAAATACTATATGAACAAGGGACTTAGAATCAAGCCCAACATCTAACATCTAATTGCCTGATACTAAATCCTTAGCTAACAAAAGACCACTATAAAGGGTCCACAACTCAGCCAACCAATATTACCAGAACTGACTTTACAGGAAAAACCTTCGATAAACCTATCATTCCAGTCCCTTTGGAGTCCACCACCAGCGCAGCTATTCAACCCAGGATGCACTGAGGCATCAGTGTTCTGGTTATCTCTGTTAACAAGCAGAAGCCCTGAAAGAAGATCTGGAGTGCAGCAACTTCTTGATAGACTGATCAATAAAACGAATAGGCGCAAGGACTGAGAATTTCACTTGGGAGTCTATCAAAGAATTCTGGCTTATTCCGGTCTGTCCATAAATTATAAGGAATGACACAAATGCAGATTGCCCAATTCCAAATTATTAGAAAGGTTCCAGCTAAGCCATCCTCCAAGCCACAGCTACAAAAATTATTCCAATGGTCTTCTTTGATAAAAAATGACCAGAAACTGCGGACCCCATCGCAATCCCGCAGCGCATGCATAATAGACTCTGGGGACAAACTGCATCTGAGGCAAGAGGTATCGCCATATGTCTTCCAGCCCTTTCTTCATTAGTGAGCAGCCTCTCATGGGTTAATTTCCAAAGGAAAGTTCTAACGCGAGCCGGGCCTTGCCAATTCCATAGTAGCTTGAGTAAATCTGCATCCATACAAGTAAACAAGTCAGAATTAGACTATATTTTTAGAACGTACATTCAATCATATTGTTTTTGCAGGTTAGCATATTTTTAGACATCTATCCTTTTCAGAAATAGTTATGAGACAATATGGGGTATAAACACATTTTCCGCATACATTCAATTATATTCCACTGGCTTGTCAGAACATACACATACTTTTAGAATTAATATTATAATTTGAGAAGATGAAGTATATAAAACCTGTCAAAAATAATTATATATAAAACTTATTTCCATCGTTAGTACATAGTTATTACATAATTAAAAAATCAAAATGTGAGATACTAAACCAATAGACTCAAATTGTAAGAGACCAAATTGACCACAAATTAATGCAAGTACTATGGAGTTCTACTGGAACTTCTATAAACAAAATCCAAAACTATTGCCCTTTGTATCTGAGACTTTGGCCTTTCTATCATGATGGTCATTAACTCATTATAGTTCCATGGTATTTGTATTATCTATTGAGAATCGCCATGTAATATTTTATGATGGCCCAGCAAGTGACTCCAAAATATGTATATCATTCTAACTGAGCAAACCACCAATTTTATTCCTAAATTTACATTCTCTTTCATACTGTTAATACAGAAATTAAAATGATAAGCGGTCTCTAACCATTTTCAAATTTGTCACAATTATCCCTTAGGGCCCTTTACTTTTTAAAAAAAAAAAATTATTTTCATTTTCTAAAATTTGTGTTAATTTTAACTTGATAACAGGAAGATAAAAAAAACTCTTGAAGTGAGCAATTGTGTGCACTTCTAAAAACAATGAAAATGCTCAAAAAAATGTTTACATTATTTCTAGAAATGCATCATCTCTAGTTAGCATTTCATCTTTTCCCCATCACAGTGGTCCACTTCAAGAATCTGGCATCCTTTTACGAGTAAGTTAAATGAACACATCGTTTAGAAAATGAAAACAAAAAATGTTTTCAAAGTAAACGAGCACGTTGTCACATTTGGTTTGTTAGTTCCCTACGTTTATCAATATATATACAAAAACTAACAAGACAGATGTGACAAAACATTTGTGATTATCTATAAAACACTGAAGACTATTTATCACTTTTATATACCGGAAGGACAAAGTAGCATTTACAGTGTAATTTCAAAGATAAAATTAGAAGCAATAAAAGTTGCATCCCACCGGGATTGAGACCAAGGACCTACCAAAGGACCAAGACATCAAAAACTTGCCAAGCTTTTGTGTATCCTGCAATCGATAGTCATAGAACATTATAGTGAAAACCTTCCCCATATGTAGGTTGAGATAAACGAGACGACAAAAGAATGGCCCTTACTAACATGAATCTAAAACACCTCATCATGGGAATCATCATCATATTAATCTTTGTCATTGTTGAAAATAGCACTGTAAAATAAATATGGATACTTAATCATCACAGTCAAAGTAAGACGCCCATCTTTGTCAACCTCTGCCTGTCAAAAAATCAATATACAATGGTTACTACTTACTAATGAAAATGGGGAGAAACAAGTGTGCATTTCTACAACTTAAGACTGGAAAATGGAGAGAAAAAATTGATGTACTAAGTCCCCGAGGAACGTATAACAATTAAAAGGAGCAAACAACATTTATCCCAAAGTGAAGGGTACCTCAAATTGTTCTCATCCTGAAAGAGTCGGAACTCAGCCAGTGAGAGATTCATATTTTGAAGAGATCAAAGAGAAAGTAGAATTATCAACTACTCCAAGCTAACATCTTTATTTTAAAAAGATCTTTTAAGTTTTAATTGACTAAAAAGCAGCAACCAGTAAGCTATCACCAATAAATATCATAAAGTGCAGTTATCAATCTATATGGTTTTAGTAACATACACTACTAGCAACCAGTAAGCTATCACCAATAAATATCATAAAGTACAGTTATCAATCTATATATGGCTTTAGTAACATACACTACTGCTCTCACATAGAAGTGTCATTTTAACAATAAAGATGGGGCAAATGAAGAATTGCCCTCAGAGCCATCATCAAGGTATAGGAAACTTATGAGCTTTATGAATAAAATGACATCAGACGTTATTGCTTTAGATATGCTGCCTAACTACTAGGGTGCACATTAGAAGAAGAGGATCGCATAGCAGAGAATCAACCATTCACAATCGCATGGTTTGTGAGAGAATTGGGTCAGGAAGGGGATTCTAATTCTAATCACCTGGTTACAGGGCAGGAGGGTCGTGAGAAAAAACGAGAAATCAGTAAGGACTAAGGAGGTTTGCGACGTAAAAAAGAAAAAAGGTTTTTGCATCACAAGCCTCCTTTTTCTCACTCACATCCATCATATTTGGCCATACCTTTTGCTATGTTTTCATTTTGACTTGTGGCATATAATTACGGTTAAGTTATTTTGTGAATTGAAAATATAAATTATTACATCAAGCACTACACATCATTATATTATGTATTCCAATCTGCTTGTATTATCCCTCTAAATCTTTTTGATTTGATAGTCTATACCATTTACAATTCAAAAAATTAGCTCGGTGATTTACAATTTAAATTTCAATTCAACAACTACGGCCATTCACATGTTCAGATGACTTCGCAAGAAAGAAATGGCACCTCTGTCAACAATTAGAATGTAAATATTGTAAGATTAAATTCAATACCTGTGAAATTATATATTCTGCTTGTTGCGTTACATAATGATGCCAAGATGGATGCAGTTTTCCAATAATAGGCAGTAGTTCCATATCTGATAAATACCTGCAATGATTGAAATGAAAACCTAAAAATAAATTAGACTGTACTATGAGTAAACTACCATATTGATTCAAAGAAAGTGGAATAATGATGGGAAAAGTAAAAGGTAAATACCCGTCACCATCTTCGTCAAGCTGAGAAAACAACTCTCTAGCTGAAGCATCCATTGAATCATTGTTACTACCTTCGTCATAGCTTCTTACCAAGAGCCAATGGAAAAACTCATTAAAATTGATTTTCCCATCTCTGTCCGTATCTCTCTCTCTGTAAAGAAATAAAAGGATACATCAAGCAAAAGTACACCAAGGCAGTAGTATGGTACAAATAAGCTAATTGTATATAAACTGAAGATTTCAGAAAAATAAGATTAACCACAAATATTGTCTACATTTCTAATAGTCGACGCAAGTCCCTAAAAAGTTATTCCAATATAAATTGTTAGTTTCCTTATAGACTAGAAAAGATGCAAATGACAAATAAGAGTTAGTTAAAACGCCATTATCTTCATCTAGATATTGAGGATCCCCTGATAAGCAAAATATTTGAATTAGATGCTCGTGGTTGGTACCCCGGGTATATGATTATATTATCATTCAAGATACATGCCAAACAAAGGTCAATTTGAGACGCCTGAGTAGAAATTTCACCAAATTCCATATATCACGAATTGTATCTTTGAATTTGAAATTTTATACCAAGGAGGCAAGGATCTTCTAGACACTCAGTGTTATACACTTGTATAGTATCTATACAAAAAATATAAGTTATTTTCATAAGCTAGTTTGGAGAGTTTATGGAAATAAGTTGAAAAAGAGCTGACGAAACATCTCACAAATTGTTTCCATAAACTCTCTCAAAGAATCGCAAAAGTGCTTAGGCCGTTAATTAAACCCAAATTAACCAATCAAAACATGCTCTAGAGGACTTTCCATATATGCTCCTTCCTTATTTTTGTTTCCTTTTTCTGCTTGGCAGAGACCAGAAAACAGAGTTTCTGCCTACCAAGTACCTACCTCTCTGTTCATTTTCTCATGTAAAAAAAAAACTTATTTGATTGTCTCTTAGGGATGTTTTTGATGGTGCCTGATTCCAAATTAGGATGAGGTAACTAGAGACAGATACAGGTTATGATGTCTAGTATATAAACAACAAAGAGGGAAAGGAACAGAGTTAGTACCTGACTTCCGCCTTGCACAGCCATTGTTGAAGCTTAGGGTTCTTGCTGTCAGCAGGGTCCAGAAAGCTACAACACATTCAAAAAACAAAAAAACACTATTAGCTAAATGACAAATGACAGGATTACCACCGAGTTTAGTAGAAGCAAGGTTGACTCAGTTACTCACTCGTTAAACTCAGTTAAGTTAAGGAGACCATCTCCATCTGCATCGGAAGCATTAAAATGCTCCTCTTTCCACCAACAATTACCGTTATCATAAGAATTGGTATTTTCTTGAAGCCAACTTGGAGGGCCAGATTCCGAGAAGGAAACGAAACCGTCGTGGTCCTTGTCGTGAAATTTCATTTCCCTCTTGCTTATATGCAAAACTTCTCTCTGTGCTTGCTTAAAACTCCACTGAGTTAAGTCGTCGTGTGAAAAGAACCACTCGGTGGGTTCCACATCGATTCTGGGGAAGATATGGATTTTCATGTTAGAGACATCCGAGTCGAGATGATCGGCGTGGGAATCGGTAATGTGCTGGTTGTAATCGGCTGTGAGAGTGCAATCCGAGCGGAGGACGAGGAAACGGCGGTGACGGTAACAGTGGTTGTCGTTGTTGTTGTTGTTGTTGTAGGGTGAGTAGGAAAGGAGAAGGAGCACTGACATTGCAACGATTGTGCAAAGAATCGAGTCTCTTTTAGCCATTGTATTAAGAATTTCAGATCTCAGCTAGTTTTGTATCGATTGTATTGAGAATTGGCGGTCGTGTTATTTCTGGTGGCGAAATTGGGACACCGGCGTTGTAGGTGGTGGGTGGTGCTATACAACAGTAGAAGAATTAGCCGTCTTTTTTGACGAAAGAAGAATTACCAGCTGTTAGGCCATCTTGGCAAACTTAAATACTCCATCACTCCCAGTCTATAATCGTTTTGGGTACTGCCAGCTCACTCTTTTTTTGACAAGCTTATTTTCTTTCAAAAATATCTAGGGATACCACAAATTTCTCTAGTTCTCTTTTTGTATGTGTTATTCCAAATATCTCGTAGCTCTCTATTTTAGTAAGGTCAATTTGTAGTTTATAGTAGATAAGCTATTTGTAAGTGCTCGACATGGGCTAGTTTATAGCTTTTTTCTCTGACCTATAGTATTTTTTGAAATTCTATTGGAAATAGTGTTTGAGTTTATAACTTATAGCATTTTATTTTTTATCTCACTGATACTCTTGTTATTTTTTTTGGTGTTTGGTGTTTAGCTCTTGTTAGTTTAATTCAATTCCTCGTTTATCATCTATTAAATGAATATTCTCTCTCATTTTCAAACAGCATTAATTATAATTTTCCATTTATGTTATTTTATATTTAGAATCTAGTTCAATTACTAATATTACCAAACACTTTAAATTTAATTAGTTGACTTCTCTGTTATTAATTATCTGCTATCACCTCACCGGCTATAAGTTATCTTATCTGTTATCCACTAATTTGTTTTGTTATCGAGTATTTTTTTTACCACACTGGGTCTTAGAGTTAAAAAGATTTAGAGAGTGATGTGAAAAATGCAATAGGTGTAAGCGATGCAATCTGAAGAGATAGAGAAAAAAATAAGGAGTTGGATGAGTATTGGGAATTTTAAGGTGTTTATAAATGATGTTTGATTTTCTTTTTGCTCCAATATTACAATTCATAATAGCTATGCTAAAAAAATATTCCTAATAGGTGTCGGTGTGTCACAATGATAATATTTTTAAGGCTTAATTACAATTTTGGTCCCCCTATTATAACCAATTCACGATTTTAGTCCCCCAACTTTTTTTTTTACGATTTTGGTCCCCCTATTTTCTCAATTTCTAAAATCAAAGGTCCCCCCAACTTGGTCAAAATTGAATCTGATGTGGATCTCACTTAACTTATGTGGCAAGCCATGTTGAATTGCCACATAGATTTTTAAATAAAAAAAAGTTATTTTTATTTGTTAAATAAATAAAGATTTTTTTAAAAAATTTTCCTCCTTCATCACTGTTCCTCTTCAACTCCATCGCTCTCTCTGGAAACCATGTTTCTTCTTCAGCTTCTGTCAAAAAAAAAAGTTTCTTCTTCAGCTTCATCTCTTTTTTTCTCTCTCTCATCACAATCTCTCTTCTTCTCTAACTCTCTGGTTTGTGAACCCTCTCTCTCTCATCGCAATCCCTCTTCTTCCCTCACCATCTGGTTCGCGAATCCCCCCCCCCCTCTCTCTCTCATCGCAATCCCTCTTCTTCTCCCACCGATGTGTTTAGTTACGGTGCTGTGGTTCTCGAGGTGGCTAGTGGAAGGAGACCGATTGAGAGAGATGCAACTGGTGTTGGGAAAGTTGCGGTGAGTAGCAATTTAGTGGAATGGGTTTGGAGTTTGCATAGAGAAGGAAGATTGTTAATGGCGGCTGATCCGAGGCTAGAGGGTGAGTTTGATGAGGGTGAGATGAGGAAAGTGCTTTTGATTGGGTTAACTTGTTCAGATCCTGATCCATTGAAAGTGCGATGGAGTTGAAGAGGAACAGGAGGAAATTTTTAAAAAAAAATCTTTATTTATTTAACAAATTAAAATAACTTTTTTTAATTTAAAAATCTGTGTGGCAATCCAAAGTGGCTTGCCACATCAGTTAAGTGAGATCCACATCAGATTCAATTTTGACCAAGTTGGGGGGGACCTTTGATTTTAGAAATTGAGAAAATAGGGGGACCAAAATCGTGAAAAAAAAAGTTGAGGGACTAAAATCGTGAATTGGTTATAATAGGGGGACCAAAATTGTAATTAAGCCTATTTTTAACTGTTTGCTATCTACTTTCTTTTTTTGTTATCACGTCATTGGTGTTTAGTTTTCACCGTTTTTGTCGGTGACTAATCTACGTCGGGAAATTTGGCTGGCCACGAGTTTCCGACTTTGCCGGCCTGTGTGGTTCTCCCCTCCCAACAGAGTTCAATGGGTTAGTCCATTTTTAGACGAGGTGCATATTAAGGGAATCCGAGTTTTTATATTCTTTCTAGAGTGTTTTTATTATTTTCATTGGGTGTACAAGTGACAAGGCATAATTTTCACATTAAGTGCCAACAATAAAATGTATTATTTAATAACTGTTTTCTATTTATATAATATATGAAGGAAATTAAATTACATTATTATTTTTTCAAGTAGGTTTTTCAGTTATAGATGTTAGTGTCGATTGTAATATCAAAAAAGAATAATATCTATTCTGAATTTTTTTGTTATTTTACATGAGGTTTTTTAGTTACCTCGTGTAATAAGGCTTTTTTTACCTCTATTATACCCTGTACCCCATAATTCACCAAACAGACGATTTTATCCCTGATTTTTGACTTCCGAAATTATGTCAAAACACATAATTCCGGAAGTCAAATTTTTGACTTCCGAAATTATGTCATTTGGGATAATTTCAAAAATCTTTTAAAAACTGTGTTCCGGAATTACCTCAAAAGAGGATAATTTCGGAAGCCAATTTTGGGTTCCGAAAATACCTCTTTTGAGGTGATTCCGGAAAGCTCGAAAAATTAGCTTTCGAAATTATCTTTTTTTGAAATAATTCCATAAAGTTTTAAAAAAATCAGTTTTCTTTTAATTTTTTGAGGGGATATTTTGGGGATTAAATGAATTATGGAGTATAAGGGAGAAGAGCGGGGATAAAAAAAGCCATTAATAATATGTAGGCATAAATATTATCTTTTTTGATTCTTTTTGTTATTTTAAAAATCATGTGTGTCACTCGCCGTAAACCCATTGAAAATAATAAAAACACTCTAAAAAGAATATAAACTTTTTTTTGACACAAATATACAACTTGGATTCCCGTAATATGCAACTGGTCTAAAAATGGACCAAATACCACAACTTGCTACAATAGTATGGTTATTTATCTCACCGAAGGGAAATTCTTCAGGAAACACATTTTTTACACACTCTTTATACTACTAACTCTATGATTAGTTAAAATTTACGTTATTTCACTAAATTAATGCATCTCATTTCTCATGTGGTGGGACCCACATAAATTTTGACTAATCATAAAATTAGTGTAGGAGAAAGTGTGTAAAAAAAAAAATTTATTCAGAAAACAAAGGGAAAAATAGATACACGCAATAGCGGATAAAATAGAGGGGCCTATTTTTAGACTTTTACACAAGATGTGGATATTAGATACACCTAACAACCCATTGAAATTTGAAAGTAATGGATAAAATAAAACCCCCCATTTTTTTGGTGACAATGGAAGTAATGAATTGAAATTTGAAAGTAATAGATCCCGTGGGTCATGTATATTCAATTCATCTATACGTATTGTTGACGTGTACATGAGGTTAGGATGAAAAAGTGACATTAATTATCACACGCTTTCTTTTTCTTATGCGGCTGGCCGTGGGAGGTTTGTTGTTTATTCGTTTTGTTGTCGCATCAGAATGTCACGCTTTCCATTGTGTTGCCTTTTTTGACCTTTCCCTTTTAAGTAAATCCCCTCTTTACCCTCCTATTTTTTTTTTTGATAAAACCCTCCTATTTTATCATCTCATCTTTTTTTTGGTGGAAAATGAGGCCCAAAGACCTAGAGAGAATATTTTATCATCTCATCTTGTCGATGTTTTCGAATCAAACTTTTTAGCTAGAGGATTGACTAAAGACTCAAATTGCTATTGGCTAAATTATACAATAGATCATTTAAGTTATTTATTTGTAACAAATTAGTTTTTTATGTTTTTTCTACCACTTAGGTCTCTTAAGTTACAATTTGTTATAATTAAATAACTTAAATGATCAATTCGTTACAATTAAATAACTTAAAGGACCTATAGTGCAATTTAGCCAATTCCTATTTGACAATTTTTAGGGTGATAAATTGGTCTTTGAATTTTTTTTGAAACACATTAGTCTCTCATATTTTTAAAATGGGATGCATTAGTCCCTCTATCCATCAAATGTTAAAGACGTCAACAAACACCTTCTATATGACACGTTATGTTCCAACGTGTCACGTTAAATGACACACAATACGAAATTTCAGCTCAAATTGGTCTTGGGCTTGACAAATTCAAAATTTAAAAAAAATGTATAATGGTTCCTGCACGTTTTGGGACAAATTATCCCTTGAACGTCTTCTTCTTCTTCCAATACGTGGTTTCTGAAACCAGAAACCATAATTTAAAATTCATGTTTATGTGGATTAGCAAACACTAAAAAAAAATAAACAAGTCAAAATCACCTCTTAAAATAGGTTTTCCTGTTAATCAACTTGAGTAAACAATTAAAGAAAACGAAAGAAAATGGACGAAAAAAGAATAAAAGAAAGAACATTGAAGAAAACCTAAATGGGAGAATCAACAACACTGGGGCATGCGAAAATGGGAGTATCACGACAATTCACAGTGTTTCGGTTCTTTTTCTAGTTCCTTTGAGCTTTGTTGCGTACCTTCTCTCCCTTTCTCTGCATTTTTTCTCTGTTCCCTATGCGTCTAATTGTTTGGGCATGGAAAAACCTTATATTGCGATCACCCAAGGTCGCTCATTTCTCTCTAGACTTTTGATACTAATGAAGCTCTTCTTGAAAAAGGATATTATCATATTCCTATTGAAGCTCCTGTTCAAGATAAACAAGGCGAGTAGAACCCCTCCTCTCCAAAGAGTGTTGAATATCAGCACTACACCTCTCTAAGTCCTACTTCTTACGCTTGATATGACCAAAAACATTTTTTTTGAAGAGAATAGAGCCCTTCTTTATTGTATTCAAGGATCGAATCAGATCATGAGGAGTTTGATTCCAAGCATTCGTAACGAGTTGAAAGTTTACAATGTCAAGAGAGGAAAAAATCTGAATAGTAATTTCATTGATTGTAAAACTAACTATTACAATGTACAGGTATTGTTTATATACAATTGGATGGTATAACTAACTAACTCTTAATTTAGCTAACAAATTCAGTTACAACCATGATTAGCTAAATGTAACTAGAGTTAAATAATAGATTAGCTATTTTCTATTTACATTATGTAATAGGCCCCCACAAGCTGGACTGTGGATGTCCAATAGGCCAAGCTTGGACACTAATGAACTGAAGGAGGGGGCAGGCAGTGGCTTAGTGAACACATCTGCCAATTGTGCAGAAGAAGAGACTGGCATAAGATGAATCAAACCAGTTTGAATTTTCTCACGGATCACATGACAATCAATTTTGATATGTTTTGTTCTTTCATGGAAGATGGGGTTGCGAGCAAGGTAGATGGCACTCTTGTTGTCACAGTATACTGAAGTTGGTTGCTTAATGGAAATGTGAAGATCCTGGAACAAGTATTGCAACCATTGCAATTCACAAGACAGACTGGCCAAAGCCCTGTATTCGGCCTCTGAACTGGACCTTGAGACTGTGGATTGTTTTTTTGATTTCCATGACAGTAGGGAGGAACCAAGGAATACACAGTAACCAGTGACAGATCTACGAGTAGCAGGGCAACTTGCCCAGTCTGAGTCTGCAAAACCAGTGAGTTTGAGGGATGATGAGGAAGAGTAGAATAAGCCCTTGGCAGGGGCACCTTTGAGGTATTTAAGAACTTTGATGGCAGCTGAATGACGCACTTCCAGAGGCCTAGATATGAACTGGCTGAGTTGCTGAACAATGAAGGCAATATCAGGTCTTGTTGTAGTTAGATACAACAATCTCCCAACAAGTCTCCTATAGGCTGTTTCATCTTTCAACAGACGAGAATCACTGTCATGAAGCTTTAAGGAAGTGTCAAAGGGAGTAGTACTGGGCTTAGTGGCCAAGAGGCCACTGTCCTCAAGTAGTTCTAAAGTATACTTCCTTTGATTAAGAAATATACCCTGAGTAGATCTTGCTACTTCCAAACCAAGGAAATATTTAAGCTGACCAAGATCCTTGATCTTAAACTGAGAATCAAGGAACTGTTTGACTGATTGAATCTCCTGCAAGTCATCACCAGCTAGAACAATGTCGTCAACATATACTAGAAGAGCAGTAAAGTGAGAATTGTGCAATTTGGTGAAGAGAGAATGGTCTGCAGATGAGGGAGAGTATCCAAGGGAGATGAGAGCAGTAGATAGCTTGGAATACCACTGTCTGCTAGCCTGTTTGAGTCCATATAAGGACTTATTTAACTTGCACACTTTAGTAGAGGGACTGTCAGGAGGTAAAAGTCCAGGAGGTAGATCCATATACACTTCCTCATGTAAATCACCATGAAGGAAGGCATTATTGACATCTAATTGTTCCAAGTTCCATCCCTTTACAGCTGCCACAGATAGTAGGGTACGTATAGTTGTGAGTTTAGCCACTGGTGAGAAGGTATCAGAATAGTCCACACCCTCTAGTTGAGTGTACCCCTTTGCTACCAAACGAGCTTTATATCTTTCGATGGATCCATCAGCATGATGATTGATCTTATAAACCCATTTGCAACCAATAGGTTGCTTACCTGCAGGTAGATCGACAACAGACCAAGTATGTGTAGATGCAAGAGCATCTAACTCAGTTTTCATAGCAACTAGCCAACAATCAAACTTGCAGGCCTGTTTGTAAGTTTTGGGTTCTGTAAGGGAACTGATTGCCAGACAAAACTGTGTATGTGGTTGACTACAATGATCATATGACAATACAGAAGAGATGGGATAATTATAAGTACCTGAATCAGATGCTGGCAGCTTGGAGGATAGCAAATTGCAATGATACTCAGTCAGATAGGCAGTAGGTTTAGTTATCCTGGTTGATTTTCTGGTTGGTACAGGAGGAGAGGGAGAGGGAGATGCAGGTGGGGAAAGTGGTGGTGTTTGAGAAGCAGGAGGAGAGGGTGGTTCAGGTGGTTCAGGTGAGGTTGAGGGGAGATCTGTGGGAAGCTCTGGTGTGTCTAGAGTGACAGTATCAGAATTAATTTCACTGGCTGGCTTACTGGTAGGTGGAGAGGAGGCAAAGGGAAAGAAATTTTCATGAAATACAACATTCCTTGAAACAAAGAATTCGTGAGTGATAGGATCATAGAGAAGGTAGCCTTTGGTGCCTTCTCTATAACCAAGGAAGATAGATTTTCTTGCCCTTGGCTCAAATTTGGTTCTATGGTTGTGTAAGGTTGAAGAATAGGTAAGACAACCAAAGACTCCTAAGTGAGTAAGGCTAGGAGGAGTAGAGTGAAGCATTTGGTAAGGTGTGAGGTTGTTTAACAAAGGTGTGGGAATTCTGTTGATTATATGGATGGCTTGTTGTATAGAGAGGTGCCAAAGGTTATGAGGTAAATGGGATTGAAATGAAAGAGCACGTGCCACATTTAAAATGTGTTGGTGCTTTCTTTCCACTATTCCATTTTGTTGAGGTGTCTCAATACATGACCTATGATGTATTATGCCTTTTTAAAGATAGAAACTAGACATGAGAAACTCAGGACCATTGTCACTACGAATACATTTCAGTTTCTTATTAAACTGAGTTTCAATGAATGCAATGAAGTTTACAAGACGGTTTCTGGTTTCACCTTTATTTTTCATGAAAATTGTCCAAGTGAATCTACTGTAATCATCAACTAATGTCAAGAAATACTAATGACCACATATAGAAGGGGTGGAAAGAGGTCCCCAGATATCAGCATGAACTAAATCAAAAATGGCAACAGACTTAGAATTACTGTGAGCAAAGGGTAAATTTTTTTTGTTTAGCCAAATGGCAAGTATTACAAGGTTTATGATTGTCATTGAAGGTTACAAATGGAAATTGAGATGAAATACATTTGTGTATGTGAGGACTTAAATGTCCTAATCTAAAATGCCAAATAGTAGCAGGATCACTCTTAGTAGAATCTAAATGAGTAGAGATAAAGGCATTGACAGAACCAGGTGTGGAGGTTGAAGCCAGAGGCGAGTTGGTGTTAAGCACATACAATTTGCCAATCCTCCTAGCTGTAAATCCAGTCATCTTGGGATGGAATAGCTGCACAATTTCACAACAATTAGGATAAAGTTTGACATCATATAAAGTGGAATCAAATAAGGTAGTGACTGAAATGATATTCACACGGAATGAAGGAAAGTAGTAGACATTATGAAGAACTAGGGAACCAAATAGTAAGACAGAACCAGCTATTGTTGTAGTGACAGTGTCACCATTAGGCATGGTCATGGATTTGGGTGCAGTATGGTATGTGGAGAAGAAATTGGCAAAAGTGTGGGTTATGTGGTCAGTAGCACCAGTGTCTACGATCCACCAATGATTGTTCTTATCACAGTACAATTTATAAGAGTTCTTACCAGATGAGGAAGAGGAAGAGGTGTGGGAAACAGAATTGGTGGCAAAGACAGAGTTGACTGAGGAAGGTGAGGTTGATTGCAAGTTTGATTGTTGGAGTAGCTGTAAAATCTGAGTATACTGCTCTTGAATCGTAGACAGAGATGGACTTGATGCAATTGTTGATGTTGAAGCAGGTGCAGAGGAATCAGATTGAGTGGAACCGGAGTCTTGCACAGAGTTTATCATGGAAGCATTCGCAGCAGAGGCATTTGTTGATGAATTTGATTTACGATGTTGAAAGCCAGATGGATAACCGTGTTTGATGAAGCAAGTCTCGATAGTGTGGTTAGTGCGGCCACAATGAGTGCATAACCGATTACTACGACCACCGGAGGAATTTCCACGGCCACGACCACGACTGGAGTTATTGAACGAGCGAGAAGGTGTTTGAGAAAGGTGATTCACCGATGATTGATTCTCAATTGGAGAATCAGTGGTGAATTGAAGGTTAAACTGTCGCTCTTGTTGAGTCACCATGTTGAACGCGTTGTCAAGTTCCGGAAGTGGCGACATCAACATGATTTGTGAACGAACGTGAGAGTATTGATCACCAAGACCTTTCAGAAACTTAATTACCTTATATTGATCCTTGAATTTGCGTAGATCTGTAGCAGCACCACAAGAACACGGTATAGCACAAGTGCAATCTCGAATTGGCCGGAAGTTCTCAATTTCTTCCCAGAGCGTCATCAATTTGGTGAAATAAGATGAAATGTCAAGGGTTCCTTGTTGAAAGCGAGCTAACTCGTCTTGAATGTCAGCAATTCGGAAGATATCCCCCTGTGAAAAGCGGTTCTCCAAGCTTTTCCAAACAGGGAAGCACGATCGCACCAGAGGAGCGATTTGGCAATGTCTTCGGAAATTGAGTGCTGAAGCCATGAGAGAACAAGGCTGTTGCATCGATTCCACGGTTCATAGAGAGGATTGGAGCTAGACGGTGGTGAGAGGGTGCCGTCGACGAATTTGACTTTGTTTTTGGAGATAAGAGCCACTTTCATCGAGCGACACCAGATCTGGTAATTCTTGTTGTCGAGTGCAGGTTGAACAAGGACAAGAGATGGATTCTCATTAGGATGCATGTAGTATGGGTTTGAAGGATTTGTCGCAAAGTCAGAATAGGAAACCGCCATTGTTGCGGTGATGCAGAAGGAGATTGGAAGCGAGGTGAACCGAAGGTGATGAGAAAAGTAAGGAAAGCGCGTGAAGAGAGATATTCAATCTCTCCACTCTATTTTCTTTGATACCATGTTGAGTTTACAATGTCAAGAGAGGAAAAAATCTGAATAGTAATTTCATTGATTGTAAAACTAACTATTACAGTGTACAGGTATTGTTTATATACAATTGGATGGTATAACTAACTAACTCTTAATTTAGCTAACAAATTCAGTTACAACCATGATTAGCTAAATGTAACTAGAGTTAAATAATAGATTAGTTATTTTCTATTTACATTATGTAATAGATTCCAAGCATTCGTAACGAGTTGAAAAGGACAAGTACCACGAGCTTCGTTCAACTCGCCACATCCCAACAAAGGATTATATTATTTGTAGTGAGTTCGACTCCTGCGTTAGTTACTTTTGAGAGACCTTTGACATTTTATTTTTGTTTATTATTACATGTTTTCCGAAACTTTTCATGTTTCCAAAGCTAGACTCATGGTCAAGCTCTATTTTCCCATCCTTGCACACACATTAATTCTCGATTGTAAAATATAAACTGCATTTTTTGCAATATAGAATGAATTTGGAGCGATACCAGTTTGCTTAACTTTTTTTCACAAGAACAAAAACTGCTTGCTGTAATACCCTAATTTTGTCCTATCCAAAAAAAGAGAAATTTTATTTATTTTAATAAAAATAAATTTTTTTTTTCATGCCATGTTTTATTTTATTTTAGTTTGCTACAAGTTTTAATTTTTGAAAAAAAATAATAATTAGAAGTGAAGAAATAAAAATAAGCCAAGAAGGAAGTGGGGGGGAGTCTATTAATAATAAGGTGCTGTCATGGAAGCCCAACCCAGCAAAATAGCTAGCCCAATTCGCCTAGCCCACTCCTCCACCAAGCCCAATCCAACTCCTCCACCAAACCCAACCCATATCCTAACCCTAACCCATATCCAACCCATAACCCAACACCCAACTCCATCCAACCCACTCCAACTAAACCCTAATTCGCATACCCCCCCTTTAACCCTAAAATGTGTCTACATTCACTCTCCCCCCTAGCCTTAAAAATCATCCACATTCATCCCTAGAAATCCGCCCCCCACTCTCCTTGATTCCCTCCTTGGAACTCTCAATCCCACTTCCCCACATCCACTTCCCCATACACTCCACCCTTCCCATCACTCCCTCTCTCTTTCCTCTCACTCCCTACGCCCCTTTTCTTTCTCTCTCCCTCACACATCACTCTCTCACACACTCACACACTCAACCCTTTCCCCCCCCTACGGCTATCTCTCTCTCCCTCACACTCAACCATCCTTTCTCTCTTTCCTCTCTCACACTCAACCATTCACTTCATCCTCTCTTTCTCTCCCCCACCCCACGGCTCTCTCCTCTCACTCTTCACACACTCATCCATTCTTCTCCCTAATCACACACTTCACACATGGCACTCTCTTCTCCATGCCCATACCTTCGACCCTCCTCTCCCCTCATCTCACATGTCTTTTTTTATTTTTTTCCTCTTCAACAACTACCCCCAAACCTCCATCATATCAAGAAAAAAGATCATCATCACTATCCAAGATTGGTTGAAGTGGAGCAGAAGATAGAAGGAAGCAAGTTTTTTTTTATATAAATAGGGGTCCTTATCTTAGAAGGGGCCAGGAATTACTCTTAGAAAAGAAAGTAAAAAAAAATCTTCTAAAAAAAACTAGGGCTTCTCTTCTCTTCCTCCTTCCTAGATTTTTTTTTATTAGTTTAAAAAAGTTCACTTGTATTGAAGAAATTCGAAGAAGGAAATTTCTTCAACATTTCCGGATTTGTTCAAGGTACAAAAATGTAATAATTTGTAGTATTATTGCTTTTTTTGTAATTTTTAGTTATTGTAATTTTGTTCATGTTATCATTGCCATTGTATTTTAATTATTTGTTGTTCACGTTTTTTTTGTTTTTTTTTTTAAAAAAAAAAATATATTAGTTACTGTTTTTTATAAATATTGGTTGTTTTTTTTTCTTCCTTGAACATATTATTGCTTTTTTTAGTTTAGTTGCTGTTTTTATAGATATATATATATATATGTTGTTATTATTGATGTTTTTTATGTTGTATTTTTCGGATTAAAAAGAAAGTAAAAAAAATGTTGTGCCTTTTTTTAAATAAATAATTACTAATTTTCGGATTTTAAAAAAATAAAAAAAAAATGTTGTGCCTTTTTTTTAAATAAATTACTAATTTTCGGATTTTAAAAAAGTGATAAAAAAAATGTGTGGTGTTTTTTTTAAACAATTACTATTTTTCGGATAAAAAAAAAGTGATGAAAAAAACGTGTTCCCTTTTTTTTTCGGATTAAAAATAAACCTTTTTTAAAAAAAATATATATTTTCTTAAAAGAAATGGTTACTAATGTCACTACCCTTTTTTTTAAAAAAAAATAATAACAAATGATCACTCTTCCAAATAAAAAAAACAAACAAGGTACCCTTTTATTAAATAGTAACTATGACAAAAAAAAAAGAACAACAAAAGATTTTTCTCCATAATCCGCTTTCAAAATACCACTTGTTTAGTCTAGGTTTTTTTTAAGGGAAAGCGTTTCAAGAACCACGTGCTCTAAGGTAGAATAGTAAAAAAGGTAATAAACCCGTCAATCGTTTTTTTTTAGCGTCAAAACGCTATTTGCACCCCGGCAACCATTTTCTTTTAGCGTCAAAACGCTATTTGCACCCCCGGTGACATTTTTTTCTAGCGTCAAGACGCTATTCACACCCCCCTTTTTAATACAACTCCTTTATTATTTGCACCCCCCTTTTATCACTTACTCCGCTTTTATTCACAACGTGATGCTTCCGAACCGTTCTTTTTTTCTTTCTTTCGAAAAATCGAATTCGCGCAAAAAAAATAGGTTGTCTATAGCGGTCACTCTGGGCCTCGCTTGTTTGAACGCTATGAATACCTCCTTTTCCCAAAGCCATTAATGACGACCACTCTGGATTTATCTGTTTGGTCACCATGAACGGTCTCTAGTTTCCCCAAACTTTTCAAAAAAATAAAAAATACCAACACACAAATATTTTCTACCCAAGAACTACGTAGCTTTGATTTCTCCATCGCACCCGGAGATACGTAGGAGCGGGGGCCCACTTCCGTCGAGCGCAAAAAAATAAAATTTTTATTAAGTCTTCTTTTCCGTTTTTTTTGCAAATAACAAAAAAGGGTAAATTAAAGTGTTTTCTTTAAACTAATTTTTCTACACATTAAATTAAAAGGTAACCTTTTTAGGATGTTGCGGGGTGCTTGTACCTTCCCCGCACTTAATCGACCCCCGAACCCAAAAACAAAGGTTTTTTCAATGTTTTCCTAAAAATAAATATTGATGGCGGCTCCATTGTTCAAAAGCAACGAAGGATCCCTCCTCCGGATTCTTTGGTCGCTACAGCTGGCGACTCCACTGGGGATTATTTAAGAGGGTCAAGCCTAATTTAGTTAAATGTGTAGATATTTGTTAGTTTAGTACTTTATTTACCCTTAGCCCTACTATTCGCATGTCTTTTTTATTTATCTATTTATTTGCTTTATTGAACCTTAGGGTAGAAAACCTTTGCACTATTATCTGTATTTCTTTTGCAGCATGGGTAGTTTAGGTTGTTTATATCACACACATCAATTACACTTGTTTATTGCACACACTCTTGAGCGGGGCCCTATACCCAGGTCTAAAAAAACCTAGGACGAGTGGAGACGATTAGTGTCAGTCATTCTGGATTTTATCTGTCTGACTCGCATGAAAGTCTCAGCCAGAGTACGCTCTTTCGTGGTATCCCACACCAGGTAGCTCGCTATCGTTGTGGGTCATATCACGAAGGAAATATCAGCTCTGAAGACCTTTGTGAGGAAGTGATTAGAGCCGCCTGAGAGATTGATCACACAAGTAGCCCTAGACCGTAACCTGTATATAAGACCTAACCTGTTTAGGACACAAGGGCAATTCACCTACCCGCTGCATCATCGCAGATATTGTTTTTTTTAAAAAAAAAAAATCATCAAGCCATAAAAAAAAATCATCTATCTCCTTTTCCTTTTTACGTGTATATGATGAGACACATAGTTAATGTTTTCTCAAAATTGAATCACCAAAAAAAAAACTTCTTTTTTAACACGTGCAACATCATTCTTCGTTCATCCATCATACAGAATCATTATTTCAAAAAAAATGATAAAAGCCCTTACATGCATTCATTTCATTAAGCATACACATACATGTTCCCATTCATTCAATTGTCCATGCATCACTCATATTTTCATCCATTCATATACTCATATCATGTACCCTATCAACAGAGAAAAAAAAAAAAAGAGAAGGCAAGCTGGTGCGTCCACATCGATATTGGACTCGTTCTCAGGCTAGAAACATGGAAGAAAATCAGGACAATCCGCCTCAAGATAACCCAGATCAAGGCAATCCACATCAGAACCTAGGTGTTGGGCCCGAAAAAGTCCCCGAGGGAATCTTTCTTCGTTTACAACTTTTTTAAAAAAAAACAATGAAGTCGCCACCAATATTTTTTATAAGGAAAATATTGAAGAAAAACCTTTTTGGAAAGCGGATGGCCTTTTGGAAAACCGGAAGATTTGGGTTCGGGGGTCGGTTAGGCATGGGGAAGGTATTAGCACCTCACGTCTCCTTTCTATCGAAAGGGAACCTTTAATTAAACGTGTGATTTTAAGTGCTGATTTGGAAAATACTTAAATTTGCCCCTTTTTTGAAGAGAGAATGAAAAGACTTAATGAAAATTTTATTTTTGGCGAGAAAGGAGGAAAAAGGGTTTTTAGAAAGAAGTGCTTGACGGGACATGGCCCGCTCCTACGTATCTCCCGGTGCGATGGAGAATTCAAAGCTACGTAGTTCTTGTTTGTCCTGAAAAGGGTTTTTGTTTTTTAATCTTTTTGGAGTTTTTCGCAAAGGGGTTGAGCGTTCGTAGTGACCAAACAACAACGGTTTAGAGTGGTCGCGCTACTAACTCTTATGAAAATGAATTATCATTAACGACCAAGCGGCAACGGCGCGAGTGATGATTAATGATAGTCGGTTTTTATTTTGAGCATTGAAAAGGTTTTCGCAATTGAAGGAGAGCGTTTGTGAGGACCAAACAACAACGGTTTAGAGTGGCCACACTACTAGCTCCCACAGGAATGAAATCATCACCCACAATCAAACGGCAACGGCGCGAGTGATCATTAGTGATGATTAGTTTTGATTTCGACGTTTGAAAAGATTTGTTTTTGAAAAGTGTCTTCGTTGGTTTTAATTGGAGAGAACGTCGTGATAGAAGGAATTTGCAATTGGATTGATTTTCGTTCGGGGAAACGTTTATCCATCATTTAAAAAAAAGGTTTGAGAAAAAAATAAGTTCGTTTAGGGGAAAGAAAATTTATTATTTGGGAAAAAAGGGTTTGTAAAAAAAAACGCTCGCTTAGGGAAAAGAAACGAAATTTAAAAAAGAAATAGGGGGCGTAGTAGTAAAATAAAGGTGTAAATAAAAGGAGGGTTGTATTATTAAAATCTGGGGTGTAAACAGTGAGCAGCAGCCCAGCCCACGAAATTGTGGGCTTTCATAGGGGGTTGCAGAATGGAATTGGAGGGGGTGCGAAACCTAATCTAATTAAAATTAAAACTAATTAAAATCACACATATAAAAAGCAAACTTAAAAAAAAAACCTAACCCTAATTCACACCCTCCCTCAGCGCCGCGCCCTCCACCCCCAAATCGCCCAACCCTAAAAAACTTCTCTCTCTCTCTCCTTGCTGCGTATCTCAGCCTCACTTCTCCTCATCTCCATTCTCTCCCTCTCTCACCACCGCGGTCCCCTTCCCTCTCTCACCCTATCCTTCGCTTTCTCACCGCCGTTTTTCCTCCTCACCGAACCACCCCCCTTCTTCTCTCTTCTCCGTCGCCTCTCTCTCCTCACGAACCGATCTTCCCCCCCTTTTCTCAGTAAACCGTGGCTTCGTCCGATCTTGGGTTTGGTGGTTTTACGGTTGAAGGCTTGGGTGGTGGCGTTTTGCGATAGCGCGTGGCGTGGTGCGGTTGTTCGTGGTGGTCGGCGCGAGAGAGAGGCGTGAGGGTGGCTGTTGGCGGTGGCTCGGTGGTGACGTGGTGCGCTGGTGGTTGGGTGACAGTGGTTGGGCGGATCTGCTTTATGGTGATTCACGGCGGTGGGAGGAGTTCTTGGTGGTGGTTGTTTTGGTGCGAGGCGGTGGTGGTTAAAGGAGGTGAGGAGTGGTGTTTGTGTTGGGTTGGAGGCGAAGCGGTTTCTGATTCGTGGAGGGAGAGGGGGCTCGGTTTGCTAAGTAAGGGCGAGATTACGGCGGTGCTTGGGGCGGTGGCGACCACCACACACGGTGGCCGGAGTGGAGGTACACTGTCTTCTCTTTCTCTCTCTCATTCTACTGTTTCTGTTTTGGCCTAATAAACGTGAGATGCATTTTATGTTTTGCTGAGAGGAATTTTAGTGGCTTGTATTTGGCCTAGTAAACATGGGAAGGGTTGAAAACTGAAGGCATCAGCCACTTGTTTCAAAGTACCAATTACCTATCCTTTGATGTTTTCTTTTTTTTAACTTTATTTTGGTTTTAAGCAAAATGACCAACTGAAGCTTCTGTTTATGTATTACAGCTTAATTAATATTAGTGGCAACCACAGGACCCGACCATTTCTTTCAAAACAAGACTGACCATTTCTTTCAAAACAAGACTCGCCTAATATTAACCCAAATGCAACAGAATGAAAGAAAAAAAAGAAAAGGGAGGGTCGACCTTTATTCCAGCTTCAGATATTGTCTCCTTTTGCTTTGCTTACTGCTTGCTTCAGAAAAAATTTGATGTGTTTGCACTGCTTGCTCTGAATTTTCTCTATTTGTGTTTTCAATCACTGTCTGTGTGTATCTTCTCCCCCTAACATTGTTTCTGCTCATGGTATTTATAGGCAAGAGATGTGGTGTAGGTGGGTGCTGAGCAGGGGATCAAAACTCATGGGGGACAAAGCTGTTGGCAGCAGTGGAGCAGCAAAGGGGGCAGCAAGGGAATGGCAACAAGGTTGCTGCCACTGCAGCAATGTTTTTGCTGAGAATGGGAGGTGAGCAAAGGGACAAGAAGAAATAGGTTTGGGCTTGGCTCTCCAAATAGAGGAGCACCTATGCGCTGCTGCTGCTGTCCTCTCCCTCTCTTTTCAGTTTTTTTGTTATTCATTTTATTATTTTGTATAATTTTTGCTTTTGTTTTGACCTTTGTACTATTTGTATTAATTAATTTTGTTTGTATATGTAACAAAACCAATAGAAGGGACAGCTGAATAAAAATTCATTTTATTTTTCTATTACTATTTATTATTATTATTTTTTTATTTTTCTTTATGATAATAAAAGCGGTAAAAACAACGCGCGCCGACGCAACAACTCACACGACTCGAAATGAAATACAAGCGCCTTAAGACTAGGAACGCGTACGCGATTTGAATACGCGCTTTGAATACGCACGCGCGTATGTTATTAAAACCGATTTTATTTTATCCTCACTTCTCTAAAAAGAAAACGGTAAAAATAAACGCGCACTGACGCAATTACTCACACGATCCGAAACGAAACGCGCGCTCGCGCTATTTATTATTTCATTATTTATTTTTGGATTCTTTTTTCCTTTTTTGAAAACAACGAGCGCCAAACAAAATCGTTGCACGAGAGTGCCAAATACACCCGCATTTAGAACGATATGCGAAGCGATAAGATTTTTGGGATTTTTGAAAAACAAGAAAAATACCCATTAAAATTGGGCATTCACAAAAATACAATTTTTCAATTTGGCGGACAAAATTGGGGTATTACAGCTGCCCCTCTTTATTTCACATTTCGCCAAGAAATATGAATTGGCCTTTTCATATTTGTTAGTGAAATGGAAATAAAGATATAGAAATAATACTAATTTTGTCCGCTCCAGAAAAGCTCAAATTTTCTTTTGTTATCTTCCTTTTGAGGAAGGGGGGTTAACACTTGTCGCATTAACGGGAAAGCAGTAAATTGGGAAAAGCGGTAAATTGGAAAAAGCGGTAAATTGGAAATTCGGAGGTTGCCTAAAAACCTTCTAACGAACTCTTGTCGAGTCCGAGCTTTGGGGGTGGCCTTTTCGAGCGGCCGATCAACATCAGGTCCGGAACTGATTTGATCAATGGATTTACGCTATGCCTTAGGCTGACACAACTAATCCGAAGGACTTAACGAAGTCTGATGGATCCATCGCGCGCTCGTACACGATGTTGTGATCTGTGGAAGGAGTTCACTAACTCTGTGTTGATGGAGTTTACTAACTCTGTGTTGATGGAGTTTACTAACTCTGTGTTGATGGAGTTTACTAACTCTGTGTTGATGGAGTTTACTAACTCTGCGTTGTGGTGATTTTCTAAAAATGAGATTTTGGGACTCTCTGGTCCGAAGTAACTTCTTGGATGGTGCATGAAGTGCATGCATTTGGGTATTTGGATGCACATGAATGCAATGATTGATTTTGGTGGGATGCTTTTTCTGTTTGATCCCTCATTCACTTCTTTTTCTTTTGTTATTCTTTCGCTCTTCTGAGATGCGGATTTGAAAGTGTAACGCACCACTGTTTGATGTCATGGAGTGACGAATGGTATGGATGATATGATGAATGATGTGAAGATGGTGTGTTCTTTTTTGTTCCGTCTTCTGTGATTTTCTCTTTTGTTTTTTGTTTATTCTGTTTGTTTTCTTTAAGCAGCTTCCTTTTTTCTGCTTATTTGTTTTTGTTTACTCTGTTTGCTTTCTTTAAGCAGCTTTCTTTTTTCTGCTCATTTGTTTTTTTTTTGCATTCTTTTTTTGCTGGTTAAATCGATCTGCCGGACGGAGGCTGTTCCAGGACGAGGATCCCGCGAGGATTGCACACTGGTTCGTCACGACTGTTTTTTTTCGCAATTTTATTTACTTGGGAAATCACTTCTTTCTGTATTTTTTCAAAGATTTCGCAATGATCCTGTAATGCTCTGAATGTGCACATGTTTTGCAATTCGATTTCATCAATCATAAAAGTTATTATTTTGAAAGAAACTGAATAGATGAAAGCAGAGACACGAAAAGCACACATATGAAAGAAAAGTTGGACTTTTATTGATATAGAAATTGGACGTGCGGAAAGTCACGCCAACCGAAAGTACATTGCAATCTTTCTTTTAACCTAAGAAATACAAGAAAAAGGAACAAATCTCGTGATTTCGTCTCTGAAGTAACGGTGCCCACCGTCCATACTCATAATACTGATCACCCCCTTATCCGAACCTTTGGAACGCTGATTGCCTTTTTCTTTTCTCAAGCCCAAGTTTTCTGACCCTAATTTTTGCCTGGATCGCCCTTTGCGGGTTTTCAATCCACCGGGCCACTCTGATTTTGCCTAGGTCGCCCTTTGCGGGTTTTCGACCTAGCGAGCTGATTTTTCCTTGGCTTATCTTTCTCTTTTTTCGTCTATTTTTCTAGGCATAATACTTCTTGACCACATCTGAGTTCACTGGATTTGGGATCTCATCTCCGTCCATGTTTGCCAGAATTAAAGCTCCTCCTGAGAAAGCCTTCTTCACCACATAAGGTCCTTCATATTTGGGAGCCCATTTGCCCCTAGAGTCTGTCTGAATCGGCAAGATCTGCTTGAGCACAAGATCTCCTTCTTGGAATTCACGAGGACGGACTTTCTTGTCAAAAGCCCTCCTCATCCTCTGTTGGTACAACTGTCCATGACACATTGCGGCCACCCGTTTTTCATCAATGAGATTCAACTGGTCAAGACGAGACTGAACCCATTCTGCTTCATCAAGTTTTGTCTCCATTAACACCCGCAGGGATGGTATTTCAACCTCAATGGGGAGAACTGCCTCTGACCCATAAACCAGGGAGTAAGGGGTTGCCCCTGTTGAAGTGCGCACTGAGGTTCTGTAACCATGCAGGGCAAATGGGAGCATCTCATGCCAATCCTTGTAGGTTACCACCATCTTTTGCACAATCTTCTTGATGTTCTTGTTGGCTGCCTCAACTGCCCCATTCATCTTTGGACGGTAGGGAGAAGAGTTGTGATGCTGTATCTTGAAGTCTTTACACAAGTCTTTCATCATCCTGCTGTTCAAATTACTACCGTTGTCTGTGATAATCTTGTTTGGAAGGCCGTAGCGGCAAATCAAGTCTTTCTTGATGAACTTAGCAATCACTGAGCTCGTTACATTGGGATAAGAAGCAGCCTCCACCCACTTAGTGAAGTAGTCAATAGCAACCAGAATGAAACGGTGACCATTGGAAGCTTTGGGTTCAATGGGACCAATGATGTCCATGCCCCACATTGAGAATGGCCATGGTGCGCCCAAAACATTCAGAGACGTTGGAGGTACATGGGTGTGATCTGCATAGATTTGGCATTTATGGCATCTTCTCACAAAACTGTAACAGTCTGATTCCATCTGCAACCAGTAGTATCCAGCTCTCAGGATTTTTCTAGCCATTGCGTGCCCGTTGGAATGAACCCCAAATGAGCCTTCATGAACATCTCGCATAATCTTTACTGATTCTTCTCCTGTTACACACCTGAGGAGTACCAAGTCATGGTTTCTCTTGTAAAGGACGTCTCCACTCAAGAAGAAACCTGTTGACAGCCTCCTGAGGGTTCTCTTGTCATTCTCTGTAGCTCCGGGAGGATACTCTCTGTTTGTGATATACTGCTTGATGTCATGGTACCAAGGCTTACTATCTGATCCCTCTTCGACTGCCATACAGTAGTGATAAGCAGGCTGTTCTCTGTGCTGGATTCTGACAGTCGTCAGACTTTTGTCACAACTGACGTTGAACATAGAGGACAAAGTTGCCAAGGCATCGGCCAACTGATTCTCGCAGCGGGGTATGTGTTGGAAAGTGATTTCCTCAAAGGGCTTGATTAATTCTTGAATGTAGTCACGGTAAGGAATCAAATCAGAATTTCTTGTTTCCCAGTCTCCTTTTACTTGATGGACAACTAGAGCTGAATCTCCGTACACGTCGAGCCTCTTGACTTTCCGATCGAGAGCTGCCTGGATACCCAAGATACACGCTTCATACTCTGCAATATTGTTTGTGACATAGAAGCTTAGCCTGGCGGTGACTGGTATAAAGCGGTTGTCTGGGGAGATCAGTACTGCTCCAATCCCGTGCCCCCACATGTTAGAGGCACCGTCGAACAACACCCCCCACCTTTCATCATCTTGAGATTTCCCTGCGTCAAATAATGCCAAAATGTCCTCATCTGGGAATTCGCATTGCATCGATTGGTAGTCCTCAACTGGTTGATGTGCCAGGTAGTCTGCCAGTGTGCTACCTTTAATCGCCTTCTGGGTTACGTACACGAGATCGTACTCTGACAGAAGCATTTGCCAACGAGCAATTCTGCCTGTGAGCGCAGGTTTTTCAAAGATGTACTTGATTGGGTCCATTTTGGACACCAACCAGGTAGTGTGACTCAGCATATATTGTCTCAGTCGACGCGCAGCCCAGGCTAGAGCACAACAAGTCTTCTCCAATGATGAATATCTTGCCTCACAGTCTGTGAACTTCTTGCTTATGTAGTAGATCGCGTGTTCTTTCTTTCCTGACTCATCGTGTTGCCCCAGCACGCAGCCCATAGAGTCGTCTAGCACCGTGAGGTATAGGATGAGGGGCCTGCCAGACACAGGTGGCATTAGGACGGGTGGATTTTGAAGATACGCCTTGATTTTCTCAAATGCTTCTTGACATTTATCATTCCACTTCATCTCTTGGTTCTTGCACAGCAGTTTGAAAATTGGTTCGCAAGTTGCAGTCAACTGGAAGATGAATCGAGAGATGTAATTTAGTCTTCCCAGGAAACCACGAACTTCTTTTTCTGTTTTAGGTGCTGGCATCTCCAGGATTGCTCGTACCTTGTCTGGGTCTACCTCAATTCCCTTCTGGCTGACAATGAAACCCAACAACTTCCCTGACCTAACCCCAAAAGTGCACTTAGCGGGGTTCAACCTGAGTTTGTACTTTCTGAGACGCTCGAACAGCTTCTGCAGGTTAACCACGTGCTCTTCATCAGTCTTGGATTTAGCAATCATGTCATCCACATAGACTTCGATCTCCTTATGCATCATGTCATGGAATAGGGTTACCATCGCTCTTTGGTAGGTTGCCCCGGCATTCCTCAACCCGAAAGGCATGACCTTGTAACAGAAAGTTCCCCAAAGGGTTATGAAGGTGGTTTTCTCCATATCCTCCGGAGCCATTTTGATCTGGTTATAGCCTGAATATCCATCCATGAAGGAGAACATCGAATGCTGAGCAGTACTGTCCACCAAAACGTCAATATGGGGTAGAGGGAAGTCATCTTTAGGGCTTGCTCTGTTCAAGTCACGGTAGTCGACACACATTCGGACCTTCCCATCTTTCTTAGGGACTGGGACAATGTTTGCTACCCACTCAGGATATTTTGCCACAGCTAAGAACCCTGCATCAAACTGTTTCTTGACCTCATCCCTGATTTTCAAAGACATTTCAGGCTTCATCCGCCTTAACTTCTGTTTCACAGGGGGACACTCTGATTTCACTGGCAATTTATGTTCAACAATATCTGTGCTCAACCCTGGCATGTCCCAATATGTCCATGCGAATACGTCAGCGTAGTCGAACAGGAGCTGAATCAACTTTTTGCGCTCTTTATCCTCCATTGCGGTACCAACCTTGATCTCTTTTCTGTCTTCCTCAGTACCCAAATTGACCATTTCTGTAGACTCCTCATGGGGTTCGATGACCTTTTCTTCTTGTTCTACCATTCTCATGATTTCTGGAGGAGTATCCCAATCATTCTCAACGTCTTCCTCGGCTTGATTAACCGGGTAATCAAAATCACAGTATGAGTTATGGGCATTATTATTTTCAGAGTTTATTTTCGATCTGCATTAGAATGGAGCGGCGAATAAAAACAAAGAAAAAGCAACACAGATAAAAGATGAAGACAGAAATTTTATTGAAAATTCAAAATAACACTTTATTGATTGATGATTTTCGACGAAAACATGTGTGCCCGAATGAAATATCCCAAGGCCTTGGGCAGAGCCGAGGGATCTGCATTACAATGATAATTACTTTAAATTGGAAAATACGGGGAAATCCATGATCTCCCAGTTTTGCAGCTTCTCTCCAACCGCACAGCAGCGCACCAGACCTTCAGCACGGCCACTTGAGCTTGATCCTTCTTCAACCATATTAACCTGGTCAGGGTTCAGCATACCAGCACTCCGGAAGTTGTCTTTAAGATTAGCGATGACTATTCTCTCCTGATTGGGTGCCCTTCCTCTGAGTTTGGCCAACCATTTCTCCCTCTTGTCAGATGTCAGCCTCTCCCGATCAGCAAGACTTGGGATGTATCCAACACCGAACCTTTCAATATTACCCCTCAACTGGATAGGCATTACAATTCCTTGAGCAGCTTTTCCTAAGCCCTTACCAATCTGATACCCATGTCCCAGCATCACCTTTGCAGTCATCATGTCAGCCCTAGACCACCGAGGCTCCCCTTCGACGAAGACAGCGTTTGAAATCTCCAATCCCTGGAAAGCAGTCTCAAAGGACTCTTCTGCTGCTTCCACATAATATTCAGGTGGTGATCGATTTATCAATATTTCTTCCTCTCCGGAGATCACTATCAGCTTTCCCCTAGCCACAAACTTGAGTTTCTGATGGAGCGAGGATGGCACTGCCCCAGCCGCATGTATCCAGGGACGTCCTAGCAGGCAACTGTAGGATGAATTGATGTCCATCACTTGAAAGACGACATAAAATACTTCAGGGCCTACCTGCATCGGCATTTCCACTTCTCCAAAAACTTCCTTCACTGACCCATCAAACGCCCTGACCAAGGTGGAGCTCGGTTTCAGATATGAACAGTCTACATCCAGCTTATCCATTGTAGACTTAGGCAGCACATTCAAGGATGAACCGTTATCAATAAGCACCCTGGCAAGTATATGGTCTCCACACTTGACTGAGATGTGAAGAGCTTGATTATGACTCTTTCCTGCCGGAGGCAGCTCAGTGTCTGAGAAGGTCAAGTAATTGGAGGCTACAATGCTGCCAACAATACCATCAAGCTGGTTTACTGTAATGTCATGAGAGACGTGAGCTTCGTTCAGGACCTTTAGCAGTGCAGCACGATGTGCCTCTGAACTAAGCAGCAAAGAGAGCATTGAGATCTTGGATGGAGTTTGATTCAGCTGGTCTACCACCCGATATTCACTCTGTCTCATTACTCTCAGGAATTCTTGAGCTTCTTTGTCCGACACATCCCTGACTTCTACAGCTTCCTTGTCTTTTCCTTTACGGGCCCTTTCTTCAGTTCCCTTGGATTGCTCTCTTCTAAGGTTTTCAGGAGTATACATCCTTCCACTCCTTGTGATACAACTACCTCCAGCAATGTTTGTTATATCCAGAGTGCCTTTAGGGACCTCCGCTTGCATTTGCACATTGCAGCTCCATGGAGTCATCCTAGTCTCCCCACTAGGGGCAGCAGCAGGTACTGGAATAACAACAGTCGAGGGTCTCGTCACAGCTAGGCTGGAATTCAGATTGCAGGGAATTTCAATTGGTCTCCTGAAGCCTCCATTGCCTGATTGCAAGGTAAATACACCTTCTTCTCTCTCCTGGATTCCCACTTGGACCAGGTGTCTGTCTAAGAGATCTTGGAGAATTAGTTTAAAGCCTTCACATGCCCCAATGCAGCGAGGATTATCACAGGTGTCTTTCCTAGCACAACCTTCTTTGATGATACCAAAACGGCATAGTTCAGCATGGATAAAATTCAAAGGCATCTGAATGCAGTCAACTTTTCTAACCAAACACTGACCCTCCTGATGGCCAACGGCATTAATAGCAGACCCCCCATGCCCTGGCAACGGATTGGTGGCTACATTGGGTTGTTGAAATGATATGCTTTTCTTATCAAGTAATTCTTGCACCACGTATTTGAACGCTTTACAATCCTCCACCACATGACCTACTGCCCCAGAATGAAAGGCGCAGGTGGCATTTGCGTTGTACCCTCTGGGATAGGGAGGCTGATATGGCTTCATTTGACGAGTACTGATTATTTTGTTGGTGATGAGATAATTAAACAAGTCTGTGTAGGACATGGGAATGGGATCAAAGACAACAGGCTTCCTTTCATTATAGTTCCGGTACTGATAATTTGATTGAAAAGGGTGTGCCAGTGGTGCCTGAGGAGGAACCGAAATAGCTTGCGGTGGGTTGCTGTGCGACGGACCACTGGCTCCGATGACTGCATTAGTTTCACCTTCTTTCTTCTTATGAGACCCGAAAAATGGCTTTTTTTGACCGGCAGGAGGTGTCGGGCCCTGAGCTATTCTTCCGCTCCGCATACCATTCTCTACTCTTTCCCCTGTGACCACCATCTCAGAGAAGTTTGAGGCTACGCTGCCAACCAACCTATCATAATACATCGCAGGAAGGGTTTCCATAAACATGTGGACCATTTCTTTGTCCAGCAGAGGGGGTTTTACTTGAGCCGCAAGGTTCTGCCATCTCTGAGCATATTCTTTGAACGACTCGTTATCCCTCTTAGACATGCATTGTAGCTGAGTTCTATCTGGAGCCAAATCATTGTTATACTGGTATTGACGCATGAAGGCATCCGCCATGTCTTTCCAGCAACGGATATTAGTTGGCTCTAACTGCATGTACCAGTCAAGGGGAGCTCCAGCTAAACTTTCTTGGAAGCAATGCATCATTAAGTTATCATCGCGGGCATAGGCAGTCATCTTTCGGCAATACATTGTCACATGGCTGACTGGGCAAGTTGTCCCTCTGTATTTGTCAAAAGTTGGTGCTTTGAACTTGGGCGGCAGGACTAGATCAGGAACCAAGCACAACTCATGGGCATTCCTGGCTCGGGAACCTGCCCCTTCAACAGCTCTTAACCTTTCTTCCAGCATCTGATACTGACTTCTAGCTTCGGGAGGGTAATTCTGTGGAAAACCGCCGGCACCATAGTGAGGGTTATTCATCGACGCCGCGACCGGGGTCATGTGTCGGTGAGCAATATTCTGAGGGACTGGGCCCTGTACGTGTGGGTGAACCATTATTGGTGAATTGAAACCCGCCGGAGTTCCTGGAGCAATAACAGGAATTGGGATCTGAATTTGGGCTTGATGCGTCCCTGTCCCAACTTCATTCACAATTGTATTAGGCTGAGCGTGCCCCGTGGTTCCCGAAGGATCTCTTCCAGGGTTTGCATCAGCAGTAGGAGGCGTATAGCCCAGTGGGAGACCATAGGGAGGCCATTGCGCAGCTTGAAGGGTTTGAGAGATCCCGGACCCAGGAAGGGGAGGAGGATTGTTCGTCCCAGCGACAGCAGCTTCAGTTGTGCCAACATCTCTTAAGGCACTTAGCACTCTTATGACCTCCGCCATTTGAGCCTTTAGGACTTCCATCTCAGCTTGAATGACTTGATTCCCCTGATTCTGATCATGCTGACCCTGACCATTAGGATCCGGACCTCCTGGAATTCCGTCATCCTGATGTGGCTGCGGATCGTTCTGATCATGGTTGGCTTGATCGTTTTCCATGCTTCTTGCTTGCAGACGCGTCCAATAGCGATGATTAACCAGCTTGCCTAATTCTCTGTTGACGGAACACACTTATGAACACAAGAACGAATAAATGAAATGCAATGCGAATGAATGCGTGTTTAGTTTTTCTTGCCGAGAATCGCAGCGTATTATGTCTTGTCATAGATACGCAGGTAAATCTTTGATTATTTTTGTTATATCACTTTCTTTGGATCATACTGAAATTGGAATCTGGAAGCGAAACGGGTGTATTTAAACAAAATACTTCAAAATCTGAGTACGACATTCTGATACAATGATTGAAAAAGGAAAGGTACAATAAAACAAAATGGAAAATTACAATAAAGAAGCTCAAATACAAAGAGCTTTGATATTTCCACTCCTTTTCCTCTTGTTGTTGGTAGAGGTACTTCCGGCTTTTCCTTTGGCTTCCTCAACTAGGGCTCTGCAGTACTCCACAAATTTGTACACCTCAAGCGGGGTGTTGAGGGGATGCATCTCAGTTTCAGCTTTTCTTAATTTCTTGGGCACATCCGCAAGAGCCTGGTTGACCGACTCTGATAGCTTGGAGAACCTATCCTTCCAGTGTTGAACTTCATCCCTCAGCTCAATGATGACTACCTGCTCTTCGATCCTACCGAGCAGCTCAACATAGCGATGTTCCCAATACTGACTTTCATCCCTCACTTGCAGGTATGCATTGCTGATGTGACAAAGACGCTTCTTCAACTCATCAGAATCCTCTTGCTCTGCTTTTAGGGCCCGCTGATATTCCCTGAGGATGTTCTCAAAAGAGTCTCTCTCTTGCACAACACTGTCTAACTTACTCTCCCATTCAGCTTGTAACATGCGGGATTCTCTCTTTGACTTGGCAAGCAAGCTTTTCGCCGTTCTCTCTCCCATTTTTGCTTCATCCCATAACTCTTTCCACTGATTGGCTTCTTCCAGGGCCTTCTTCTCTTTCAAGCTTCGTCTCTTGATTTCCTCCTTGGCTCCTTGCAGATACCTTTGAACTTCTAACTTGCTCTCCTCTTCCCCTTTTAGTTTCTGACTGAAACTCTCAATGGTAGCAGACTTCAGGGCATTTTCTTCTTTCAACCTCTTGTTCTTCAGAGCCATCTTCTCTATCTCAGCTTGCAAAGATTTCTTCTCTTCCTCTGCCTTCATCAGAGCCAACTTAACTTCGCCTAATTCTTCGACAACAGGGGCACTGGCGTCTACTACTTCCCTCTCGACTCGCAACTCTTTTTGGTAAGGCAGTGGAACATTCTGGATCCTTTTTCCGAGCCACCGAGCGAAGGTGATACCACTAGTCCTCTGAGCGAGCTCTACTTTTCCCATGCGAACCACCGTACTCCAGGCTTGCAAGACCTTTCTAAGCAAACTGTCATCTTTTGGTCCTCCTTCATAGATGTAAAGCGGGAATATCATATCTTCAGTAGGCGAATTCCTCATCGGATACCCTAATTGCCTCAGAGTCAGAGACGGGTTGTAGTTGATGCATCCCTTAGTGCCCATTAGCGGGACATTTTGGAAACCACCACAGCGGAAGACTACCTTAGGCCTATCTTCCCAGCAAGATGAGAGATACCAACGGATTGAGTGCTCATCTAGACCCCCTAGAAACTGGATCCACTGTTGAATGCTCATAGCTTTCACCTCACAAGTTACAGCGTAACTAATCAACTTTTCCACTCGTGTTGGGTTTGTGAAGGCATGAATGAGAAGCCACGCATACAACAGGTGAGAAGAGCAAGAGATTTTCTTCCTTCTCAAGTCACAATGATGAGTGAAAGCAGAATAAGTGTCAGCAAGGATGGCGGGAATTGGATTAATGGGGCTCTTCCTGTTCTGAAAAGCTAGGAAAATACCAATAACGGTCACATCCACATACCTCTCAATCTGCGGAAAGAGAACAACCCCAAAAATTGTTAAGGCCAAAACTCGCTTGAAGACAACCCAATTTTTACTTCTAGCATAGGCTCCCATTAAACCTTCGAGGTAGCTCTGCGGGAAACCTATCACATTGTTTCTCTTCTGCTTTTGGAGCTTCAGATCCTCTACACTCACTTGCAATAATGCAGCGAACCCCTCATCTGTGTAGTACTGTTCTTGATACCGGTAGGGGACAGCTTCTGTCTGAGTGAAACCCAAAATCTGCTGATATTCCTCCAATGTGGGGGCCATTTGGAAATTTTTGAAAAGAAAGCACCTGATTTCTGGGTCATAGAATCTACTCAAAGCCGCGATAGCCTCAGTCTGCACCTCTAGCAACAACAACTTCCGGAGGTTCCCATAAGCATTGTCAAACGATCCCCTTTCAATAGGTCCCATCAGGTCAACACATTTTTTCAGACTAGTCACATCTACCTTGTTTACAACAGGGTACCTTGGAGTATACACCGTTTCCCTTCTAGATTCCATGCCGTATCTATGACAAAAATTTCTCATTACTTGGGGTTCTCGGCAAGCAAACCATGATGAAATGCAAAGATGCATGCGAAAATTATCGAAAATGTATGTTTTATGCAAAGGATGATGTGTAAATGATGATGATGATGTTCTATGTCTATGTAACTCAGAGACCAGTCCTTATTGGCAGTGATTCAAGTTTTTTTGGAAAATGCGGGTCGTACGTTATTTCATATGGACCGGTATGAGAAAGGCTACATCGGTAACTCTTTCACTCCCTCTTTTTTTTTTTTTAAAATAAAGTGGTTCATATGTCACTTCGTACAGACCGGCGAAAGAAAGGTTACAACGGTAACTCTTTCTCTATTTTCTCTTTTTTCGAAAAATCTCCTTTTCTTTTTGAAAACGTGCCTAGTTTACAATGCAGCACACAATTTGGAAAGCCCTTGTGACCTAAAAAGGGGTGAGACCTACGATCTAGGGCAATTTAAAGGGTAACCCTCCCATGTGGCTCTATTCACTCCCTCGCAAAGGCTACCAGAGCTAAATCTCTTTTATGATAACACCCACAACGATGGAATGCCATCTGGTGTGAGGTACCATAAAGAGCATACTCTGGCTGAAACTTTCGTGAGAGCAGAAGGACATCAGTCGAATTGGCAGTCACTACTCGTTTCCACTCTCCTAGGTGTTTTTCAGACCTTGGGTTTTAGGCCTCTCTCAAAGCTCATAATCATAAGGGGGTGAGTGTGTGTAGCGGGGACATACCGCCTAAAACTACCCACATATACCCCACCTGCGAAGGAAAACCCAGAACAGTCCAAACAATAGCAAGTGATAACATGTTGTCTACCTAGGGTTCAATATCAAATTAGCTAGCCTAGGGTTTCAACAATAATCAAGTGCTTTGCTTTCCTCGGGAAAGGGAGCCGAGAAGAGGGGAACATAACAAGATGGGGGGAAATGCATTAGGGTACTAAGCACATAAGCAAAGACGAGGAAAAATAAACATGGAAGGAGAGAAAACAAATGCACATGCATACAACATGATAAGAAGAACAAACCGAAAAGGGATAGAAGCAAACAAAGTATCCAAATCGCATCGATAGCACACTAAACCACACATTTAATTAGTTAGGCTTGACCCACTTAAAAAAGAAAAGTCCCCAGTGAAGTCGCCAGCTGTTGGGCCCGAAAAAGTCCCCGAGGGAATCTTTCTTCGTTTACAACTTTTTTAAAAAAAAACAATGAAGTCGCCACCAATATTTTTTATAAGGAAAATATTGAAGAAAAACCTTTTTGGAAAGCGGATGGCCTTTTGGAAAACCGGAAGATTTGGGTTCGGGGGTCGGTTAGGCATGGGGAAGGTATTAGCACCTCACGTCTCCTTTCTATCGAAAGGGAACCTTTAATTAAACGTGTGATTTTAAGTGCTGATTTGGAAAATACTTAAATTTGCCCCTTTTTTGAAGAGAGAATGAAAAGACTTAATGAAAATTTTATTTTTGGCGAGAAAGGAGGAAAAAGGGTTTTTAGAAAGAAGTGCTTGACGGGACATGGCCCGCTCCTACGTATCTCCCGGTGCGATGGAGAATTCAAAGCTACGTAGTTCTTGTTTGTCCTGAAAAGGGTTTTTGTTTTTTAATCTTTTTGGAGTTTTTCGCAAAGGGGTTGAGCGTTCGTAGTGACCAAACAACAACGGTTTAGAGTGGTCGCGCTACTAACTCTTATGAAAATGAATTATCATTAACGACCAAGCGGCAACGGCGCGAGTGATGATTAATGATAGTCGGTTTTTATTTTGAGCATTGAAAAGGTTTTCGCAATTGAAGGAGAGCGTTTGTGAGGACCAAACAACAACGGTTTAGAGTGGCCACACTACTAGCTCCCACAGGAATGAAATCATCACCCACAATCAAACGGCAACGGCGCGAGTGATCATTAGTGATGATTAGTTTTGATTTCGACGTTTGAAAAGATTTGTTTTTGAAAAGTGTCTTCGTTGGTTTTAATTGGAGAGAACGTCGTGATAGAAGGAATTTGCAATTGGATTGATTTTCGTTCGGGGAAACGTTTATCCATCATTTAAAAAAAAGGTTTGAGAAAAAAATAAGTTCGTTTAGGGGAAAGAAAATTTATTATTTGGGAAAAAAGGGTTTGTAAAAAAAACGCTCGCTTAGGGAAAAGAAACGAAATTTAAAAAAGAAATAGGGGGCGTAGTAGTAAAATAAAGGTGTAAATAAAAGGAGGGTTGTATTATTAAAATCTGGGGTGTAAACAGTGAGCAGCAGCCCAGCCCACGAAATTGTGGGCTTTCATAGGGGGTTGCAGAATGGAATTGGAGGGGGTGCGAAACCTAATCTAATTAAAATTAAAACTAATTAAAATCACACATATAAAAAGCAAACTTAAAAAAAAAACCTAACCCTAATTCACACCCTCCCTCAGCGCCGCGCCCTCCACCCCCAAATCGCCCAACCCTAAAAAACTTCTCTCTCTCTCTCCTTGCTGCGTATCTCAGCCTCACTTCTCCTCATCTCCATTCTCTCCCTCTCTCACCACCGCGGTCCCCTTCCCTCTCTCACCCTATCCTTCGCTTTCTCACCGCCGTTTTTCCTCCTCACCGAACCACCCCCCTTCTTCTCTCTTCTCCGTCGCCTCTCTCTCCTCACGAACCGATCTTCCCCCCTTTTCTCAGTAAACCGTGGCTTCGTCCGATCTTGGGTTTGGTGGTTTTACGGTTGAAGGCTTGGGTGGTGGCGTTTTGCGATAGCGCGTGGCGTGGTGCGGTTGTTCGTGGTGGTCGGCGCGAGAGAGAGGCGTGAGGGTGGCTGTTGGCGGTGGCTCGGTGGTGACGTGGTGCGCTGGTGGTTGGGTGACAGTGGTTGGGCGGATCTGCTTTATGGTGATTCACGGCGGTGGGAGGAGTTCTTGGTGGTGGTTGTTTTGGTGCGAGGCGGTGGTGGTTAAAGGAGGTGAGGAGTGGTGTTTGTGTTGGGTTGGAGGCGAAGCGGTTTCTGATTCGTGGAGGGAGAGGGGGCTCGGTTTGCTAAGTAAGGGCGAGATTACGGCGGTGCTTGGGGCGGTGGCGACCACCACACACGGTGGCCGGAGTGGAGGTACACTGTCTTCTCTTTCTCTCTCTCATTCTACTGTTTCTGTTTTGGCCTAATAAACGTGAGATGCATTTTATGTTTTGCTGAGAGGAATTTTAGTGGCTTGTATTTGGCCTAGTAAACATGGGAAGGGTTGAAAACTGAAGGCATCAGCCACTTGTTTCAAAGTACCAATTACCTATCCTTTGATGTTTTCTTTTTTTTAACTTTATTTTGGTTTTAAGCAAAATGACCAACTGAAGCTTCTGTTTATGTATTACAGCTTAATTAATATTAGTGGCAACCACAGGACCCGACCATTTCTTTCAAAACAAGACTGACCATTTCTTTCAAAACAAGACTCGCCTAATATTAACCCAAATGCAACAGAATGAAAGAAAAAAAAGAAAAGGGAGGGTCGACCTTTATTCCAGCTTCAGATATTGTCTCCTTTTGCTTTGCTTACTGCTTGCTTCAGAAAAAATTTGATGTGTTTGCACTGCTTGCTCTGAATTTTCTCTATTTGTGTTTTCAATCACTGTCTGTGTGTATCTTCTCCCCCTAACATTGTTTCTGCTCATGGTATTTATAGGCAAGAGATGTGGTGTAGGTGGGTGCTGAGCAGGGGATCAAAACTCATGGGGGACAAAGCTGTTGGCAGCAGTGGAGCAGCAAAGGGGGCAGCAAGGGAATGGCAACAAGGTTGCTGCCACTGCAGCAATGTTTTTGCTGAGAATGGGAGGTGAGCAAAGGGACAAGAAGAAATAGGTTTGGGCTTGGCTCTCCAAATAGAGGAGCACCTATGCGCTGCTGCTGCTGTCCTCTCCCTCTCTTTTCAGTTTTTTTGTTATTCATTTTATTATTTTGTATAATTTTTGCTTTTGTTTTGACCTTTGTACTATTTGTATTAATTAATTTTGTTTGTATATGTAACAAAACCAATAGAAGGGACAGCTGAATAAAAATTCATTTTATTTTTCTATTACTATTTATTATTATTATTTTTTTATTTTTCTTTATGATAATAAAAGCGGTAAAAACAACGCGCGCCGACGCAACAACTCACACGACTCGAAATGAAATACAAGCGCCTTAAGACTAGGAACGCGTACGCGATTTGAATACGCGCTTTGAATACGCACGCGCGTATGTTATTAAAACCGATTTTATTTTATCCTCACTTCTCTAAAAAGAAAACGGTAAAAATAAACGTGCACTGACGCAATTACTCACACGATCCGAAACGAAACGCGCGCTCGCGCTATTTATTATTTCATTATTTATTTTTGGATTCTTTTTTCCTTTTTTGAAAACAACGAGCGCCAAACAAAATCGTTGCACGAGAGTGCCAAATACACCCGCATTTAGAACGATATGCGAAGCGATAAGATTTTTGGGATTTTTGAAAAACAAGAAAAATACCCATTAAAATTGGGCATTCACAAAAATACAATTTTTCAATTTGGCGGACAAAATTGGGGTATTACACTAGGCAATCAAGAGCTTAGGGCAGAAATAGATGGGATGAAAGAACAGATGGCTGAAATCTTAAAGGTTCTACAAGCTTTGAGGGGGAAAGACACAAGTGAAGATGTCTCCGCTGGGAACACGGAAAATCAAGTTACCAACCCTCCTCCTCCCAATGGACTCGAGATCCCGCATACAATGCCCCCTACTGGGCCAGATGGCCAAGGTTACATATGGCCTCCTTGCGGACTTCCACAAGGTTACACACCTCCGACAGTCGATGCTAATCCAGAAGACGGTCCCTCAGGAGTCGTGGGCCAACAACAGCTTACACCGACGGGTCACGATGGTAATTCGGGGGCACCACAAGCTCAAAACCCGAACCCCGTCGTCGTACCACAAGGACTCCCACTTAGCTGCCCTCCACTGCTGGTAGATAACACTAAAGCTCAGAGTCCCACTCTCAGGAACCCCACTCATTCACATACCCCAAATGTGAACCCAGCCATGGTACCGATGATTCATCCTTACTATGGTATGAGTGGACGTCCTCACAATTACTCTATGGAGAACCCTCAAGCCAAAGACAAACTACAAATGCTTAAGGAAAGGTTGAGAGCAGTTGAAGGATCCAATATTGGGGCAACCTGGCGCTTATGACTTGTGTCTCGTCCCTAATGTAGTCATTCCTCCCAAATTCAGGGTGCCAGATTTTGATAAATACATGGGTGTAACCTGTCCTGCTAGCCATCTGACCATGTATTGTAGAAAAATGGCTGCCTTTGCACATGATGATAAACTGCTCATTCACTACTTCCAGGACAGTCTAGCTGGGGCAGTCTCAAGATGGTACATGCAGTTGGAACGCAACCACATTCGATGTTGGAAAGATCTGGCCGATGCTTTCCTCAAGCAATATAAATACAACATCGACATAGCTCCCGATAGAGCACAGTTGCAGAACATGGTGAAAAGAAACCATGAATCATTCAGGGAGTACGCCCAACGTTGGAGAGGACTAGCAGCGCAGGTGGCACCACCTTTACTGGAAAAGGAGATGGTATCCATGTTCAGGGACACTTTGCAGTCACCCTTCTATGACAGGTTGATTGGGAGTGTATCCTCTAACTTCTCAGACTTGGTCACCATAGGGGAAAGGTTAGAAAGCGGAATGAGAAACGGGAAAATTACTCACGGTTCAACCGAAAACGATGAAGGAGAAACCAATTCCATAACAGGACCAGGGAAAGCCTCTTACGCTTCCAAAAACCGTCCTCAAGCCCTGCACTTCTCTACCCAAACCAGTAGAATCCATGGGCCACCAAACTATCCAGAAAGGAAACATGTACCGTTTGATCCAATTCCCGTATCCTACTCAGACATGTTCAACCACCTCACCAGTCACAACTTAATCTCTCCCCGCCCGATGAGACCTATTGAACCACCTTTCCCGAGGGGCTACGACCCAAATGCCACTTGCGATTTTCACGCAGGCGCAATTGGGCATTCAGTGGAAAACTGCAAGGCGCTGAGACATGTGATTCAGGATCTGATCGAATCCAAATGGTTGAACTTCAATAAAGACAATAACCCCTTTCTAGGGGCATGAAGAGTCATTTGTCAATGCTATTGAAGGCGTTCAAAATGCTAGAGAGGACATCATCATCCTCGTGCGCCGTTATCCTGCATCTGAAGCACTTATGAATTGGGGGACCGTCGATTTTCTTGTGATTTTTAGTTCAAAGTAATTTTCTTGTAATGCAATCCTATGGCTCTGCCCAAGGCCTTAGGACATTTCAATAAGGGCACGCATGTTTCTTTTCAATATCAATATTAATAAAATAGCATTTTGAATTTTCCCATAAACTTCTTCGCTCATTCGCTCGATTCGCTTCTTCCTTCATCCTCTTTCAATTTCTACTAATGCAGATCTAAATAATTTGTCCTTGAAAATAACAACATCGTTGACTCATAACTTCGATCAGCCCAAACTAAGGAAGATGTAGAAGATAACTGAGAAAACTCCTCCAGAGGTAATGAGAATAATGAAGCAGGAGGATGAAGTGGTCCAGCTTCTCGTGGAATCAAGTGAGATGATTAACTTGGGAACGAGAGAAAGCAAAAAGATGTTAGAATGAACATCACACCAAAAGGGCAGTGAATCAAGAAAATTCACTCGCATTACTTTGTCTGACACAAGATACCCACCGGTGTAAGAAAATCAGTGATTGTCAATAAATTTGGTCTGTCGTTACAACCTTCCAAGTAAGATCATCGCGAACAGTGGGGAAAGGTTTGTGTGGAGACCCCAAGTCGAGCATCATAACCCCTCCCCGTACCACCCAAAAATGAATGAGGCAGTTGCGGCAACAAACAAAGAATATCAGAGATGATAGTAACCTTCAAATGCTCATTTTTACCTTACATGGAGATCAGACCTTGTTTCACACTTCAACAGGGGCAACCCCGTGCGATGGAAGTAGCACTTCCATTAAACCTTATCAAACAAAAGGATGGTTGTTTTGTGTCATATCAGAAAAGAGCAAAGAAAGATTAACAGAAAAGGGTTCGTCCCCGACAATTTCAAGGAGACTTGGTGCCCAAGAAAGTCATACTCATCCAAAAGGATCCCCGTGGAAGATGGACCCTGAACTATGAAGGACCTTATGCGGTAAAGAAATCATTCTCTGGAGGGGCCCTAACCCCCATGAAAGTAGAGGGTGAATACTTCCCGCCCCCGATGAATTCTGATGCGGTCAAGTACGATGCCTAAAAAATGCATATAGAGAAAAGAGAAAAAATGAGCCAAGAAAAACGAGCTCGCTAGGCTGAAAACCCGAAAGGGCGGCCTAGGCAAAAATTAGAGCAACCCGGTGGATTGAAAACCCAAAGGGGCAATCCAGGCAAAAATTAGGGTCAGGAAGTTGGACTAAATAAATATTTAGGCAATCAACAAAAGCCGGATAATGAGTTGATCAAGGTCATGAATATGAGCGGCCAACATTGTTACTTCAAGGACACTAACTACCCAAAGATCTGCTTAGTATTTTTGCCTTTTCATTTCTTTCAAATTCTTAATATGCTCTCAAGCCAGTGTCCCTTTCGCACACTCGGCTCCAGTCTTAATGTCAAACACTTTCCATTCTTCTTTATTTTCCCTTGTTTTGAAATGACATTTTATGGTAGTTGATATTGAATTGTGAAACATGTGAATGACTACAAGCATTACAGATTATTACGAAATTTCTAAAGGTCACATAAACGAGGCGATCTCTCATAAATAAAATTGCAAAAAAGATAAATACATGCAAGATCACTTCAAAAAGGCGAATGATAACAATAGGCCGCACTTCAATAGCACTACTTTGGGCAACTCCCGTATCTTACGTCGAAAGTCCTGCGAGTTGATCAACAAGAAGGGGCAAGAAAGAGCAAAAGAGCAAGAGCAAAAGAGCAAGAGCAAAAGAGCAAAAGAGCAAAGCGAAAGAGACAAGCAAGAGCAAAAGAGCAAAAATAGTCAAAAAAAAAAAGAAAAGAAACAAAAGCAAAAAAAAAAAAAAAAAAAAAAAAAAAAAAAAAAAAGTCATCCATTACATTTCATTCATCATTCCACTCAAAACCAATCATCACACATGCATACATTACATGCATGTCATATGCATAGCATCTGCTGTTTTTCAACTTTAAGTGTCGGTCCTTCCAGTTTTTAACAAGCATCGATCCTACATCAAACCAAATCACAATGTTAGCACCAAGTCTAGCAGAGATCCCTCAGACCAGCAACGGTCCTTCAATCCAGATCGCATGTCGCGTTATCGAGCAACCGACCGATCAACCGACCCCAGGTCCTTCAGTTCAGTTTGAATCAACACGTCCTTCAAACTCTACCCTCAGATCACTACGTCGACACTGAGCACGACGGATCATCCGACCCCAGGTCCTTCAGGTCAATTCGAATTAACACGTCCAAGCAACGACTTCGAACCATACCACCAGATCACTAAGTCGACACTGAGCGCGACGGATCGCCCGACCCCAGGTCCTTCAGACTAGCTGTCTCAGCCTAAGACTCAGTGTATGTCCTTCGCGGCCGCTCGAAAAAAGGCCACCCCACAAACAGACCGTATTACTAGTACCATAAGCTAGTTACGCTCCTTCGGACCCATCGGTCCCTCAGGCTTAGGCATGCCCTTCAGACCCCGACGGTCCCTCAGTCGAACTCAGGTCGATGCGCCAAGCATTGATTTTGAGCTAGACCTTCAGATCCCCAGCGATCCCTTCAGAGCCCCAGTGCTCCCTATTTACTTTCAGTCTAAATCAGCCCAGTTTTCATAAATTTTTCAAAACAAAAAAAAACCAAAGTACCTCAGTCTGGGCAAAATTAGCGTCTTTTCTATCTTCATTTCTATTTTCCTCGAGAAATTCGGAATCCCTCCGATTTCCTAGCAAAATATAAATAAAGAGGGGCAGCTGTAATACCCTAATTTTGTCCTATCCAAAAAAAGAGAAATTTTATTTATTTTAATAAAAATAATTTTTTTTTTCATGCCATGTTTTATTTTATTTTAGTTTGCTACAAGTTTTAATTTTTGAAAAAAAATAATAATTAGAAGTGAAGAAATAAAAATAAGCCAAGAAGGAAGTGGGGGGGAGTCTATTAATAATAAGGTGCTGTCATGGAAGCCCAACCCAGCAAAATAGCTAGCCCAATTCGCCTAGCCCACTCCTCCACCAAGCCCAATCCAACTCCTCCACCAAACCCAACCCATATCCTAACCCTAACCCATATCCAACCCATAACCCAACACCCAACTCCATCCAACCCACTCCAACTAAACCCTAATTCGCATACCCCCCCTTTAACCCTAAAATGTGTCTACATTCACTCTCCCCCCTAGCCTTAAAAATCATCCACATTCATCCCTAGAAATCCGCCCCCCACTCTCCTTGATTCCCTCCTTGGAACTCTCAATCCCACTTCCCCACATCCACTTCCCCATACACTCCACCCTTCCCATCACTCCCTCTCTCTTTCCTCTCACTCCCTACGCCCCTTTTCTTTCTCTCTCCCTCACACATCACTCTCTCACACACTCACACACTCAACCCTTTCCCCCCCCCCTACGGCTATCTCTCTCTCCCTCACACTCAACCATCCTTTCTCTCTTTCCTCTCTCACACTCAACCATTCACTTCATCCTCTCTTTCTCTCCCCCACCCCACGGCTCTCTCCTCTCACTCTTCACACACTCATCCATTCTTCTCCCTAATCACACACTTCACACATGGCGCTCTCTTCTCCATGCCCATACCTTCGACCCTCCTCTCCCCTCATCTCACATGTCTTTTTTTATTTTTTTCCTCTTCAACAACTACCCCCAAACCTCCATCATATCAAGAAAAAAGATCATCATCACTATCCAAGATTGGTTGAAGTGGAGCAGAAGATAGAAGGAAGCAAGTTTTTTTTTATATAAATAGGGGTCCTTATCTTAGAAGGGGCCAGGAATTACTCTTAGAAAAGAAAGTAAAAAAAAATCTTCTAAAAAAAACTAGGGCTTCTCTTCTCTTCCTCCTTCCTAGATTTTTTTTTATTAGTTTAAAAAAGTTCACTTGTATTGAAGAAATTCGAAGAAGGAAATTTCTTCAACATTTCCGGATTTGTTCAAGGTACAAAAATGTAATAATTTGTAGTATTATTGCTTTTTTTGTAATTTTTAGTTATTGTAATTTTGTTCATGTTATCATTGCCATTGTATTTTAATTATTTGTTGTTCACGTTTTTTTTGTTTTTTTTTAAAAAAAAAAAATATATTAGTTACTGTTTTTTATAAATATTGGTTGTTTTTTTTTCTTCCTTGAACATATTATTGCTTTTTTTAGTTTAGTTGCTGTTTTTATAGATATATATATATATGTTGTTATTATTGATGTTTTTTATGTTGTATTTTTCGGATTAAAAGAAAGTAATAAAAATGTTGTGCCTTTTTTTAAATAAATAATTACTAATTTTCGGATTTTAAAAAAATAAAAAAAAAATGTTGTGCCTTTTTTTTAAATAAATTACTAATTTTCGGATTTTAAAAAAGTGATAAAAAAAAATGTGTGGTGTTTTTTTTAAACAATTACTATTTTTCGGATAAAAAAAAAGTGATGAAAAAAACGTGTTCCCTTTTTTTTTTCGGATTAAAAATAAACCTTTTTTAAAAAAAATATATATTTTCTTAAAAGAAATGGTTACTAATGTCACTACCCTTTTTTTTAAAAAAAAATAATAACAAATGATCACTCTTCCAAATAAAAAAAACAAACAAGGTACCATTTTATTAAATAGTAACTATGACAAAAAAAAAAGAACAACAAAAGATTTTTCTCCATAATCCGCTTTCAAAATACCACTTGTTTAGTCTAGGTTTTTTTTAAGGGAAAGCGTTTCAAGAACCACGTGCTCTAAGGTAGAATAGTAAAAAAGGTAATAAACCCGTCAATCGTTTTTTTTTAGCGTCAAAACGCTATTTGCACCCCGGCAACCATTTTCTTTTAGCGTCAAAACGCTATTTGCACCCCCGGTGACATTTTTTTCTAGCGTCAAAACGCTATTCACACCCCCCCTTTTTAATACAACTCCTTTATTATTTGCACCCCCCTTTTATCACTTACTCCGCTTTTATTCACAACGTGATGCTTCCGAACCGTTCTTTTTTTCTTTCTTTCGAAAAATCGAATTCGCGCAAAAAAAATAGGTTGTCTATAGCGGTCACTCTGGGCCTCGCTTGTTTGAACGCTATGAATACCTCCTTTTCCCAAAGCCATTAATGACGACCACTCTGGATTTATCTGTTTGGTCACCATGAACGGTCTCTAGTTTCCCCAAACTTTTCAAAAAAATAAAAAATACCAACACACAAATATTTTCTACCCAAGAACTACGTAGCTTTGATTTCTCCATCGCACCCGGAGATACGTAGGAGCGGGGGCCCACTTCCGTCGAGCGCAAAAAAATAAAATTTTTATTAAGTCTTCTTTTCCGTTTTTTTTGCAAATAACAAAAAAGGGTAAATTAAAGTGTTTTCTTTAAACTAATTTTTCTACACATTAAATTAAAAGGTAACCTTTTTAGGATGTTGCGGGGTGCTTGTACCTTCCCCGCACTTAATCGACCCCCGAACCCAAAAACAAAGGTTTTTTCAATGTTTTCCTAAAAATAAATATTGATGGCGGCTCCATTGTTCAAAAGCAACGAAGGATCCCTCCTCCGGATTCTTTGGTCGCTACACTTGCTATTTTCACTTTATTTATATTTCAACACTAATATGTGTGTGTACAATATACTACATATTAGTAGTCATTTATGTATAACTTGCATAGAAAAATCCCCGTCAAAAAAAACTTGCATAGAAAAATTACATTTATATGATTTAATTTTGTCCTAAAAAAATATGGACTAGTTCATTTTTAAAAAGGCTAAATTATAGTTTTGGTCCCCCTATTTTCAAAAATTCAGACATTTGGTCCCCCTATTTTAAAACTCAGACATTTGGTCCCCCAATTTTAAAAAATCAAAGACATTTAGTCCCAAGAGGAATTTTCAGTTTTTTATGGCTAATAATCAAAGACATTTGGTCCCTCAATTTTAAAAAATCAAAGACATTTGGTCCCCCAATTTTAAAAAATCAAAGACATTTGGTCCCTCTTTGGACTAAATGTATTTGATTTTTTAAAATTCGGGGACCAAATGTCTGATCTTTAAAATAGGGGGACCAAATGTCTGAATTTTTGAAAATAGGGGGACCAAAACTATAACTTAGCCTTTTTAAAAATTATCTCAAAAAGACTATTTACTTTTAATCAACTCAAAATTGATATTTTTTCACTCTTAAAGACTAAATTGGACAATAACAAACTTAATAACGCAATTCATTGTACACACTAATCAAAAGTAAAATGCAAGATTACTACAAACCGAAACAGAATAGGGGAAGTGTTGTGCAAAAGGGTGTGTAAGTGTACACAGTCTAAAAAAACAAGTAATACAATGATAAGTAGAGATCGTACCTGATCCGTGCCCCAATTGTGGGCGATCAATCTAATTTGGTGTGCCTGGTCACGTTACTGGCTCGTTGAGGTCACTTGCTTCTTGAACGAAGGTGATGGTGAAGTCGTGCTGAATAGTTGCTGGTTGCGTTCAGATCCAGCGGGGTGTACCTGCGATGACACTCCGACGCCCAAGTCAGTGAGGTAATATTCGAGCAGAGTAGCGTTATGTGTGAAAAGCGTACTTATCAGCTGAGGCCAGACCTCTATATATAGTGCCAGAGGTTCTGCGGGTGACCGTCGGATCGCGTACGGCTTGATCTGAGCCGTTGATCTTGCGGATCTTGGTCATGTCTCTCTGCTTTGTTAATTGGGCCGCTTGCGACCGACCTTGTGACAATGTTGCCCTCCGGCCCAGTCCAGAACAGTACCCACAGGGATTGGATTAATTTTTGAGAGTTTAAAATGGTAGCAATACTAGTGAGAAACAGAAATAAAATAAAAGATGATTGGTGTGTGGATTAATTTTTGAGAGTTTAAAATGGTCCCATGAAGTCCATTCCCCAAACATCAAAGAGTTCAATCTCTAAGATATTGGTTAGTGGCACTTCATGTTTATTTGAAATGTTTCCAGCCCTTTGACACCTATCACAGTTCTTGACAATTTGGTATGCATCTTTGAATAATGTTGGCCAATAGTAACCTGATTGTAGTATCTTGGTTGCTGTTCTGGTGCTGCCAAAATGTCCACCATAGGGGGCACCATGACAATGCTGCAGCACTAACTGTTGTTCTTCTTCTGCTAAGCACCTTCTCATTATTTGGTCTGGAGATTTCTTGTAAAGAAAAGGATCGTCCCAATAGTATTGTTTAACTATGTGGAAAATCTTCTCCTTTGTTGATAAGTCATGTTGACAGGTACAATCTTACTTGCCAGGAAATTCACTATGTCAGCAAACCATGGTGCAGCAGCATCAATTGCTCCATCAATGGATGTTGTTACAGAAATTGCTAATAATTTCTCATCTGGAAAGCTTTCTTTTATCTCCCCTTTTTTTGTACCTGCATAATCTCCTTCAAGTCTAGACAAATGATCAGCTACTTGGTTCTCCACCCCCTTTTTTTCACGAATTTCAAGATCAAATTCTTGAAGGAGAATAACCCATCTTATTAGTCTTGGTTTTGCATCTTTGTTTGAAATTAAATACTTAATGACTGAGTGATCAATGTAAACAATCAATTTTGTGCCAACCAAGTATGATCTAAACTTACCAAATGCAAAAACCAATGCTAATAATTCTTTTTTAGTCACATCATAATTCATTTGAGCTTCAATAAGTGTTTTGCTAGCATAATATATAGAATGAAAAACCTTGTCATACTTTTGCCCTAGGACAGCTCCCACGGGAAAATCACTAGCATCACACATCAGCTCAAATGGTCTGCTCCAATCTGGTGTGACTATCACTGGTGCTGTCACCAATGCTTTCTTCAGTTTTTGAAATGCTTCTAAGCAAGATTCATCAAAGTTGAAATGCACATCATGTTGCAACAGTTGACGTAATGGCTTTGAAATTTTGGAGAAGTCCTTGATAAATCTCCTATAGAAGCCTACATGACCTAAGAAGCTTCTGATACCTTTACAATTGTTGGAGGAGGTAATTTGTCTATCACCTCAATCTTTGCCTTGTCTACTTCCAGCCCTTTCTTTGAAATTATATGACCTAGCACAATGCCTTCTTGGACCGTAAAGTGGCACTTCTCCCAATTTAGGACCAAGTTGGTTTCTTCACATCTGTTGAGTATTTCTTCCAAGTTTGCCAAACAGAGTTGAAATGTGTCACCAAATACTGAGAAATAATCCATGAAAACTTCCACGGATTGTTCTATGAAGTCAGAGAATATTTTCATCATACACCTTTGGAATATTGCTGGAGCATTACATAGTCCAAAGGGCATCCTTCTAAATGCAAAGGTGCCATAGGGACATGTGAAAGTTGTCTTTTGTTGGTCTTCAGGAACTATAGCAATCTAGCCATTGATGTGCAGAAAGGTGAATTGACCATGAGAGTCAATGATCAAGAGATCAAATTCAACATCATGAATGCTCTCAAATACCCAAATGAAGATGTTGAAGACTGTTCTCTAATTGTCTCTTTGGATCAAGCAGTACAGCAACAATTCCACAAAGAGCATGACCACTTGACCAATGCTGTAGCATTCATTGCTGGAGCAATGACAGAAAAAGAAGAAATTGTGGAAGATGAAGCTGTGCAAAGGTGTATGATGGCAATATTCTCTGACTTCATAGAACAATTCATGGAAGTTTTCATGGATGATTTCTCAGTATTTGGTGAGACATTTCAACTCTGTTTGGCAAACTTGGAAGAAATACTCAACAGATGTGAAGAAACCAACTTGGTCCTAAATTGGGAGAAGTGGCACTTTATGGTCCAAGAAGGCATTGTGCTAGGTCATAGAATTTCAAAGAAAGGGCTGGAAGTAGACAAGGCAAAGATTGAGGTGATAGACAAATTACCTCCTCCAACAACTATCAAAGGTATCAGAAGCTTCTTAGGTCATGCAGGCTTTTATAGGAGATTTATCAAGGACTTCTCAAAAATTTCAAAGTCATTATGTCAACTGCTGCAACATGATGTGCAGTTCAACTTTGATGAATCTTGCTTAGAAGCATTTCAAAATCTGAAGAAAGCATTGGTGATAGCACCAGTGATAGGCACACCAAATTGGTGGTTGTGGACTATGTTTCTAAATGGGTAGAAGCTGTAGCATTGCCAAACAATGATGCCAAATTTGTAAGTAAATTTTTACAAAGAAACATCTTCACTAGATTTGGTATTTGGTACTCGAGCGGCAATTACTGAAGGTTGAAGGTTCACATTTCTGCAACAAGCTTATTGAAAATCTTCGAGCCAAATATGTGGTAAAACACAAAATTGCTACTGCCTACCACCCTCAAACAAGTGGGCAGGCAGAATTATCCAATAGGGAGGTCAAAAGAATACCCGAAAAGGTGTAAGTGTAGTATCCACAAGTTTCTTTGCAAGCGGATAAAACAATTGCAGAAGATTTTTTTATCATAGTTTGGTATTTATAATAAAATAAACGCAAGGCTGGTCGTGCGACCCGCGGGGGGGGGGGGGGGGGGGTGGAAATCGGAAGATTTACACCGAGCCCCACAGAGATGGTCTCAGCTTGTGCGTGCGAGGAGTCCCACTTACTAACTTGTTTACAAACTCTCACAAGGTTTTAATATATAAAGGCTTTGGTTTCCACAAAGCCAACCAATGTGGGACTTCCCCACTTTTGTAACAAGGTGCCTTACCCGACATTTCTTCCAAGAATTTAGTAAGCACCCACACGTATGTTTCTTCCTTTTCATTTGCAACAATAGCTCCATCAAAAACAATGCTATTGTTGTGATTATTCACACCCGAGAACACAACTAAGGGACAGTGATAGACGTTTTTACCATAAGTTGCATCAAAGGCAAAAACATCACCATACACTTGGTAATCAATACGACTTCTACCATCGCACCAGAAAAGATTTTCTAGCCTACCTTCTGAATCAGTTGTGGGTCGAAAAAACATCATAGAATCATTTGAACACATACCTTGAAGATACTGCAATGCACATTTAGCGTCTGAATCCTGCAAACGTCTTTGCCTACCAATTTGGTTGTATATATCCTTCTTACGAAACCCAATCTTCTCATAACCTCCTGATTGGTTTGCGAATGCCCCAAAAATATGCGGAGGATTGATACCAACTTTAAGCATATTATTCATTTGCATAATATCATACTCTGTCATTACCCTGTGTGCATGTAGCAATCCGCAATGTTGTTCACGAACCAAACCATGGTTGTGCTCGTCTTTAAAACATGTAATCCGCCAACGGTTTGAGAGAACATTAATATGCACTCGGAACATGGCTTCGCATCCACATCTAGTCTCAGGTTTCGGTAGACGTTTACGATTTTCTGAAGTTAGGCCTCTGTCCTCCCTAAACCCTTGTCGGTGGCAAACAAATGTGCGTTGCACTATTTCATCTTTCTTGTTACGGAGTATCTTGCTTTTTCTCACTGAGAATCCATTGGCTCTACCATACCAATTATAGAACTCATTTGCGATCTCCAGACTTTGAAAATCAAATTTTCTTGCTTCGTGGGGGCTCAAACTCTGTAAGTCAATTCCAACAATGTCCCTTCAAATTCATCATTTTTTGGAACCTCTTCTTCATCATCGCCCATAATGTTGACCTTGTTTACCATTAGCCAGAGTCTGCTTTTTTCCTCGTAACAACTAACCACTATCCATGCAGGATATCTACATCATCGCCCATAATTTTGGCCTAATCAGATGAGGCTTCCAAAATTTTCTCCACCACCCGAGGAACCCTAATTTTGTCCTTTCCATTAGCCTAGTAGGAATCCTTAGCCGCCGTAGCTGCACCATTGCTGGATTTTTCATTTTGTTTTTACTTGCAATTACAGGTGTGATGGCCATAACACCCACAAGTGGCACAAATGATACTTAGGCTTCACATTCCACCTTATGCCATACACCATTCACATTGACTTTGCCTATCGCTAGTTTAGTTAAATCGATTTCTCGCAAATCCTTGCAAAACGGCCACGCTCAACATTAAGCATGTTTGAGTCCACTTTGATTGGTCTTCCTACCGTTGCACCAAGAGCAAGCAATAAGCTTTCATCATAATACACGAAGTTTAGACCTGAAAATCTTACCCAAACCATAGTTTTTTTCCCACGGTTGCATTAGGAGATGTGAACTCCGGAGTCCAATAGACACGTCAAGATAGTGGTCAAACAGCATCCATTGTCCTTCCGAAACAATCCCTTCCTTGTCACTAGGAAGATCGCACTTCACCATGAAATAACCATTATCAATGTCCATGATGTCAAATCCTCATGTGACCTGTCAGTTTCCATAGCTTCCTCAATCTCTCCATCTCATTATATCCGACTTTTTTGCCAAGCAACTTGATCACCAAAGCCTCCTTCCATGGAGTACACAAATCCTGAAAATTCTTATCATCAAAAGTCACCGATGGTAGCGGCCTATTTACTCCCTCAAAAGAGATTTTCACAAGTCCTGCTGCAAAGAGATCAACCTTCTCCTTCACTATAACTCGTTGCTGCCCTTCAGTCAACATATCCTTGAAAGAAATTTTCTAGCATTTGTCTGGTGGTTTGTCACGCTCCGAGTCCCCTCTGTGCGCCGAGAAGACAAACCCCTTCGTGATCGTTGAAGCACTAGTCATATTTTTCAATGGTGTAAAATTATTTTTGCATCCTTTGTGAAAAGTGATTTCATACAAAAATCCAATGATAATTACATGATGGCTTGACAAATTAGGTAATGATGGTAGATCTATAAGAGGAGAAAAAATCATTCCCCTTCAAGGATAAAGATACTAAAGCCATGTTACATCCCTAGTCAATTACATAGCAATATACGAAATGATCATCCAGTTATCAAAAATTGTTCTCAATCATTCCCCTTCAGGGATAAAGATACTAGAGCCATCTTACTTCATTTCATTGACCCCGCTCACGACTACCAAAGATGTTGACATAGTCATCATGCCACTCTTGGAGCTTTCTAAGTCCCAAGATACACCACCCTTACCAAGTAAAGCGATCGATCAGACAAAAGCTGAGAGTAGTGCTCCAACGAAAGGGTCAACCGGTCAAATTTTACTGCAATTACTTGGGCCCCTCTTGCAGTTGTACTTGTACTTGTACTGCGGAGTTGGTTTTTTTGCTTAGCTGTCTGTAATTGCATGATAACCACAATTTCATTCGCTTTTCCATCAATAATAATAATAATAATAATAATAATAATAATAATAATAATAATGTCTTTATTGTATGAATGAATCTCCACATTAAATTGGTCTATAATTGGAAAAGACAAATATTAAAAAAACATACTTTACATAAACATTCAATTATATTTCAGTCTTGTCCATAACATACATATATTTTAAGAATTAGTGTTATAATTAAAGAAGGTGAAGTGTATATAAAATCTTTGTTAAAAAAAGTATTATATATAAAAGCTATTTCCATAGTTAGTACACAGTTATTAATCTTTATTAAAATCAAACATTGAGATATCAAACCAATACAATCAAATTGTAGGATATTAAATTGACCATAAATGTAAGTACTATAGAGTTCTACAGGAGCTTTTATATAAAGACAATCCAAAACTATTGGCCTTTGTATAGAAATATATACTAAACAAAAAAAGGACTGGGACTTTGGTCCTAAATTTCCTACAGGGATCATTATAATTACATGTTGTACTATCCATTGAGAATCAACGTGTAATATTTTGTGATGGCTCAACAGTGACTTACAAATCTGTATATCATTCTAATTGTGTCAACCACCAATTTCATTCCAAAATTTACATTCTCATGTATTTCGTCACTCAAGTAAATAAAAAGAATAAGCAGTCTCTAACAGTTTTCGTATTTGTCACATTAATCTCTAACATGGTCACATCCGATTTGTTAGCTCCTTATGTTTGCCAATATGTAACAACAAGAACTAACAAGACAGATGTGACAAAACACTAGGGAAAAGTTAAAAGACTGCTTATTATTTTTATCTACTCGAAAGACAAAGTCGACGAATGATTATAAATTCAAAGACAAAATTGGTAGTTCATTCCTTTCTAATTTTTAGACCAAGTTATCCTCCAGCTGATCCAGGCATATAAAAGCTTGCAAATAATATGAATGGAAAGAAGCAATGGAAGTTGTATCCCACCAGGATTGAGACCAAGAACCTACTAATGGCCAAAACATTACAAACTTGCCAAGCTTTTCTGCGTATCCTCCTGCAATCGATGATCATCACATATAGAATTATAACCAAAATCTTCCCCATATGTACGCTGATATAGACAAGATGAGGAAAGAACCGCACTTACCTGACATGAATTTACAACACCTCAACGTGGGGATCATCATATTCATCTTTATCGTTGTTGAAAATAGCACTATAAAATAGATATGGATGCTTAATCATCTCAGTCACAGAAAGGCGCCCATCTTTGTCATCCTCTGCCTATAATAATAACATTATACAATGGATAATGGTAACTAATGAAATTAATGCATAATGTATTTTAGCACAAAAAAAAGAAGACATTATTACAATATTTAACGAGGTGTGTTACCCAACAGATGTTGGAGTGCATGGTGTGGCTATTTCTCTGGAAAATTTAATTCATGCATCTAGTTAGAGATGCCTAACAAGTAAATCATGCATGGCAGTATAAGCCATCCAATTCCCAAAACAGAAAGATTGGCAAGCAAATAGTAATTCATAATTCACATTGTTAATTTGAATTGCACCCTCGCTCTCCCTCTGCCGCCAAAGAAAAGAAAACCACTCCCTTCCGACCTCATAAAGAAAACCTCTATCGCCGGAATCTCCCCATCGCTCTCACGAACTGATGAAGAGTTTTCCTATACCACATTACCACTTCTTACTCGATTCTGAAATGTTGAGAGGCAATGTGGGTCCAACAGAGGACATCGTGTGCTGTGTTGTGTAACATTCGCTACGCCTTTGAATTATAGGTTTCTACCAGGACACTCGCACCATTAGACAGGTCATCGCTACCATCATTTTCGATAACGTCAATTTGCTTCAGGTCGATGCTGCCAAATTGATCAGAGACGCTTGGCTTAATGACAGGGTTGACCTTCGGGTCATGAACACTACTGCTTAACAATAAGGTTTTGTTTTGGAATTCTCGTCTCTAAATTTTCAAAGAATACTACTGCATCTTTTTCTTTACAAAAACCCAATAAGGCAATTATATATCATTTCAAGGAGTTTGGTCAAGTTCAAAAGTATTTCTTTCCCTTTCTCTCGAGTAACTTTCCCATAACACAAGGACAACAGCTCAGTAAATGGGAGGGATAACCGCTCGAGCAACAGTTATCCTGGCAGACATCATATAGGCGTAGATGGTGATTGAACAAAAAAAAAATTACTCACAAAAAAACTCGGAGAAAAAGCTCTAAGATCATCCCGGCCGAAGAGCTCAAATTCCTCTCAGGAGCACCAATAAATATAATGCAGTTACCAATCTATATGGCTTTAGTAAGATACACTAATGCTCTCACATAAAAGTGTCATTTTAACAATAAAGATGGTGCAGATGAAGAATTGCCCTCAGAGCCATCATCAAAGTATAGGAAACTTAAGAACTTTATCAAGTAAATGACATCAGACGTTATTGCTTTAGAAATGCTGCCGAATGAAAACATCTAGGAGTTTTTTTTAAGAAATCACAAGAACAGACAACGGCACAGTAAATCTGATAGAAACCCAGCCATTACTAGAGTGCACAATAGAAGAAGATTTCATAGCAGAGAACCAACCATTCACAATCACATGGTTAGTGAGAGAATCAGGCCAGGAAGGGGATTCTAATTGTAATCACCTGCCTACAGGGAAGGAGAGTCATGAGAAAAAACCGAGAAATCATTAAGGAGGCTTGTGACGTAAAATCAGCTATACCTTTTTCGCACTCGCACCCATCTTATTTGGCTATACCTTTTTCTCTGTTTTCATTTTGACTTGTGTCACATGATTAGAATTAAACTATTTTGTGAATTTACATTAGAAAACTATTACATCATTACATTATATATTCCAATTAGTTTGTATTGTCCTTCTAAGTCTTGTGCTTTGATAGTTGATGATACCATTTAAACCTCAAAAAATTAGCTTGGTGATTCACAATTTGAATTGCGCGATTTGAGACCTATGGTCATTCACATTTTCAGATGACTTTGCAAGAAAGAAATGTCACCATTGTCAACAATTAGAATGCAATTATTGCAAGGTTAAATTCAATACCCGTGAAATTATATATTCTGCTTGTTGTTTTGCAAAATCATGCCAAGATGGATGGACTTTCCCTATTATAGGCAATAGTTCAATATCAGATAAATACCTGCAGAGATTGAAATGAAATCCTAAAATAAATTATATTGTATTATGTTAAACTAAAACTACCATATTGATTCGAAGAAAGTAGAATAATGACTGGAGAAGAAAAAGGTAAATACCCGTCACCATCTTTGTCAAGCTGAGAAAACAACACACTAGCTGAAGCATACATTGAATCATCAGAATGATGTGAGTCATTGTGACTTTCTTCGTCATATCTTCTTACCAAATCAAAGAGCCCATGGAAAAATTCTTTAAAGTTGACCTTCCCATCTCTGTCCGTATCTCTCTCTCTGTAAAGAAATAAAACGATACATCAAGCAAGAGTACACCAAGGCAGTGATACAAATAAGCTAATTGTATACAAACTGAAGACTTCTCAATCCCTTCAGAAAAATAAGATCAAGCACAAATATTGTCTACATTTCTAATAGTCGACACAAGTCCCTAACATTTTTTCCAATATTGCAACTGCTTCAAGAGGAGTCAATTGATTGCAAAGCAAAAGTCATTTTCAAAAGACAAACCAATCAAGCACCCATCCCTTACAAGAAGCATACACTCATGCATCCCGATCTTTACCAGCATTACCTGCTCAATGGAACTTTCCCTATAGACTAAAGAGATGCAAATGATAATAAATAAGAATTATTTGAAACACCATCATCTTGATCTAGATGTTGAGGACCCCTGATATGCTAAATATTTTAATTAGATGCTCGTATATGTTCTTATTTTCGTTCAAGATACATGCCAAACAAATGGCGATTTGAGATGCCTGAGAAAAGCTTACCAACTTCCATAAATGACCAATTGTGTCTTTCAATTTTATACCAGGGATCTCCGAGATGCTCAGTATTATACACTTGTAATGTATCTACACAAAAGAAGAAATGATGCTGCTACATGTTTTATTTCATCGGAGGCTTGTGGCTAAAAGTCTGGCAGCTGGCAGTGTTTGGGATGGAGATTTTTGAGGGTTTAGGAGAACTTGACATTTGAAAAAATGGAAAGAACACCATGGAAATGATCATATAGCATTTCAATTACACATAATTCTTTTTTCATAAAGATTTTAAAACTTCAGTAACTTCAAAAAGTGATAGATGATCGCATAACATTTCAAGTACGCTTCATTTTATAATTGTTCGGTCCTGACTAGCCAAGGTGGTTCTTGAGAGTGCCGAGATGACTCGTCGAAATTGCTTCTGATGGTGGCTCCACCGTTGCTTGTTATTGCGGCGTCTGACTCACGCGTTGTAAGGAGAATTGGCCCTTTTGGCCGGTAGGTCCAGTTCGGAAGAATAACTTTCTTAACAAAAAGGAAAAATAAACCCTCCCCTCTCCTCTCCTCCAAAATCCTTCTCTCAAACAGACCCTAAAATTCTTAGATTTGAGTACTTTTCATCTCCTTATTGTTGTTTCCTTGTTCTACTTGGCATAAACCAAGGAAAACAGAGTTTCTGTCTACCTAGTGCCTACCTCTCTGTTTTTTTCTTATGTAAAACATAGAAATTCTGATTTGATTTTCTCTTAGGGATGCTTTTGTTGGTGTCTCACTGTCTGACTTCAAATTAGGATGAGGCAATTAGAGATAGATACAGGTTATGACGTATAAAAATAACAAGAGAGTTAGTACCTGATTTCCGCCTTGCACAACCATCGTCGAAGCTTAGGGTTGTTGCTGTCAGCCGGATTCAGAAAGCTACAACACATTCAAAAAAAAAAACTATTAGGTAAATGAATGAAAGTGATAACCAACCGAGTTTAGTAAAAGCGAAGATGATTCAGTGACTCACTCATTGAACTCAGTTAAGTTAAGAAATCCATCTCCGTCTACATCAGATGCATTGAAATGCTCTTCTTTCCACCAGCAATCACCGTTATCATAAGAATCGGGATCTTCTTGAAGCCAACTCGGAGGACCTGATTCCGAGAATGAAACGAAACCATCGTGGTCCTTGTCGTGAAATTCCATCTCCCTCTGTGCCTGCTGAAAACTCCTTTGAGTTAACTCGTCTAGGGATACGAACCAATCGGTAGGGTTCACGTCAATTTCGGGGAAAAGGCGAACTATCCTGTTAGTAACTTCCGAGGCGACATGGAAATGAGAAATGTGCTGTTGTTTCTCCGATTGGTTGTCGTCGGCGAAGTCAGAGTGGAGCATGAGAAGGCGGCAGTGACGGCAGCGGTGGTTGCGGTTGTTGTTGTTGGGAGAGTAGGAGAGGAGAATGAGCAGCAACATTGCAACGATCATGAAGCAGAGAATCGAGCCTCTTCTTCCCATTGTATTCAAGATGAATTCAGATGTCTTCTACTCGTTTTGTTTTTGTTTCGCTTCGTTTCGATTCCACTGAGTACTGACGTTCGGGTTATTTCCTGTGCGGAAAAGGGAACACCGGCGTTATAGGTGATGATGGCTGTTGAAATAGTTGAAGAATGAATTAGCCGTAGATGCTTTTTTTTTTTTTAGATAAGCAAGAGATATATATAAAGGGGGAAGAACCTATTAAATTTCAATTAAAGTTATTCCAATATTACACATAATATTACACATATTACACATATAAGGCAACCCTCTCATAATTTAGCACATCATATAAGAACCTATTCACACATTATTTACACATAATATTACACATCATGAGTCTATTTGGTTGTTCAGGGAGTATGCTAAATAAATAAACTTCCTAATAGGTGTTGCTGTGTCACAATTGACTTCTAAAAAATCTAGAAATTCTCATAATCCTTATCTTTCTACATTTTTTATTACTCAACACGTCCAATTTTGTTACTTTTTTTAATTACGAAAATCCTTTTTTTTTGTTTTGTAAAATTAATTGATTATTGTTTTACATTTTTCATAAAGTATTTAATATTTAATTTTTAATTTTTTCCACTCATCCTCTTCTTATTATGGGAATGCTTTGTATTCAATAAATAATTCACATTTATCGGTATGAAGACGACGTAAATGGCAAATTATAAAATCTACAGTACTAATCATTTTTCTTACTTGATGTGTAAAAATCTTAAACTGCAAATAAAATGGGATGAATACATTTATCCATATGAAGAGCTAAATGGAAAATTATAATTTTTTTTTATAAAATTTAGACTACTAATCATTTTTCTTACTTGACGTGTAAAAATCTTAAACTGCAAATAAAATGGGATAAATGGAGTAGCATCAATATATATATATATATATAGTTAACACCCCAAAATAAATAAGGTCGTAGGCCGAGGGCTAAAAATCAGAAGTGGGAGGAGACCAGGACACCGAGGTGAATCACTTGACAATTATAGAAGATATTTGCCGATGGAACAACCTCAAAGGAGGGGCTCGAGGTAAAAGATAATATAAAATGCCCCGGGGAGGAATTGAGCTCGAGGAATCATGGGCAAGGCCGAGGCGAAGCAAGTCCTAACTTATGGAGTGCCTCGGCCACTAGCTCGGTTAGCCTAAGTTTGATGGCTGCAGGCCGAGGACAAGGATCAGCCAAGGGGGTATGTGACCGAGGCAAAGAAGACTTGCTTGCGAGGCAAGTAAGGGCACGTGGATAGAACGTGGGAGCAGTTGAAGGTCAAGCGAAGAGGAGAAGCCTTGAGGGTTGGAGCGAAGAGATTTTGGCACCCCACTAACCGTGCTAGTGGGATCGTGGGTAATGGCTCCGATTTCTTAGGGCTAGGAGCGAGATTAGGCGTTGATCTTCAATTGATCCAACGGTAGGCAAATTTTGGCTCGCTTAGTGGCCGACGAGGGCCTATGTATATATATATATATATATATATATATATATATATATATATATATATATATAGAGAGAGAGAGAGAGAGAGAGAGAGAGAGAGAGAGAGAGAGAGAGAGAGAGAGAGAGAGAAGAGTAACTTGTACAAAACACTCATAATCAATCAATGCAAAACTTATTTTTCTCTTGCAATTTATCTTTATCGCACTTTATTTTACTTTTATGCATTAGTCAATAGATAATCCAATTCTCGCGTCCCCTCTACCCAACCTGACACTCTTTGGAGGAGTTAGGAAACCCACAGTTGGGGAGCAGAGTTCCCTCCTCAACGCAATCGCTTGAAGAACAGAGGAATCGAAGACTATCCAAACTCCTGGTCGAACCCACGGTTAGGACCTAAGAGTTTGGCGACAACAAAAATTGGCACGCCCAATGGGACAGGCATGGGTGAACAAACTATCACGTTTGATTCGCCTGGACTGGATTATTGTTGGCGTATGCACTTGCGCTCCGGCAGAAACCTAAGTATGAAGCCACCTTCGGCATCAAAAAAGGGAAATCCCTTCAAGGCTAAGATCACAGAGCCAGTAAGTGTTTCAGGGACTACCACCCTAACGGTTACTGCTGATTCGAATGAACAACCCCACCAAGATGAGGGGCCGTGGTTATGACCACATCATTCATTCGGCAACAAATCGATATGGGGATACATGACATAATGTACCAAGTGTCCCAACAATTGGCTGACATAGTAAAGCCTATGGTGCACAACGAGGTGCAACAGGCCAATGAATTGGAACAGAGGCGTGCTACGCAAGCTAGTAGCACAATAAGCCTTGGTTTCCCCGGCCAATCACAGGGAGGACAACCTAACTCTCTGGGAGGCACGCATCAGACCCTACCGTACACCAACCCGGTTGGACCTCAGCAGGCATCTTCCTATACTCAAATGGGAAACATGCAACAGTATCCACCGAGTGGGAGCGTGGTTGGGCCTCAACAGACGTTCTCTCATCAGGTAAATCCTACTCCTATAATTCCTCAGCATGGTACTTTTGCCACTGCCAACACTGGGGGGAAGTTCATGGCGAATGTCACTAACATGACTTCTCTTCAGCAAGGACAAGTGCAATTGGCCAGAAGGCCGCCCAAGGCCGTAGGCTTGATGGGTCTGCCGCAAGGATCATCCTATGGATGTTCTACCGCGGCTAACTATCCGGCCTACGCAGGGGGAAAGCCTTCACCCCGAAATCAGGGATTGGCAGGACAAACGGGTATTACCCGAGTCAGCAGCCATGGGTCCAGAACCCACCTGGCTCGACAAGTCTACCTCCCAGCCAGCCGTACTCCGGAGCACTCGGTACCTACCCGGTGGGTTCTTATTTACAGACACGAATGAATGGTGTCCCGGTCGAGCAGCCATGGAACCAATTTCCACCTCACCGAGGCAATCAGGCACCTGTACAAGGAACTAGCTCTGTTAACTTGGCCCAAGTGATGCCTGGGCAGCCATGGACAGATGCTCCACCTCAGGCACCACCGCAGCCAGGGGCGCAGGGTCCCCCAGATACAATGTGTCGACCAATGCCTCCACCTAAAAGACCATCGGGGCCCCAACTCCTAGACCCAAATCTAATAGCTGACACCATCAAGAATTTCTCCGGTGTGCAGTTGAAACCGCTCGACAGACCGGTGTACGAGAAGCCTTACCCCGAGTGGGTGGACAAGTTGGTACCTCTTCCCAGAGGATTCAAAAAACCCGACTTTGCTACGTTTTCCGGGGACGGCGACAAGTCTACAATGGAGCATATCGACCGATTCACGGCCCAATGTGGAGAAGGGAACCAGAATGAATATCACAAGCTGCAGCTGTTCTCCTTGTCTTTGACAGAGACTGCATTCTCATGGTACTCTTCACCCCCCTGATTCTATTCAGACCTGGGCAGACATGGAAATGTGCTTCCATGACAGATTTTATTGGCCACAGCCCGAAGTCACCGCAGCCGATCTCATGAATTTACGGCAGAAGGTAAACGAGGCTGTGACCGATTTCATTGAAAGGTTCAGAAAGATGGCCAGGAAATGCTCAGTACCTTTTCCAGAATCACAACTCACTTCCATGGCCATCTCTGGAATGCACCCTCAACTGAAAGAAAAGCTTGTGGGACAAGCTTGCAGTGACCTCAGTGGCCTTTCCTCCAGTGCTATCCAAATTGAACAGCTCATACAGGAGAAAGAAAGGAAGAGGGCCACTAGGGGTCGAGGACCTCGGCTGGTGTCAGTAGTTGACATTGAAGAAGACTCTGACTATGATGAGTCGGCCAATTACGCGGCAGACATCATGGTAGCCGAGATAGTGAAAGGAAAGGCTTACCTATGTCCTGCTCTTAAGCATGCTAAGGGGAAGGAGAAAGACGAGGCGGACAATAAGCCTGAATACTCCTTTGATATATTTAAGGCAGGCCAGATCTTCGACTACCTGTTAAAGGATAAACAAATCAAGCTCCTCGACGGCCATAAGATACCTCCCCCCGAAGAAATAAAAGGAAAGAAATACTGCAAGTGGCACAATTCATTCAATTATGCCACCGCCAATTGCATTATCTTTCACCGAGCCATTCAAGAAGTTATCAGAAAAGGGAGGTTTAAGATGGTCGATAAAGGAGTATCAGAAATGACCGTTGACACCGACCCCCTCCCCAACATGAACATTAACATGGTTTCCTTCTCAGGGAGCGACCAAGGAAATGGAAAGAAGAAGTATGTGTGGGTCCCTAAACAAGAAGTACCTCCAGAAAGAATAGTCTCAGCCTTTGACCGATTGGGACCCCCTACTGAAGGATCCACTGTGGCCGAGCGTGTAGCTTTCTTACAAGACATATTGTGGGTAGGGGAGTCAAGCCAGCATAAAGAATCTCAGATAAGGCTTCCCAAACCAGGGAAGTCTGTCCACGATCTCAGGGAACTACATTTGTCCAAACTCAATCCTGGGAGGCAAGTACTACAACCCGAGAATACGAGGCTGAGGCCTCAACACCTCCCGCATGGGGGGCACGGTCGGTCTGCCGATGTACCCATCGAGCGGGCCACTGCACAAATCCAGGCGAGAAGTCTTACTCGAAGGGAGAAAGGAGAGCTGTGCAGATCACTATAGCACAGGACTCAACGTCAGTGGATATCACAGTACTGAATGATCGTGAGTTGAGAGCCACTAAAACTGTGAAACCACCCTCGGGGGTGCCTGCCACAAGACCAATGGATGACGAAGACAGTATCGGCAGTACCACCCCCAAACTTGCCTCGAAATCTCATTCGCAGAAGAGGAGGCTGCAGAGGGCAAGGGCCTTCCATAGAATGAGGGAAACGCTGCAGATGCTCACCTCAGCCAGGGAAGGGAATATGCAGGCTATTACTGCAACCTCGGTGGCCACAACACTAGAACAGGCTTTCCCAAAACCCGCCGAGGAAGAAGATCAACGAGACATTGAGGCAGCTGGCCCCAGCACATCCACTGATAAAGAAGGGGATCTTAATTACCATGATAGGGGCAGTGAACGCAATCGACAAACCTCTCACTGAAGCAGTAAGGGAATGTCTGTATGGCCCTCACAGCCCTGGACGACCTCAGCCAGTCGACACTCTCCCCGGCGAGGGGATAATGACTGAGGGCGAACTTGCAGAAGATGATCTATTGGATGAAGAAGAAGAAAACCCCTTCGGTCCACTAAACTTTGATGACATTATGGGCGGAGACAATGGAGAATTCTTCGGCATAGAAATGGAGGGACTCCTGCCGCCTGAATTATGGGGAAATAAGGACCAACCAAAAGCCCTCGTGGGAGACGTCTTTGCCAAGGAAGCCGAGTGGGCTGCCTTGACAGAACCCGAGGGACCGGTCACGGAAGGAAGGTTGTTCGAGAAGCCTACAGCAGACATGACCAGACACTTGAAGCCCCTCTATATTAAAGCCCACTTGAATGGGAAATTGTTTAATCGGGTCTTCGTAGATGGTGGGGCTGTATTGAATATCATGCCGTTGGCAACAATGAAGAAGCTAGGTAAAAATGCTGAGGATCTCATCCCTACGACCATGACCATGACAAGTTTCATGGGCCACCCATCTCATGCTTTGGGGGTATTGGTGGCCGATGTAGTGTAACAGTTGTGTCGAAGGTAACTTGGAAAGCCTTCTTTGTCATTGAGGGGAAACCCTCCTATGCTGTAATTCTAGGGAGAGATTGGATCCACACCAGTGAATGTGTTCCCTCCACTCTACATCAAAAATTAATGATATGGATAGATGACAAGGTAGAGATAGTGGAGGCTGATCCCAATCCATTTCCTGCCGAGGTAAAGATGTTTGAAGCCGTGTTCTATTCCCCCCATTTGCGCCCTATAGCCATTCCAGGAAACTACGAGGCAGGGGAGTAGAGTCCTGTGATTGGACAAAGAAGGGTTTTGAACTCAAAATGTTGGCTGATCCACGGCCTAACACCGAGAGTAATGATTAGTTTCCCACCAGAAATACAGAGCTTGCTGGATCGTCTGCACCTGTTCCAGGTTGAATTCGGCATTAAAGAGGCTATGTTCGGTGCAGTACACGAAGAGGACGAACTCCCAAGGCGTCCATGTCAGAGGACTCCAGATAACCCCGAGGACGGGATGTTGGCCGAACCTCCTCACATAGAGCCCATCCAGAGGAGGGTGCCCACGTTTGAAGCTCAAGACCCTCTAGTGGAAGTTAATCTAGGAGACTTAGACGAATCAAGAATGACCAAGGTCAGTGGCAAGTTGCAGCCACAACAACGAGATCAAATGGTAGCTTTGATAAAAGAGTACCGCGACTGCTTAGCGTGGGATTACCATGAGATGCCAGGTCTTGATAGGACACTAGTAGAGCATAGGTTTCCCATTAAAGAGGGTTGCAAGCCCCACAAGCAACCACCGAGGAGATTCAATCCCCAGTTAATGCCCCAGATCAAGGCAGAGGTAGAAAGATTGCTGAAAGCAGGGTTTATAAGAACTGACAGGTACGTAGAATGGCTGTCCAACATAGTCCCCGTGATCAATAAGAATGGCCAGGTGAGGGTATGTATTGATTACAGAGATTTGAACCTGGTCACTTCGAAGGATGAGTACGGTATGCCTGTGGCCGACATGCTGGTCGATGTCGCGGCTAACAATGCCATCTTGACTTTTATGGACGGCTATTCTGGTTACAATCAGGTATATGTGGCCGAGGCTGACACCCATAAGACTGCCTTCAGGTGCCTTGGCGTTTTAGGTATCTATGAGTGGTTGGTGATTCCCTTCGGCCTCAAAAACGCAGGGGCCACGTACTAGAGGGCAATGAATGTCATCTTCCATGACCTTATTAGTAAAAGCATGGAGGTATACATTGATGACGTGGTAGTCAAATCCAAGAGCTTCGAGGCCCACCTCGTTAAGCTCGAACAAGCTCTAAAATGGATGAGACTCCACAATCTTAAAATGAATCCCACTAAATATGCTTTTGGCGTATCTGCAGGGCATTTTTTGGGCTTCTTGGTAAACAACCAAGGCATTGAGGTAGACAAAAACAAGGCTCGAGCCATCCTAGAGGCGAGACCTCCCAGGACAAAGAAGGAATTGCAGAGCTTACTTGGCAAGATCAACTTCCTGAGGAGATTCATCGCCAACATGAGGCCTTTGATCAAATCAAGGCTGCCTTAACTAAGCCTCGTGTACATTGCGGCCAAGGAACAGGCTATCTGTTGCTTGTTGGCTCAAGATGATGATAATGGGGCAGAGCGAGCTATATATTATCTCAGCAGAATTCTCAATGATGCCGAAACCAGATATTCTCCTATCGAGAAACTTTGTTTATCGTTGTTCAATGTTTGTACTAAACTTGAATATTACTTATTACCTAAGGAAGTTTTAGTTGTGTGCAAAGTGGATACCATCTGATACCTTCTTAATAGGCCTGTCTTGCAACTTGTAAAGTGGGCCATTAAGTTGAATGCATTTGCTCTAACTTACGTACCTCTAAGGGCCATCAAGGGTCAAGCCTTGGCTGACTTTCTAGCCCAACACCCATGCGTAGAGGTCTCTGATCTACAAACCGAGCCCATCAACTACTTGGGATTGAAGCCTTGGACCCTCATGTTTGACGGTTCGAGCACTCAAACAGCGGCAGGCATTGGTGTAGTAATCACTAGCCCCTGTGGCAAGATATGGAGGTTCATGTACAGGATAGGGGATCAAGCTTCCAACAATCAAGCCGAGTATGAAGCCTTGATTATGGGACTTGATATCTTGGGGGCCATGAAAGCCCGGTATGTAGAGGTAAAGGGGGGCTCTCAGCTGGTGATCAAACAAATCACTGGGGAGTACAAGTGTTACAATGCAAATATTAGTTATTCAGAGGAAAGAAGGGTTAGGAGCTAATTTGTTATCATTTGACACATTTGGGGCCTTTTGTGAGTATTTTAATGTTTCTGTTAACTGTTACAGCGTTAAGCGCTATAGCGCTATATGACTGTGGGCCAGCTGGACATCAAAAAGAAAAGTTACATTTTGGAGCCTCACACTTTATGTCAAGTCAAAGTTTGACTTCCCTGTGCCTAGGACTGTGCGGATGCTTTTTATTGGATAGTGTGGACACTTGTCCACTTGTTGTTGGAAGATCACTTTAGTTGGTGAGATATGTCACATCTACTTTATGGAGAATAAACAAAGATATCTCACTTCTTCTTCCTCACAACATAGATTTCGAAAGTGAGAGAGTTTTTGGAGAGAAAAACTTGACACACTTTCCTCCATTAATCCTCCACTTCAAGCTTTCATTTTTCAAGAGAAGATCTTCATTTCCAACGTTGTGCAGCTGTGCTATAGTGTCAGCAACCCGTCTCATGAGAAGGAGCTCACGTGGGGTATCTTTTGCAACCGTGTTTCTTCTTTTCATTTTCGGTAATATGAGCTTTTTGGTTTGTATTATGTTGATGATGCTCATCATGAGCTAAACACTTAGTAGTTGGATTGTTTTAAGCTTTGTAATGACTCTTTAGTATTATTAATATAACGTTATGATGTTTGCGTTTCAATCTTTGTGCTTTAATGCTTTCAAACTCGTTTTGGGATTGGCCAACTGAAATGGGTACATTCGTAGGTACAGACATGGTCTACGATTCTAACTCAAAGATTGATATGAATGAAAGGTTGTTTAAAGACATTTAACCAACTTGTGCTTAACTCTAGACATAGGGAGCAATAGTTCATAAGGTGAATACTGTGGGTTCTTCATTATACAAGGGTGGACTTATTTAGAACCTAGACATAGGAGTCTTGTAACAAAACCCTGGCGTCAGTGACCGAAAGGCACAAAATCATATGCTACAGCACTTAACGCTATAGCGTCTAACGTTATAGCATCTTATTACTGAGAAATTACTTAGCAAAGAGCAGTCCAACTCACTTTATCAACTCTTGAACTTTCTTTACTATTTTCACTCAACCAACCTTTACTTTTTATGCATATAAACATCGTTGACTATTTTGTTTGTTTCACTAATTTGTTGATAGCCTAACTCTAAAAATTAACATCAATCCCTGTGGGTACGATCTTTACTTATCATTATATTACTTGTTGCAATTGTGTACACTTGCACATCACCTTTTCGCACAACAAGTTTTTGGCGCCGTTGCCGGGGATTGCATTTTATTTTTATTGTTTAAGTTTTTAGCAATATTAGTGAAGATTTTACACCGGTGTGTTGTTTCTTGGTGTTACAACATTAGGTGCTATAACGCATGCCCAGGTCCCAACCACCAGAATTTGAGTTGGATCCAGAACCTGAAAGAAGATTCAGAAGGTTAAGACAACTTCAGAGATTACAATAATTGAGGCCTACCATGTCAGAACATAATGGTTATGGTAGAGGTACAATTGGTGGAAGATCAAATTCCAGAGGTGGCCATAGTACAAGAGGTGGTAGATCTGACCCTGGTGGTGGTCCAATCCATGGAGCTGTAGAGGCCCAATCACTCGTTCTGTCACAATACATGATCCAGAAGACTGGTACAGGCAGCAATTCATCAACCAAGGTCCTGTAGACATGGTAAATGATAGGGACAGACCTATGAGGGACTATGCTGTGTTTGATCCCCAAACCATGGAGACAAGCATAGTTAGGCCTGTTCTTCAAACAGCTCATTTTGAGTTCAAACCCATGATGTTCCAAATGCTCCAAATAGTAGGTCAGTTTGGTGGTTCTCCCCAAGAGGACCCATATTTACACTTAAAGCAATTTTTGGAGGTTTGCAGTAACTTTATCATTCCAGGAGTTAGTGATGATGCATTTAGGCTAAAACTTTTTCCTTATTCCCTGAAGGATAGAGCGAAGGCCTGGTTAACTTCTCTAGAGCCTAACTCTATCCACACTTGGAATGAAATGGCTGAAAAATTCTTGGCAAAATATTTTCCACCTAGTAAAAATGCAAGAATGAGGAATGAAGTTACTGTATTCAAACAAAAAGAATCTGAATCATTGTTTGAAGCATGGGAAAGATGGAAGGAGTTTATTAGGAGATGTCCACATCATGGCATACCAGGTATCATTCAAATGGAGACCTTCTATAATGGATTGGACCCAAGTACCAGACTTATGCTTGATGCTTCTTCTGGGGGTGTGTTACTGAAGACCTCCTACAATTAATGAAGCTTGTGAATTGATAGACAACATTGCAACAAACAGCTATCAATGGCCAACAAAAAGGCTAACTCCACAGAAAAAGGTAGTTGGAGTCCATGAAATCAGTGAAGTCTCAGCTCTATCAGCACAAGTGGCCTCTCTTACCAACTTGATTAAAAACATGAACACCTCCAACGCTACAGTTCTTGCCGCTACACCTCCAACGCTACAGTGCCTGCCGCTACAGCCATTGAACAAGCTCCTCCAAGTTCAACTAGCTGTGTATATTGTGGAGGAGGCTATCTCTATGAAGAATGTCAAGCCAATCTTGTCTCTTTTAATCATGTGGGATTCAACAAGAATAACAATCCCTATTCAAATACTTATAATTCTGGCTGGCAGAATCACCCTAACTTCAGATGGGGTGGTAACAATGCTGCAGCAACAAATTCAAATACACCTACTGTGCCACCAGTATTTCCTGCTCAGAACCATCAAAGACAAGCTGCCCCAGTTATGGAGAACTCTATGGAAACTCTGTTGAAAGCCTTCATGAGTGATTGTAAGACAAACTTGCAAACTCATGAAGCTTCTATAAAGAATTTGGAGACCCAAGTTGGGCAGATAGCCTCTGCTCTCACCCAAAGGCCTAGTGGATCATTACCTTCCACTACTGAAGCTTCAACTTCTCATGCAGCAGGGAAGGAGCATGTTAAGGCTATTTTGTTAAGAAGTGGGCAAGATTTGCAAGGGCTATCTACTGTAACAGATGATGGTAGAAAAGAAAAATAAAAAAATAAAAAAAAAATTGAAAAAGAAAAAAATACTTCTGATGCTATAGCACCTATTGCTATAGCGCCTGATCCTGCACATGTGCCACCACCTAAGCTTGTTCCATAATACCCTCCTCCTCCTTTTCCACAGAGGTTGAAGCAGGCTCATGAGAGCAAGCAATTTGGTAAATTCTTGGATGTGCTGAAACAACTCCACATCAATGCTCCATTGCTGGAAGCACTTCAACAAATTCCCAACCATGCAAAATTTATGAAGGAATGCACCATGATCATGCAGAACAAGATCCCAAGGAAATTGAAGGATCCTGGCAGTTTCACAATACCATGTTCTTTGGGTAAATCTTATTCTAGCTGTGCACTATGTGATTTGGGGGCAAGCATCAATTTGATGCCCAAATCCATATTTAAACAGCTTGGTATTGGTACTGTGAGGCCTACCACTGTTACCCTTCAGTTAGTAGATAGGTCCATAGCCTATCCTGAGGGGATAATAGAGGATGTTCTTATTAAGGTTGACAAATTTGTTTTTCCTATGGATTTTGTTGTTCTTGAGTTTGATGCAGATAAGGAGGTTCCTATCATTCTTGGGAGACCATTCCTAGCTACTGCCCAGACTTTGATTGATGTCCAGAAGGGAGAATTGACTATGAGAGTCAATGATCAAGAGATTAAGTTTAATCCGATGAATGCTCTCAAGTCCCCAGATGCAGGAACTGAGGAGTGTTCTTTTGTGGTGTCTCTTGATTCTGTTATTCAAAAACACTTCCACAAGCAAGGTGACTACTTGGTCACGGCTCTTGCCAACACTGAAAAAGAAAAGCTTGTGGAAGAAGGTGTGTTACAAGGTGAGGATGATGTCAACGAGAGCTCTAAGGAGAGTGAGGGAGGAAAAGATGGATCAGAAGAAAAAGAAGAGAGTGCTAAGGAGATTGAGCCTGAGCCAGGCCCTAAAGCAACCCCCAACCAACAAGTTTCCCCACCTCACAAAAATTCATCCCCACAATCACCACCCAAACAGCCCATACCACCACCCTCACCACCAAAAATCACCAAATGCACTCAAGTAATTGCTGAAATCACAAAATCCTGGTGTCAGTGACCGAAAGGCACAAAATCATATGCTACAGCACTTAACGCTATAGCGTCTAACGTTATAGCGTCTTATTACTGAGAAATGACTTAGCAAAGAGCAGTCCAACTCACTTTATCAACTCTTGAACTTTCTTTACTGTTTTCACTCAACCAACCTTTACTTTTTATGCATATAAACATCGTTGTTACTATTTTATTTGTTTCACTAATTTGTTGATAGCCTAACTCTAAAAATTAACATCAATTCCTGTGGGTACGATCTCTACTTATCATTATATTACTTGTTGCGATTGTGTACACTTGCACATCACCTTTTCGCACAACAACAAGTCGAGGCTACCAATAAAATCATCATCGAGCTCATCAAGAAAAACATAGAGGACAAACCTCGACGGTGACACGAAACTCTCAATAAGGTCCTAGGGGCCATGAGGAATTCCAAGTCTACCGCCACAGGGGCAACTCCCTATCGTTTGGTATATGGTCAGGATGCCGTGCTACCACTTGAGATTTGTGTAGCCTCGCTACGGGTGGCTCGGCATCACTCTCTTAGCATGGATGAGTACCAACAGGCCATGCTGATGGAGTTGGACTCGGTTGATGATGATAGACTGGCTGCCCTCAGCAGGATAAAGATAAATAAAGCCAAAATGGCCCGCGCCTACAACAAACATGTCAAGCCAAAAAAGTTTGTTGAAGGCGACCTTGTTTGGAAAACCATTCTACCACTAGGGAAGAAAGAAGTGGTCCCCAAATTGGGATGGGCCCTATATCATAAGTGAAGTATTCAACGGTGGAGCGTACCGTCTTATTACGTTAGACGGAGAAGAATTCGAAACAAAAATTAACGGCAAATATCTCAAAGCATATTATCCTACTTTATGGGAAAGTATGCGAGGAAAGGAGAATTGGTAGATAGAAACCATAATTGTCAGGGTGGCACGCCACATACTGGCGGCCTAGTAAGAAGGTTGCAATTGTCAGACTGGCGCGCCACATACCGGAGGCTTAGTAAAGAGTCAGAACTACTCATCTGCTACAACTTTATCTGCCTCAGCCCCCGCAATAACCTCCACAGTAACCTCATCTGCTACGACCTCCGCAATAACAGCATCTGATGCAGCCTCATCTGCCTCTGCAGCTGTAGCCTCACCTAGCACCTCCAGGCTCCCGGAGGGGAGATCCGTTGGCGGGCATGCTTCTGATCCTGGCTCCCCCACCTCATAGTCAGCGTCGATCGCGTGGCCTACGATGGCCTCGGCTGTAAGGGCGTTGCCAGAAGGTGAAGGTTCTAGAGAAAAGGGTTGCTTACCTGCCTCAGCCTCGTCATCTGTCTGAGCTAAAGGTAACTCCTCGGACTCCAGGGCTGGTGGGCCGAGGGCTTACTCGAAAGACGTTCGCATTACCGGCGGGGAAAAATAGACTTTCCGAAGGATTTTATAAAAAAAAATATTTAATTTTTTTTTAAAAAAAATCCGCCGGAAATGCACATTACCGGCGGATTTTTTTAAAAAAAAATTATTTTATTTAAAAAAAATCCGCCGGTAATGCACATTTCCGGCAGGTTTTCAAAAAAAATTATTTATTTATTTATTTTTAAAAATCCGCAGGTAATGCACATTTCCGGCGGATTTTTCAAAAAAATTATTATTATTATTTTTAAAAAATCCGCAGGAAATGTACATTACCGGCGGATTTTTCAAAAAATTTATTTATTTATTTTTTAATGCTCATTTCCGACGGAAAAAACCTTCGGTAAATCCGTAAGAACCGTTCGATAATGCCTATAAATAAAACTTTCTCCTACACTCTTCTCATTCTCTCATTTCACTCTTTATTTCCTTTTCATTCTTTTCTACACTTTCCCTATCTTATCTTTCTTCTTCTTTCTCATACTCTCCAATCTCCATAAATTTCTCTACATATCTCTCTTCTATATTTCCTTTTTCTTCTTCCTTCTCATTCATTCTCACTCCTTCATTCTTATTCCTTCTTACTTCTTCATTCTTATTCTCTCCTATATTATTACTTCTCATACTCTCATTCATTGTTATTCCTTCTTACTTGTTCATTTTTATTTTCTCCAATATTATTTCTTCTCATACTCTGTTTCCTTATTATTCATCCCTACTTCTTCATTCTCATTCATTTATTCCTTCTCATTCTGTTTTATATCATTTTTCTCATATTCGACTTCATTTTCATTTTTCTTACTTCTTATTAAATTACATATTAAATTTCAAAATTCAAAAAAATTTAAAAAAATTAAATTTTTTAAAAAAAATCCGCCGGTAATGTGCATTTCCGGAAGATTTTTCAAAAAAAATGTTATTTTTTATTTTTTTTAAAAAAAACCGCCGGAAAAAAAAATCCGCCGGAAATTACTGGCGGAAAAATCCGCCGGTAATGCGCGTTTCCGGCGGATTTGTAAAAAAAATTTATTTTTTATTTTAAAAAATCTGCCGGAAACGTGCATTACCGGCGGAAAAAATCCGCCCTGGCGGAAATTTCGCCGGAAAACATTACCTGCGAGCGTTTTACCGGCGAAAAAATCTGTCGGAAACGTCACTTTTTCGGTGGATTTGGTGCATTTCCAGCGGATTTTTTCCGCTGGAAAAACGCGTTTTTCTTGTAGTGGAAGAGCGATAAGGGGAAGGACTGGAAAGCAATGGTCTTTTCTTCTTCCTTGTCTCTGTTGGCTTAGCCACCGAATGGACAGCCGTGGCAGGTGGTGGACTGAGCGGAGAGGCCCTCGGTTGATCCCAAGTACCGCTAAAGATATCCGGTGGTGGGGAGAGGGAAGAGATATTCCCGGACAAGCCACCACCAGGAAGTATAGCTGCTAGTCTGACCAACATGGAGGTGGTAGGTACCCCAAGAGAAATAGAGGAACCTCGCCTCCTGGTCTGCCAGAAGCTTGGTAAGATAGAAAAGGAGAATCTTTCCTCGGCGGCGCTGCACAGCCATGGAATCGTGGGGGACCGGAACGTGTTGGCCGACGCCAAACTGCCTGACGACGAAGTTGGGGTGGTAAGGTTCCACAGTAAGAGGATTGGTATTGGAAGAGAGCTTGGCACCAGCGATAAAATCTCGAGCCATAAGAACACGGCTTCAATGAATAACCATGTCATAGTGGTCACTGGAGGAGGGGTCCAAATCCTGGGGGGTGAAGATCCATCGGGGGCCGAGGCCCTTCTCCAGGGACAGACACCAACAAAAACCATTGGGGTCTATGTCCAACAGGACTCAAAGCGTCTCCACACGCTCCACAGGAAAATTGGGGGTGGCGACCAGAGCACACCCCAGGACCTTCGAGGAATCTGTAGACAAGTCAGAAGCAAAATTGGGAAAGTAGAGTTGCGCCCAGAGTTGCGGAAACCAGAAGGGACCTTCGGCCTTGGAGTAGGAGCCCTTGTCCTCGACTTGCCTCAGAAAGCTATCCATGCTTTTATAGAGGAGGGCGAGGAAGAAGGGACCCCAGGCATACTTCTGGTGTGTCTGCAGCAGGTGAACAAAAATATAAAGTTCCTTGACGACACCAAATGACTTGGTGTTGTAGAAGAATTTGTTGAAAAAGTACATGAGGAAGGCATTTTGCTCCCCATCGGTGACCGGGCCTGAGGACTTGGCGTTCTTAGCCAAAATGTTGGAGAAGGTCGAAGCGTAGGTATACGGGAGGTCAACGCCCTGGAAATCAGGGTCGGCGTGGACTTCAATGCCGCTGGCGGGAAGCCCCAGGATGGCGGCCACGTCTAGCAAAGTGGGGGTCAAGATGCCCTATGGGAATACGAAATCGTTCAGGGTGGTTGACCAGAAGGACATCAGAGGGAACAGGAGATTAGCGTTGTGAGAAACCTCCTGGGTTGACACTATGATCATGTCGTAGATGCCCCAAGCCTTCCACGTTGCCCCTTTTTGTTTGGCCAAGCGGGCCTCCCAGGTATTGTAATCAGGGTTGCTTTTCGGCCATCTCTGGAGATCATGGAACTTGGCCTCAGCGTTGAACGAGGAAGTCTTGAGGGGGAGATTGCAAGAGCCAAAGCATTGTTTAAAGACCTTGAAACTGTGATCGGCATTGGTGGCGATAGGGCGAAGAACAGATAAAGGGCCGATGGTGGTGAAAATGGACAAGGAAACACCCTGAGGAGAGGGGGTAACAGAGGAAGAAGCGTGTTGGTTGGCTGCCATGGTTGGTGAAAGACGGTCTAAGAAGAAGGGAAGAGTGAGTGTGCAAGAAACCATATGCAGTAGGCATGATGACTATTTATAGCCTGGGGGGTAACCAACGCAATCTTTGGAACCGCTGCACTACATTTTTGATCTGCATGAAGCAAACCGCCAAGTGTCACATAGGGATAGGTAGCCACTGTAACTGTCACATCAAGTTACATCAGGGTTTTTGTATCATCAGTCACGTCCCCGCGGCCATACGGCAGCACAAAAAGGGGGGCAATTGTTAACACCCAAAAATAAATAAGGTCGTAGGCCGAGGGCTAAATATCAAAAGTGGAAGGAGACCAGGACACCGAGACGAATCACCTGACAATTTATAGCAGAAGGAACAACCTCAGAGGAGGGGCTCGAGGTAAAAGATAATATAAAACACCCCGAGGAGGAATTGAGCTTGAGGAATCATGGAAAAGGCCGAGGTGAAGCAAGTCCTAACTTATGGAGTGCCTCGGCCACAATAGCTCGATTAGCCTAAGTTTGATGGCTGCAGGCCGATGACAAGGATCAGTCGAGGGGGTATGTGACCGAGGCAAAGAAGACTTGCTTGCGAGGCAAGGAAGGGCACGTGGACAGAACGTGGGAGCATTTGAAGGTTAAGCGAAGAGGAGAAGCCTTGAGGGTTGGAGCGAAGAGATTTTGGCACCCTACTAACCATGCTAGTGGGATCGTGGGTAATGGCTCCGATTTCTTAGGACTAGGAGCGAGATTTGGCGTTGATCTTCAATTGATCCAACGGTAGGCAAATGTTGGCTCGCTTAGTGGCCGACGAGGGCCTATGTATATATATAGAGAAGAGTAACTCGTACAAAACACACACAATCAATCAATACAAAACTTATTTTTCTCTCGCAATTTATCTTTATTGCACTTTACTTTAGTTTACTTTTATGCATTAGTCAATAGATAATCCAATCCTCGCGTCCCCTCTACCCAACCTGACACTCTTTGGAGGAGTTAGGAAACCCACAGTTGGGGAGCAGAGTTCCCTCCTCAACGCAATCACTTGAAGAACAGAGGAATCAAAGACTGGCCAAACCCACGGCTAGGACACCCCTGGCCAAACCCACGGCTAGGACCTAAGAGTTTGACGACAATAAATATATATATATATATATATATATATATATATATATATATATATATATTAAGATTTTTAATTAAGGTTTTTGTAGAATTGTAAATATGATTGATTGCTTAAGATGTTGGGTAATAATTCCTTCTCGACTCCCATCTTAGTATCAAAGCCTGATGGGGTAGTAGGAATATATTTTGGTATACAATTAGATTTAAATTAAAACTTATATTTTGTCGAAAAAAAATTAAAACCTATATATCTCAGCTATGTGTTAACGTATCATGTTAAAATTTGATCAAAAAACGTATCATGTTAAAATTAGGGTTTTCTGGAAAGTATACATTTTTATAGTTAAGAAATGTATACTTTCCTAATTCAAAGGCAGTAAGCATAATTTGATGATGTTATGCAAGATAACTCGTTCTATGATGAATAATTAACCATAGTTAAGAAAATATAAAGTTTTTGTGTTTGTTTAGTCAAAAGTAATAAAATAGCATGAATTATCTTAAAATATAACTTTGAAAATAAATTCATATTAAAATCTAATTTTTTTTTGACTAAAAAATGATATTCATTCATTCAAATCGAGAGATTACATCGATGATGATACAAATGTGACAAAATAAAAATCACCGGAGTACCCATGCTTTCGGATCTGTAACTTTGAGGCCCTAGTCATTGGTTGAATCTGAAATTGATCGAAGTTGATCTGACGATTTGAACCAAACGAACACCGCAACAAGATGGTAAATCCAAACGAACACCGAAACAAGACGGGAAATTCAAACGAACACCGCAACAAGACGGAAATCCAAACACGCCGCACCAAGACGACGAACAACAATAACGCCGCACTTAGATGAATAAAAAAAATTCGAAATAAAAGGTAGATCTATATGGTAACCATTTATTTTGATAAAAAAAGGGAAACAAACAATATAGATGGGTGATTCTAGGCCAAAAGCTGACCTAAAACCACCCCTTTCTAATAGGTGAATAAGAAAGAAGAGAAGGGCAGAGAGAGAATTGAGAGACGGCTAGGGTTTGGGGAGAAAATTGATCTAGGCTTTCATATTAAAATCTAATGATAATGATAATGATAATATTTTTATGAAACCAAATGATGGTGATGATATCATGGGGATGTGATTTTTTATAAATATTTTTAGTAAAAACACTAAGATAAAAAGAATATAAAAATTCATTGATGCAAGTTGTAACTATTAGATAGAGGATATAGCGCTAACAACTCTACTTGGTGGCGAGACTTGCTTGCTTTAGATCTTCATGTTTCTGCAGGTTGGTTCGGGTTAGTCATTAGGCGTGGTTTGGGGGATGGAAGCTCTATTGATTTGTGGAATGACCGGTGATTAGGACACGCCCCATTTTCGTAGGTGTTTCCCAATATTTATGCTGGTTGCGCTGACAAACAGATGCGAGTTGCTGACGCTGGGGTTTGGGCTGATGGTGCATGGAGTTGGCTGGAACCGTGGCGTCGTTCTGGTAGCTTAACCAGCAGTGAGGAAGAGAGTCTTCTGTACTTGATTTTACAGGATGTGAAGCCTGATGGCAGCATGAGGGACACGTGGATTTGGCTGCACGATAAATCGAAGAACTTCTCAGTAAAATCTTGCTATTTATTTTTGTCGCGTTCGAACCAAATTCAGGATCAGAATTGTGAATTAAATCAGCTGTTGCAAAAGTTGTGGAAATCAGCCACTCCGTCGAAGGTTAATATTTTCGGGTGGCGTTTGTTAACAAATTCATTGCCAACTCGAGGGCTTCTTCATCGTCATATCATCACTAACGAACATGTTGTTCCGTTTAATTTGATCTTTGCAATTTCGTTTTCGTGCAAGATCTTCTTCAACTTTCATTCTTCATCATCAATTTCAGATTGTTGCGATGACGACAATGAATCAGAGTTTCGAAACTTATTCTGATTTTGCTACCAACAATGGAAATCCTTTTTATCTTCATCCGAGTGAAACGTCGGGAACGACTCTGGTAACAGCGCCGGTTGAAGGAACAAAAAACTTTCAACCATGTATTAGGTCCATGCGCATCAGTCTAATCTCCAAAAACAAAATCTCCTTCGTTGACGGTACCTTCAAGGTTCCAGAAAAGTCGAACTCCATTAACAATCAGTGGACTCGTTGCAATAACATGGTTCTGCCATGGATACAGCGATACGTTTCAGCGAGTGTTCAGAAATCGATCGCATACTTCGACAAAGCATACGATGCGTGGAAGGATCTTCACGATCGTTTCGATCAAAGAGACATGTTTCGCATTGTAGATCTTCAAGAGGACATATGCCGATTCTCGCAAGGTAATCTTGGTATTTCTGAGTATATACTGAGTTGAAAGCGCTGTGGGATGAACAGGAGAACTTTCGTCCATTACCGCAGTGTACGTGTTCGAAGAAATGCACCTGTGGTGTTTTGAAGTCTATGCGTTTGTTCAGAGATCAGGACTACACTATTAGGTTCCTAAAAGGTTTGAATGAGCAGTTTCACATGTGACATCACAAATCATGATGATCGATCCGTTTCCGCCAATTGCAAAAGCTTTCTCAATGGTTGTTCAACAAGAGCGCCATTTCAATTCTCCTACTGCAACTGACATGGACAACAACAACAACAATAAAACGACTCCTGCAGTAACCAGTCAAGCAAATGTTGTGAACACGCAGCAATTTCAGCATCGTAGAGGAGGTTACAATAATGCAAGGAACCGTGGCAGAGGTGGAGGCAGAACTCAAGGTGGAAACAGGCTTTGCACAAACAGTGGAAAGACTAACCACACTGTGGAATCGTGTTATTTCCTTCATGGATTTCTACCAGGCTACCAGAACAGAATTAACTCCAACAATTAGAATTCCTCTGCAAGTAATACTAACAGTTCCTCTGCCAATGCTGCAAATAATTCATCTACAGGAGGTGAAGGAGAATAAACCACTGCAACAGCTACTAAAGGTAGCATTTCTCCGTCTGCAGATCAGTACCAAGGGTTACTGGAGCTTCTTCAAGCATCAAGACAGCAATCTACTCCTGCAGCACGTTCGGCTAACATTGTTGTGACTCCTCTTCACTTTGCCAACTCTGTTGTTGCCTACAATTCCCTTTCCAATAGTCCATCTGGTAACCCCTTTAACTCCATTGATGAATTTGAATCCTGGATTGTTGATAATGGAGCCACTGATCACATCACCTATAACTTGAAACTTTTATCAAACTGTTTTCTAATAGCACCAATTCATATTAGTTTACAAAACAAAATCGTGGCCACTGCCACTTTGGCAGGCAATGTTCACTTTTCAAATGGCCTAACCTTTCACAATGTTTTATATATACCCAATTTTCATGCCAATTTGATGTCAGGACCTCAATTAGCTAAAACCAGCAATTGCTCAGCATACTTTGACATCAATGCTTTGCTTATTTTGCAGGGAGATACTCTGAGGATAATTGGTACAACTAATCTCATTCGTGGACTTTAATTATAGAATCAATCTTTCATTAGATAAGTGTAACTCTGTTCTTTCCAAATGCACTGATGTAAGTAGTACCACCAACACAAACACTTCCACACTCACACACTTTATAGCTTCCATTAAGAAACATTGTAAAAACTACACTCATTCACCAGATACACCTACACTTGTCCCTTCCCCCACTTGTAAAGATTTTACATTTCATACCAATAAAAGTGAGTTTTCTGCTTGCAATTTAGATTCCATTGATCCTGAATCATCTTTATGGCACATGAGATCAGGATATGTTCCTCTTAATAGACACCAATGCATGTCTCACCAATTTCCCTTTATAAAGTTCCAAAACCTTAAAATCCCTTGTGACACTTGCCACTTTGCCAAACAAAGAAAGCTTCCGCACCCTAGTAGCACCACCAAAACTACTCAAATCTTTGATTTATTACATGCTGATATATAGGGTCCATATTCTCACCCTTCCATACTTGGCCATCGATACTTCTTTACTCTTGTAGATGATTTTAGTCGCTTTACTTGGGTAATCCTCATGAAAACTAAAGCTGAAACTAGATCACATCTTACCAAATTCATTGCTTACATTGAAACTCAATTTCATACCACTCTCAAATGCCTTAGAAGTGATAATGGGCCAGAATTCCTAATGCATGATTTCCTTTCCTCTAAGGGTATCCTCCATCAACGTTCTTGTGTTGAAACACCACAACAAAATGGCACTGTTGAGCGCAAACACCAACACATTCTAAATGTGGCCCGTGCCTTAGCCTTTCAATCCCATTTACCTCTTGTTGCGCCCGAAAAAGTCCCCGAGGGAGAACCTTCCTCGTTCACAACTTTTCCTAAGACAATGAAGCCCCCACCAATATTTATTAAGGAAAATATTAGGAAAACCTTTTTTGGGAAGCGATTGGTCTTGCGAAACTAGAGAATAGGGTTCGGGGGTCGGTTACGCGTAGGGAAGGTGTTAGCACCCCACACGTCCTCTCTACTGAGAGGGAACCTTTAATTAAATGTGTGGTTTTAGTGTGTTGACTTGAAAATACTTAATTTTGCCTCTCTACTTCTTATTGAAAAATTCTTAACGAAAATCTTTATTTATTATGAAAAAGGGGTTTTAGAAAAAAAACGCTTGACGGGACATGGCCCGCTCCTACGTATCTCCCGGTGCGATGGAGAACTCAAAGCTACGTAGTTCTTTTTTGTCCTGAAAAGGTTTTTGTCTTTTATCTTTTTAGTGAGTTTTCGAAATAGGACGAGCATTTAGTGAATGATTAAACTAACCAAGGTTATGGGTAATCACCGCTAAGTACTCTTGAAAATGGGAGTCACTACCGCCAGTCAGACGAACAAAGGTTCTGATTGACTATTAGTAGCGACTCGCTTTTATTTGTTCTTTTGAAAGGGGTTTTCGAAAGAGATTGATTGGCACGAATGATCAAACTAACAAAGGTTATGAGTGATCCTCGCTTGTTGTTCTTTTGGGAAAAAGACATCGCCACCAATGGCTAGACGAACAAAGGTTCTGATTAGCCACTGACGACGATGGGTTGAAGATGTTTTTAGAAAGGAAAAGGTTTTCGTTCTGAAAATGATCTTGGTTTGCAAAAGTGATTCTTTTTTGTTATGAAAATAACTCTTTTCTTTTTGTTATGCAAATGCTAAACTTTTTATGATTGCGCTTGACGAGAATGTGACTCGCTCCTACGTATCCCAAACGGGAATCAAAGCGACGTAGTTCTAACGAGCCTTAAAAATGAAAGTCTTTTTGCTTAGGTTTTGAAAAGTGGAGGGTGCCCATAATGATCAAACTAACAAAGGTTATGGGTGATCATTACTAACACTTGCCATGATTGTTGATGCTTGGAAAATATCTTTTGAAATTGAAAGCATTCATGATAATCAAACTAACAAAGGTTATGGGTGATTATCACTAGCACTTCATTGTTAATAATCATGCAAGCAGATGCTTCGCAAGACTACTAACAAAGTTTCGATTTTGAAAAGTTTTCGCAATTGGATTAATTTTTGTTTGGGGAAACATTTATCCATTATTGGGAAAAAAAGGTTTGTGAAAAAAATAAGTTCGCTTAGGGAAAAGAAACGAAATTTAAAAAAAGGAGAAACAGGGGGCGTAGTAGTAAAATAAGGGTGTAAATAAAGGAGGGCTGCAGTATTAAAACTGGGGTGCAGATAGTGAGCCCAGCTTGTTTTTTGTAAGCTGGGCTGTGTTTCAAAAAAGGTCATGGGCTTCAGAAGGGGGGCGCGCGGAGTAAACCGTAGGGGTATGAATAGAAATCTGAAAAATAAAAAATGTGAAAGGACGAAACTACCCTTGCTTTCCTAATATAAAAGCAAAACCCAAATTTGGAAACCCTAATTTCCTCTTTCCTCATCCACGCCCCCCCCCCCAAATAGCTAAACCTGAAAAATTTCCTCTCTCTCTCTCTTCTCCACGGCGGATCCGCCTCCTCCCCCTCAAACTCAGATTTTTCTTCTCTCCCTCTCCATGGCCGTGCGGCGCCTCTTCCCCCTCCCTAGCTTCGATCTCCTCTCTCACCGTCCCCCCACTCTCTTCTTCATCCCCTGGTTCTTTCTCTCTCTTCTCAACGCCGCCGTTTCTCCCTCTCCACGAATCGATCCCCCTCTCTTCTTAGATCTAGTTTCCGTTGGTGATGTGGTTTGGCTTTACGGCGGTGCTTCGGTGGGTGGCTGTTTGTAGCGCTGTGGGTGGTGGCGTTGTGGTTGGTGCGTACGGCGGTTGGGGTGGTTTCGTGGTGGTTTCGTGGTGGGGTTTTGGTGCGGTTGGGGAGATGGATCGGTCGTAGGGATGTTTCGGTTGTGGGGGGAGGCGACGGTGATTAAGGGTGGCTGAGGCGGAGGTTGACGGCGGAGCACGGTGGTTGCTGTGTCTGTGGGTGTTCGGTGGTGAGGAGAGAGGGTCGTTGGGTGGCGTGAGGTACGTTTCGTAGCTGGACGGTTAGGTGGCGGCGGTGGCCGGGTGTTTGTAGCGATGACTGGCCGTGGGGGGTGTTGTTGATGGACGGTGGTGGTGCGGTACGAAGGGGGGAGTTGTTGGGTTTACGGTGACTGAGGGATTGCGGTGGTGAGGGCTCGGATGGTGGCTGTCCACGGCGCCGGCCACCACCCACGGTGGCCGGAGGTAAAATCCTCTTCCTTTCCCTTTTCTTTTGCTGTTCCCCTTTTTTACTGTCTGTTTTTTTTCTTCTTATGCCTATTTTACCCTTTCAGCCTGTTTTTCTTAAAAAAAAATAAATAAATAAAGGGTGCTGGTCCTACTCCATAAGATACATACATGTTCATTTTTCACAGTGTAGCTTTCTGGTACAACAGATAAACAGCAACATACTTGCCAAAAATTAATACTCACATGCTATTATATTTGTAGAAGCCAGCAAAAAAGATAAATTGATTGTAAAGCGTTACCTCAGCTCCTTGATTCTGGATCGATGTTTTCTTACCTGCTCTCCTAGAATTGTATTTTGTGCATCTGTTTTCACTGAGGAATTCCTGCCTGTGTATACTGCTCTCTCTGCGTATATGACTGTGTTTGTTGCTGTCTTTCTTTCTTTTTTGGACTGATTGCTGTGAATTCTTCTTGTGTGTATGTGTCTGTGTGTTTCAGTTTGATTCCCCCCCCCCCCTTTAGACCTAGGATTGACTATTTATTTATACTGAAAAACTAGGGTTGGCATTTAAGTGGTTTTTGACTGGTTTGACTGGGCTTTTGCAGGTCTGATAATGTGGGCTTGCTGAGCAGTCTTGAAGAGCAAGAACAGCCCCAGAGATTTGCTGATGCTGCTCCCTTTTTATTTTCGTTTTTTTGTATTTTTTTGTATTTTTGACTATTGTTTTTTTGCATTTTTGGGACAGTTTAGACTCTAAACACTCCTAAATTGTAAATGAAATAAAATTTGATTTTTTGACATTTTTGGACTCAAAACAAATTAAATAGACAAAATAAAAATAATAAAAGAAGTTGAGCCAAATACAAAAGCGAAATCGGGCCCAACTAGACAAATGCGCTAGAACGAGGCTCAAATAGAACAAATAGGTCCGCTAACTGATAAACACTAAAAATTAACTAGGAACCACGTTCGTGGGCCCAACTCAAAATGATAAGCCCAATTTGTATATGTGTAGGCCCAATAACCCAACTGTTGGCCCAATTACACAAATGGCATCTTAACGACACTCGCATGAGACCGACACGCGTTAACAGGACTCGAGACTTGCAAAAAAAATGCGACCTGGTAAATTAAAACGCTATTAACAGGAGCTCGGACAAAATTGGGGTATAACAGCTCCAAAATTTTGGAACTTTTCCATTCAACACTCTATTCATCTTATAAACAGAATCCCTACACCATTGCTCCAAGATAGCTCTCCTTACCAACTTCTATACAAAGAACCTCCACCCTTGGCTCACCTCAAAGTCTTTGGTTGTTTAGCATACGCCTCTACACTTCATGCCAACCGAACCAAATTTGATCCTCGTGCTAGAAAGACTGTTTTCTTTGGACACACTGATGGAATCAAAGGGTTTTTACTTTATGACATTACCTCTCACCAATTGATTACTTCACGGAATGTGGTCTTTCATGAGACACATTTTCCTTTTCATGAACCAATCCCTTCTCACACCACTGCTGATCCCACACCAACAACCAATACATCTCCTGAACTTACCTCTGATCCTATTGATTCCAACAATTATGACCATCAACCTGCCCTCTTACCTCAAACTTCACCTTTACCTCACACACCATCGTCCCCTTTACCTGATATTTCACCCTTACCTTCTTCACCAACTATTAATTCCCCTGAACCAGTCACTGCTCTACCTATTAGGCTTTCAGAAAGAACACGGTTTTCACCTACCTATTTGAAAGATTATCACTGTAATCTCTCTGCCTGTACTGGTTCATCCTCAGGTATTTCTACTTCTATTCCCTATCCTTTAACTTCATTTTTATCTTACCAAAATTGTTCTCCTAGATACAAATTTTTTTGTTCAGCCATTACCATCAACTCTGAGCCCTCAACCTTTTCCCAAGCCTCTAAGCATGAGTGTTGGCAGAAGGCTATGCAGGACGAGCTTACTGCTCTTGACTTGAACAAAACCTGGTCCCTTGTTGATTTTCCTCCGGGCAAGACACCCATTGGATGCAAATGGGTCTATAAAATCAAATATCATGCTAATGGCAACATTGAAAGGTACAAGGCACGCATTGTTGCCAAAGGATATACCCAAATGGAGGGTGTGGACTATTTTGATACCTTTAGTCCTGTGGCTAAGCTAACAACTGTTAGGGTTCTCCTGGCTTTAGCTGCTGCCAAGAGTTGGTTTTTGGAGCAATTAGACGTCAACAACGCTTTCCTTCATGGAGATCTGAATGAGGAAGTCTATATGACTCTTCCCCAGGGATTCTCTCCTTCTAACACTGGTTTGTCTAGTCATGTGTGCAGGTTACATAAGTCCTTATATGGACTCAAACAAGCAAGCCATCAATGGAATCACAAACTCACAGCTACCTTGCTCTCCTTGGGCTTTCAACAGTCTCAAGCAGATCACTCATTGTTCACCAAGTCTTCTGATAACATCATCACGATTCTGTTGGTTTATGTTGATGATGTTGTTCTAGCTGGGAATTCCATGGAAGAAATCACCACTGTCAAGCACCTCTTAAATTCCAAATTTAAGATTAAGGACCTTGGTGAATTGAGGTTCTTCCTTGGCTTAGAAATTGCTCGTTCCAAGGACGGTATCATCCTTAATCAATGCAAGTATGCCCTTGATTTGCTTCAAGACAGTGGGAATCTAGCATCCAAACCTGTCACTACGCCTTGTGATCCCTCTGTCAAGCTGTTTACTGTGATTTTTAGTAAACACCGCTAGTTTCACTACACGTGTTACTTGCGAGATCAACTAGGAATCTCAGGCCATTTGTGATCAAATTTTACTAAGAAATACGATAAAGTGCAAGAATTTGTAAATGCGGGAAGAGGAATCAAATGCAGTAAATTGCAGTAATTGTAAATGAAGAAGATGACAAAGTGCAGAAATCTAAAAGAAATGAAAACAATTATATAAAGAAATGGTACGCAGAATCATACATGAATTCCTGTTAACTCCGTTTTCTCTGTTTGCGGAAGTAGAGTGTTTTAGGAAATGTGTGTAATGAAATTTGCGAACCCTTTTTCTCTCTACAGAACCCCTATTTATAATACAAATAAGACTATAACCGCTCGGCGGTTTTCTAAAACAAGATAAGGCAGAGTAACTGCTATTTCGACGTGCTTCTACTTCGATTGTCTAACTGCTCTTTCTTTTCGACCAATGAATCAATGTCCCTTTTGACAGATCTCCATAGCTTTGCTTGTTTCGCTGTTTATAATCTTCTCTCTGTCGAAGTGTGGCCTCTTTTTCCAAATTCGCTAAGTTATGCATTAGGCTGCTTTCCCTTGGTTACTACCTCTTGAAGTCGAAATTATATCTTGGTGTCGAAGACCTGTTTTCTTTCTGAAATTATTAAGTCAAACCCTGTTGACTGCATTTAATATTAGCCTGTCGAAAATGCAGGCTAACAAATTGCCCCCCAAAAAGGCTTTTTCGACTGAGTTTTCAATGAAAGTAGAAAATGACTTTTTTGAAACATCTTTCGACCATTCTGTGTCAAATCTTCAATCATCATTAAATATCTTTTTTTTTAGAATATGATTAGATGTTTCTGTGTCAAGCCCAGTCCCACTATCGCTTTCTCCCATTTAAATCACGCCACGTGTGAAAAAAAGCATTGTGGTGAACAAAGAGCGTGAGCTTGATCTTCTAAAAACAGAGAGTGCTGCAGTCGAAAGTGCTGAGGGTGAAATTTCAACATTGGAGCATAGCATTCAGGTCACTGCTAGGTGTCAAGAGGTTGCTGATTATGACGCCCTTATCTCTGAATACCAAAAGCAAATTAAAGAATTGCAGTCGAAGATCGCAATGACAGAGGAGAAGAAAGCTAATGTTTTAAAAACAACTCTGGCTCCAATGGAGGCATCACTGCGATCCAAAGCGACTTCAGCAATCGAACACCTGGAAAGAGTTAATGAGCATGATGCAGCACTTCGGAAGTTGAACACAGATGAAAAACTCATTAACACTAGATTGGCCTATGCTAGAGCTGCCTTTGAAAGGCTTAAGAACACCTATGTAATTTGAGATTTGACTTTTTGTTACTCTTGGTGCTCTTCTTGTATAAATGACAATTTTTTGGCACTTTATTTTTTAATGTGCCATGTTTATATTCTCTTTTGACCTTACTCTTGCGTTATTTTAATTTCTTGCAACGTTGGCTTATACCGTTTTAAGTATTTGCCATTTATACGCAAAATTCGACCATCAATGCTTAGCTCTTCGATTTCATAAGCGCCATTTGAGAAAACTTGTAAAATTTTAAATGGTCCTTCCCAATTTGGTGACCATTTTCCCAAGGCTCTATCTTTTTTGTCCATGGGTAATATCACTTTCCACACTAAGTCTCCTGTAACAAAAGCTTTGAATTTCACCTTCTTGTTATAAGCTTTAGCTACTCTTTCTTTTTGCCTTATAAGGATATCTAATGCAAGTAACCTTTCTTCATCTATGTCAACCAATTCATCTAAAATCATGCTCCAATAATGGTCTGAAGGAATTTCAAATTGCCTTTGGATCCTGGTTGATTGTAAATAGATTTCGACTGGTAAAACTGCATCATGCCCAAAAGTGAGACGAAATGGAGTAGTGTTAATTGATTCTCTAGGAGAATTTCGACAAGCCCATAATGCTTGATCAAGGGTTTTGTGCCAATTCTTAGGCTTTTGCCCAATATGTTTTTTAATCAAATTAATGATAATTTTATTGGCTGCTTCGACCTGACCATTTGCCTGAGCATAATATGGTGTCGAACTTAATAACTTAAATCCACTTATGGAGGCAAACTCAACCATTTTTCGACCAGTAAACACTGAGCCTTGGTCTGTAGTGATGGTTTCTGGAACTCCGAACCTGCATAGAATGTGGTTTTGGATAAAGGCTATTACTGCCTCTTGGTCTACATTAGCTAAAGGGATAGCTTCGACCCACTTAGTAAAGTAATCGATACTCACTAATATGTAGCGGTGACCTTTCGACGACGTTGGTTTAATTTCGCCAATTATGTCTAAAGCCCATCCTCTAAATGGCCAAGGCTTTATTATTGAGTGTAACTCATTTGCAGGTACATGTTGTATTCCTGCGTGTTTTTGACATTCTTGACACCCTTTAGCAAAATCTATGCAATCTTTAAGCATAGTAGGCCAGTATACTCCTTGTCGAAATAAAAGCCATTTCATTTTGTGCCCCGCTTGGTGAGATCCACAAGCTCCACTATGAGTATTGGAAATTGCCAAATATGCCTCATTCTCATTAAGGCATTTAAGTAGGACTCCTTCCGGGGTTTTCTTTAACAATTCGTTTCCAAGAATTACATAGCTTAGAGCTCTATACTTGGTTTTTCGATTTGTTGTCCCGGTTGGATTTTCCAAGTATTCGACAATTGGTTTTCGCCAGTCATCATTCGACATATTGTCAATGGCAAAAGTTTCGCCATTTTCAATTGGAGGAAGTAATTCTACACTGTCTGCCCCCCCAAGTTTTGGCATTGACAATTCATCATCGTTACGATCTGTCGAAATCAATTTCTCTTTAATTTCAATTAACTCACTGAGTTTTGTTGGAGAGACTTTATAACTTGAAGCAATTTGTGCCAAGTCGTTTGCCTCTTGATTCTCAATTCGAGGTATATGCTCAATGTGAACATTGTCGAAACGTTTTAACAAAGTATTGGCAGTGACGAAATATAAGATTAAATTTTCTTTGATGCACTTATATTCTTTGGTTAACTGCTTCACCACTAATTCAGAGTCACCTTTAATTTCGACAGCTTTTGCCCCCAACTCTAACAAGATTTCCAATCCTGCAATTAAGGCTTCATATTCAGCCTCATTATTAGAGCAGCGCTCTTTGATTTTAAACTTATACTTTGTTGGTATGTTTACTGGTGAAACAATTAATATACCAATTCCAAAACCATTTTTATGGCTTGATCCATCGAAATAAAGTGTCCAAGGTCGATTATTCATTTGACTAACTGTCACTTCGACCAATGAATGGTCAACAATAAAGTCAACAACAATTTGTCCTTTGATAGCTTTCAAAGGCTGGTATGTTCATGAATACTCAGATAAAGCTAGTGCCCATTTGCCAATTCTATTATGCAATATTGGTTTCGACAGCATGTGTTTAATAATATCGAGATGAGAATGCACATACACATCAACTGGTTTGATATATTGCTTTAATTTGGTACAAGAAAAATACAGACAAAGGCACAATTTCTCCATTGGCTGATATCTAGTTTCAGCATCATTTAACACTCTACTCAGGTAATATATGGCTCTTTCGACACCATTATCATCCTCTTGTGCTAGCATACTACCTATTGTTAGCTCTGATGCTGCTATATACAATTTCATCACCTTATCTCTGATAGGTGGCAACAATATAGGTGGTTTAACTAAATAAGCCTTAATGTCGTCGAAGGCCTTCTGGTGCTCTGGATCCCACTTGAATAAGTCTTCTTTCTTCAGTCGAAGCAATGGCGAGAACACTTGAGTTTTGCCACTTAGGTTGGATATGAACCTTCTGAGGAAATTAATCTTCCCTAATAATGACTGAAGCTCTTTTTTAGTCGAAGGGGCTTTCGTTTCCATGATTGCCTTCGTCTTGTTTTGATTAATTTCGATGCCTTTTTTGTGAACAACAAAGCCCAAGAAATCACCTGCACGTACACAAAAGGCACATTTGATTGGATTCATTTTCAATCCATATTTTCTCATTCTTTCGAATGATTGTCGAAGATGGTCTAAATGGCCATTTTCTGTTGAAGATTTGACAACAATATCATCTATGTATACTTGCATAAAATTTTCAATAAAATCATGAAACATAGAATTCATTGCTCTCTGGTATGTTGCACCAGCATTTTTTAAACCAAATGGCATTACTACCCATTCATAAACACCTAATGCCCCTGGGCATCGAAATGCTGTTTTCGACACATCTTCTTCGGCAATAAAAATTTGATTATATCCTGAATATCCATCAAGCATACTTAGGTATTCAAATCCTGCTGCCGAATCAACTAGCATTTCTGCCACATGCATAGGGTATTGATCTTTGGGTGTAGCATTATTTAAATCACGAAAATCTATACAGACTCGTAATGTTCCATTTTTCTTAATAACAGGAACAATGTTGGCTAGCCAATCAACATACCTGGCAGTCCTGATGAAGTTGCTCTTGAGTAATCTTTCGATTTCTTCTTTGATCTTCGACAGAACCTGAGGTGCGAACCTCCTTGGTGTTTGCTTCACTGGTTTTTTGTCTGGTCGAATGAGCAGTTTCAGTTCGACTACTTCTCGACGTAGACCAGGCATCTCATTGTAGTCCCAAGCGAAGCAATCTTTATACTCTTTGAGTAACTCGATAGTTCGACCTTTCAAACCCTTGTCGATTTTAGCACTGATAAATGTTGGCCTTTTTATGGGGCCATCTGCTAAATCAATTTCTTCAAGAGGGTCTTGAGCCTGCATCTTCTTAGTCGAACCCATTGGGTCTTTTTCAAAACCTAAAGGCTCATCATCGTAGATGCAGTCAAGTCTCTGGCCTTCGGCCATTTTATCTTTATTGTTAACTTCTGGGTTAACTTTTATGGCTTGTTCAACCATATTTTGTTGCAATTCGGCCTCCAAAGCCATATTTTGTTTATTTTCAGCCACATAAGCCGTAATTCTTTCCCATACGGTGGGTATAGACATCATCACCGTTTAGGGACCATCCCACCCTGTAGGCTTGCAAAAGCCTATTGAAGGTGATGCCTCATCGATCACTTCCCTCTCCCATATGAAGCGATGGGTAGGGTGGAGATCTAGGGATTCAAACACATTGTCCATAGGGACATATGCAGTGTCTGAAGGTGTGCATGGCGCAATAGTCGCCAATTGTTTGTCAAAGGTCCTCCTTGTAATATGGTCGACCTCTGCCAAGAAATAGCTCTGGTCTGCTTCTATATTTTCGACCAGGCCATCTTCTCTCCAAATAGAGAGTCTCTGGTGGAGTGTTGAGGGCACTGCTCCTACTCCATGGATCCACTCTCTACCCAGGAGTAGATTGAAGTTTGCTCTGGTGGGTATGACTATGAACATAGTTTTTCTCTTCACACTCCCCACTGTTAACTCCACTTCTATGGCTCCTAACGAATAGCCAGATTTTCCCTCATAATTAGTGAGGACTATGTTATGTGGCCGTAAATCAGTCTCTGATTTGCCAACTTTTGCCAGCACATGTTGTGGCATCAGGTTAACCGCTGCGCCCCCATCAACCAATACTTTATTGACGCCTACATTGTTTACTTTTGCTTGTATAAACAATGGTTTTAGATGGTGTTTCATCCCTCCATCTGGCCTTTCGAAGACAGCATTCTGCTCTTCTATGGAGCCATTATTTAGTACGTAGTAACACATTGGCCTGTGCTTAGCCATATCTTGATCGAAATCTTGCTCGACCTCAGTCACTTCTGAAACGACGTCGAATTCAATTGGCAGAATTGAAACGACACAGATGATGTCGAAGTCTGGTTCTGAATCTGAGAATTCAGAGTCCATATCATCATCTAATTGCAGGCCTTCTTCAGAGTCGAGACCTTTTTTAATGTCTGCAAGGGGAGGGAATATCCTCTCTTTTGCTGACTTTCTTGGGAATTCGACACTGGAAGCTAATTGCTTGCCTTTGCTTGTGTCGATGTTCTCCCTTTTCTCAGCAGCAGTGAATTTCTTCTGGCGTTGGTATCTTCGCCATTGTGTTCTTGTCATGGGGTTTTTCCCCTTGTAATTATTGCTGTAGGCGTACCTATTGGAATTAGGCGCCTTGTTTTGATTCATGGCATTGGAAATCTCTCCTGCCATCTTTAGGTGACATCCAGTCTCCTTATTTCCTGGGTATACCCATCTTCCGACAGGGGCCCTTGCAGGTGGCACAAATGTTCTCATTTGAGCCTTCGGAGCTTGTCTTGTTGAAGATGTAACCTTATATGGCACACCTCTTTGGTTGAAGCTGAATTTGGGCCTATTATCGACCCATTTGTTTTTTCTCTTGAATTGAGGAGTGACACTTTCAAGGCTTTTAGCATCCTCTTTGTCGAATACAGAACTGCACCGTGGGCACAGCATCACCTCGGTGTTATTTATCTTGCATCTGTTGAGGAAGTCTATCAATTCCTCTCCAGCTTGTGGATAAACCACCTGCATTTTTTCAGCATATTGGTCATTGGTGGCCATTTTGATGTTCGCTTCAAGACTTTCAGCAACCACTTCATTGGTTTCGACCATCAAAATATCTACTTCAGTATAGTTTGCCTCTGCTGTGGGCATAGGATTGCTGTCGATCTGCATTGATGATTTACTTTTGTCATCAAATTTCAGCCTTCCATCATTTAATGCTTTCTGAACTAGATCCCTGAAAAGTACACATCGGGAGGTGTTATGACCCAAGAAATTATGATATTTGCAATAACCTCTTTTCTTTTGTTGTTCTAATGGTGGTATTTTTAGACCTTTAGGCACTAAAATTTGACCATCAGTCACCAAAAGATCAAATATTTGGTCACATTTTGTGACGTCGAAGGTATATGTTTTTGCAACAAACTTATCATTTTTTGGTTCGACAGGGTTTTTTCCATTAGAGGGGTTTAACAATTTGCATATATATGGAGGTCCAGGTTTTAATTCTGCAATGTCAACCTCTTCCTCGACATTTTCATAAGATATGTCGAATTCTTGGCTATTGTTATCAACATTAACAAACGCCACTTTTTCTTTCTTATTGTTAAACTTAGTTGTCGAAGCTTTTTCTGCTTTGAGTCTTTCAACTTGTCGAACTCTATCAGCCAAATGAGCCATATCTCTTAGGTGTAAAGTATCCAGCTTTTTCCTGATGGAGTAATCTAAACCACCACCAGCCATTTCGACTAACTCATGCTCAGGCACTTGGGTGAAACATCTCGCCTTGAGTAGTCTAAATCTATTGAGATATTCATCAATAGATTCTGGCGTTGTGCGTCGAACACTAGCCAATTCTTTAAGGCTAATCTTTGATTGTCCCATGTAGAATTGTTCATGAAAGGCTTTTTCTAACTGATTCCAATTAAACATGGAATGCGGGGGTAATGTTGTAAACCAAGTAAATGCATTTTTCGTCAAAGAATTTGGGAAATATTTCATTTTCAAATTTTCGTTTAGCGCAATGTCCCCAGCCTCAGTCAAATATCTTGCAATATGTTCGACAGTAGATTCGCTGGTTTCTCCAGCAAATTTTGTGAACTTAGGAATTTTCCACCCTCTAGGAAAATCTGTTTGCATCACATATTCAGACAAGGGAGATACAAAATTAGGTCTGTGTAAGCCTAAATTAAGACCATTTTGGGCTAGTATAGTTTCGACAAGATTAGCCAAATTATTTTGTAGTCCGAGGTTATTTTGCTGGACTTGCCTAACTACCTCGTCAGCATTTTGATTTCTATTTACTAGCACCACTTCAGGTATAGGCTCTTCGACAAATTGTTGTGCTCGATTCACGGGAGTTGCATTATTAGGCCTTTCGACAAGTAAGTCAACAGGCCTGATGTTTTGTACTTGGGGAATTTGCTGGTTTTGTATTTGTGGAGTGCCAAAGAAGTCAGCAATTCGACCCATTTGTGTTGCTAACATTTGGTAACTATTATTTGTGTTCTGTATCAGGGGATTAAACACTGTACCTATTTGTTGTGTTAGCATATTTACCATGTCATGGTTACTATCATCCATTTGTTGTCTTAATGCCAATAATGACGAAGTGGTTATTGAAGGTTGTATATTTCGACTATACATATTCTCTGATGGGTTGTGCATAGGCGAAAAGTTCGAAGCCATGTTATCTGCATACGTAGATGCATTTGTATGGAGTCCTACCATCATGGCGGTTGGCATTCCATAGGGGTAATTTCGACCATTCATGGGAAAACTATATGGCATATTTCCCACCATAGCGTTGGGCATCCAGGGATTAGTTGAACCAAAGGTTGATGACTGGGGAATCATCATGTTCGACCCAGGAGTTATAGTGGGAGCGGTTACAGCGGTTATACCCATGTCTGCCGAAGACGATAATGGGGCGGTTACGCCGACCACGTTTGGAGCAGTTATGGGAGCGTTTACTCCTGGAGATGGTGCAGGAAGGGTTGCTCCCTGAGTGTTCGTGGCGTTGGTATCAGTAACTGACGCCTGGGAATGTCCATTCGATGTAGAAGCACCATTCATGTTTGAACGTGGCATTTGATGTAACTGTCTACCACTTCTTAAACGCATGCAACGTGCGATGTACTGGTTCTGTGTTTAACAAACCCAGAATTATCTTAGTAAAAAATTTTAATTAGTTAGCACAAATGTCCCACTGGGCGTGCCATTTTGTTTACTGTGATTTTTAGTAAACACCGCTAGTTTCACTACACGTGTTACTTGCGAGATCAACTAGGAATCTCAGGCCATTTGTGATCAAATTTTACTAAGAAATACGATAAAGTGCAAGAATTTGTAAATGCGGGAAGAGGAATCAAATGCAGTAAATTGCAGTAATTGTAAATGAAGAAGATGACAAAGTGCAGAAATCTAAAAGAAATGAAAACAATTATATAAAGAAATGGTACGCAGAATCATACATGAATTCCTGTTAACTCTGTTTTCTCTGTTTGCGGAAGTAGAGTGTTTTAGGAAATGTGTGTAATGAAATTTGCGAACCCTTTTTCTCTCTACAGAACCCCTATTTATAATACAAATAAGACTATAACCGCTCGGCGGTTTTCTAAAACAAGATAAGGCAGAGTAACTGCTATTTCGACGTGCTTCTACTTCGATTGTCTAACTGCTCTTTCTTTTCGACCAAGGAATCAATGTCCCTTTTGACAGATCTCCATAGCTTTGCTTGTTTCACTGTTTATAATCTTCTCTCTGTCGAAGTGTGGCCTCTTTTTCCAAATTCGCTAAGTTATGCATTAGGCTGCTTTCCCTTGGTTACTACCTCTTGAAGTCGAAATTATATCTTGGTGTCGAAGACCTGTTTTCTTTCTGAAATTATTAAGTCAAACCCTGTTGACTGCATTTAATATTAGCCTGTCGAAAATGCAGGCTAACACAAGCTGAGTAATGAAGGTTCTGCTCCCTATACGGATGAATCATCTTATCGCAGGCTTGTTGGCAGGCTTCTTTATCTAACAACTACGCGTCCAGACATCACTTATGTAGTACAACAACCTAGCCAATATGTGGCCAAACCTCTGCACTCTCACTTTGTTGCTGCCACACGAGTTCTGCGCTATCTCAAGACTGCACCTGCACAAGGCTTATTTTTCTCTGCCTCTGCTCCTATCCTCTTCTCTGGTTTTGCTGATTCTGATTGGGCATGCTGCCCCACCACTCGCAAATCTATTACAGGTTATTGCGTTTTCTTTGGTTCTTCCATTATTTCTTGGAAATCCAAGAAGCAAAACACAGTTTCTCGTTCTTCTTCCGAAGCGGAGTACAAGGCATTGGCAAGTTTGGCTTGTGAAATTTAATGGTTACATTATTTGTTGGCTGATCTTCATTTTCCTATTGAACACCCTACGGCAGTATACTGTGACAATAAATCTGCCATCTATCTTGCTCACAACCCCACCTTTCATGAACGCACCAAACACATCAAGATAGATTGCCATGTGGTTCGTGAGAAGATTCAACAGCGTGTTCTGCACTTACTTTCGGTTCCCTCTACCTATGAGCTTGCAGACGTTTTTACCAAACCTCTGCACAGTCCTGCTTTCAGCTCGTTTATATCCAAGTTGGGCCTTTGTGACTTACACAGCTCGTTTATTAGGAGTATAGTATATTGTACATGTTAGCTTGTATGTAGATACCATGTACAGCTTAAACTGTAGTTAATTTACTCTTGTAGTTAGTTTACTATTAGATATCTAGTTAACAGTTAGATTAGCTTAGTTTGATACATAAGTGTAAATCTATCTATTGATTGTACATAACTTGATTCTATTCAATGATATGATGAAGATTATATTTTGTGTGTCACGATACCAAGATATTATTTTAAGTAATGGACGAGTGTTTGTAACGGACTAATATGGAGTTTTTTTTTGTCTATTAGATGAAATGACAAATAAACATCATACACACATATTACTACTGCTCACATTAAATTCGAATCCGGGAGCCGACATCCTCGTATAGTTGAAATTGCCAAAATAAGGGATAAAGACTAAGATGGAGTTGATTCCGTGGGGTCGTCATCTATATTGAATGTACTTTCTTTTGACGCAATACATGAGGTAGGACCAAAAGTGACTTTAATTCTATTATTATGAGATATACTAGTATATCGGTCGTCCAAGGTTTCTTCGTTTTATTCGATTTGCTGTCGCATCACAATGCATCGCTTTCGATTGTGTTGTGTTGCTTCAACTTTCCCTTTTAAAATCTCCTCTTTACCCCCCTATTTTATTGCATGTTTGGTTGGTTGGTTTTGGCCACCAAACTTGAGTTTGGACCTCTAAAATTGCTTATACTCATTTATATGAGTGTTTGGAATCCCCTAAAAAATTGGGTATATACTCTTGTACATTTTTTGTCATGGATAAATTGGGTATATACTCTTGTAACCAAAAAAATTGGGCATTTACTCTATTTTTTCTTTTGAGTGCAATGTCATACATTTATTTAACAAATTAGAAACTAGTGCACATAATATCAGTGGGGGACCATGACTCTGGGCGAGGGGGTGCAAAATTTTTCAAACACACACATCTCTAAAAGTGTAATGAAAATAAGACTTTAACAGATTCACAACTTGTGTTGCACTAGAGCAACACAAATTAAATAGCACTAACAAGTTCCTAAATACAACTTAAATAGCACTAAGAGAATCAACATACTCACAAAATACATAACAGATTCAAATTAAATAGACTAACATAATCAAAATAAAAAACACTAATTCACAATACAAATTAATTAAATATTACTAACACAAGGAGATAGGAAAATCTCTTTAAAATAAACTATGTGAGAGTGTGGGTGATTGTGTAGGTGTGGTGCATTAGAGTAGTGCAAAACTAGGGACTTGGGTGCAAAATATATTTTTCAGGGCGTGCAAAAACATTTTTTACTAGGGTATTGATGCTAATTTGAATTACACTTAGGTCCGTCACCGCATAATATAGTTTTTTTTGTTAAAAAAAGTTGAGGTATTTACCTTTGTGAATCAATCGTGGAACTCACTTGAGAACTCGAGTTGATTTTGTATTGAACATAAATTTTACATTTTAACTGTAGTTTTAATTTAAATATTTTATATGCTAATTTACTATTTTTGACGTTGTCTATTTTATCATATATTAGGCTTCTAATATAATTTTAAGTTGAGACCCACTTTAGTAATTTCACGCTCAAAAGCAAATATGATTTAATCCATCCAAACAATGTTGAAAATCACCTTTTCCATAATGTATCCAAAAAAAATCATATTAGGTTCAACTCACTTTTAACTAAAATCAATTCTGCAAAATTAATTGTTTCAAACTCAATTCTCGTGACCTAGAACGAGACACGCGCTTAGCAGTTCGATTAGGAAATAGGTAAAATTTGTTCTCAATTTTTTATTGTTGAGAATCGTACTCAAAACTAATCGAATTTTGTTCATTTAAGTAGAGTGTGTTAACTATCACACCCAAAAAAAGAAAAAACTGTCTCAGTGGTGTAACTCAGTTGATTGGAGCTAGGGACATCTTTCGGTTGTTCCCGGGTTCGAACCCGATATGCGACACTCTCTCATTCCTCATTTCCCTTATATGTGGCCATTGTGCAGCCTCTTGAGCAAAAAAAAAACTTTCGCACCCAAACTTAGGGATTCAAATCTCACTTTATTATGCCATTAGTAAAATAAGAAATTTTGTCAAAAAATGTCAAATAAGAAATAATAACAAAAAATCAATCATATGAATATTTCATAAGTAGCATATTATAGATTTATAATAAACAAGCTATTACAGATTTATAATTTGATATTAATGTTTCTAACTAGCATTTTTGGTTTTTTTTTTGTGACAATATATTTGGTATTTTTGATTCATTAATTTTATGAATTATTTTCATTCGTATCTATACAGATGCAATTTTATTATTAAAATATTTATTTATTTTTCAAATTAATTTTATATCTCAAACTTCCTTCTAACTTTCGTCATAGAAAATATAGTTTTTAATAGATTAGTTACTAATTATAATGTAAACTCAATTTTGTTAAGAGTGTTGAGTTGGCGCCTGTTGGTGGGATAATTTGGCTTGTCATGTTTCAAATTATTTTCTATAGCAAACAGTGGAATTATAACTAGATAATGGTAATCTCACATAAAATCTGTTCCGTAATGTACTTACGAGCTTTATGATAAGGTCGAAGTAGTTAGTAGATGTTTTATCCTAGATAATGTTCAATCTTCAAGTGACGGCCTTGTTCGATCTTGAGATGGTGGTCTTGTTCGATCTTGACGCGGCGGTGTTGTACCTGCAATAACACTCCGAAGCTCAAGTCGGTGTCTGAGTAAATATGTGGTGGTTGGAGAAAATTACTTACCATTAATGAGCATTGAGTAGGGTATTTATAGAGTTTGAAATGTGTTTGTGTTGATGATTCTGAGCCAACCGATCTTGAGGAGGCATCTAAGCCGTTGATTTGGTTGGGCTGTTAATGGGCCAAATCGTTAATGGGCCCTAAATGGGGGGTGCAAATATCAGTAAGACTTATTACCATAACAAAATCCAACGATTGCACAACCGAAGTCTGCCAAAGACTCAAAACGATTCCTAGACCGATGCTTCTCATTGAAATGGGTGAATGTGGCAAGTGCGAGAGAAAAGAAAGTGGAATAGGAAGCAAAGCAAGGGAAGGAAGAATTATGACTTTAGAGCAGAAAGAATGCAAAAAGCTTAAATATGCGAGAAAGTAAAGTGCGTGAAAGTAAACTGACTCAAAAGTCAAGCAAGTAGTTCGGTAACTATCAAAACATTAAAACTATTTAGATTGCCCTAGGTATAAATCTAAGCCAAGCTAACAGATTCCAATTGCCTAAGTTTCATAATTCCAAAACAAATTTTCACTCTCCATTCTCTCAAATTCTCTGCAATTCTTTTAGTTTATTTTAGCTTCTATTATGGCATTTAGAGCTTCTTTTCGATCATGACCTTGATATCCGAAAAAGATTCAAATCAAACTTGTCTGGAAGCCATGCCAACTTTGGCTCTAGCCTTGATCTCCACCATGAAGAACATCTTCATAACAATTGTACAACAAATCACTCTCAAGCTTGGTAAAAAGAACTTCCCCTAATGGAAGCAATATAGATCGAAGGCATAGATGTATCAAAGGGAAAAGAGAGGATCCAGTCCTTACTTTGACGTATTTTATTTTACAAATTAGGGGCTCTTTCCATTGTCCGTCTTTATTAATTTTAGGCTAAATTGCTGTTTTGGCCCTTTATCTTTGGGGTTGGTGTCACTTTGGCCATTTATATTTTTTTTTCTCGTTTTAGACCCTCATGTTTTTTTTGTGTGTCATTTTGGCCCCTGCCGTTAGTTTTTTCTAACGGACGCCACGCTGGCAGTTAACTGCTGACGTGACGTCTTATATGTCAAGGTTGACTTAGACCTGATTTGGTGATGTGGCACATAAGGGACCAAATTGAAACTTAAAAAGAACATGGGGGGCCAAATTGACACAAACACAAAACATTCATCTTCTTCCTCCAAACACCACCTCCATCTTCATCTTCTCCGGCGACCCACCACCACCTCCGGTGAGCCTCCGCCACCACCACCAGAAACAGTGACATTCTCTCTCTCTCTCTCTCTCCCCCTCCCCCCTCTCTCTCTCCCTTCGTCATTGAAAAACCCAAAAAACCGTAAAACGTGAATCTACATTTCCATTTCGTTCTCAATTCTTTATCATTGTTGTTGAAATCTTTTGCTAACAGTCAGTTACTGCACCAATTTCGAGTCTATTGCAAGTGGTTTGGTGAATTTTGGTTGAGTTTTGAAGGTTTCCCCAATTTCCAAAACCCAAAACGCGTTTTCCTCTGAAAATCACGTTTTTGATTAAGTTCTTCCACTTTTTTGTGAGAATTGGTGATGGATTTTAGTTCCTTGTGAAATTTTGCATGAAATGCACTATTTATTTGCTTGATTTGGTGAAGAATTGAGAATTTTGGTGTTCTTGAGAAGAGAGAGAGGGAGAGAGAGAGAGAGAGAGAGAGAGAAGTGATGTCATTGTTTGTGGTGGTGGTGGCTCGCCGGAGAAGATGAAGATGGAGGAGGTGGTGTTTGGAGGAAGAAGATGAATGTTTTGTGTTTGTGTCAATTTGGCCCTCCATGTTCTTTTTGAATTTCAATTTGGTCCCTTATGTGCCACATCACCAAATCAGGTCCAAGTCAACCCTGACATTTAAGACGCCACGTCAGCACTTAACTGCCAGCGTGTCGTCCGTTAGAAAAAACTAACGGCAGGGGCCAAAATGACACAAAAAAAACATGAGGGTCTAAAACGAGAAAAAAAAAAGATAAAGGACCAAAGTGACACCAACTCCAAAGATAAAGGGTCAAAAGAGCAATTTAGGCTTAATTTTACTCTTTATGAACCGCACTCATGTAGTTGTTAAATATTTGTATTTACTTCAACGAGGTTGCATAATCAATAATGTTACAATCATATAATCAATCCTTTGTAAGATCAACATAAGCAAGTCTTTTTTACAAATAGTGACATAAATGGTCGAGAGACCGACATATAAAGTCAGTAAAGTTTCCAAACAACGAGATTAATCATGGCAGTTTCTACATGAGCTTTTATAAAGAAAATCCAAAACTATTGGCCTTTGTATAGAAATATATACTAAACAACAAAAAGGACTGGAACCGTGGTCCAAAATTTTCCTACATGGTATTTGTATTATATATGGAGAATCGTCGTGTAATATTTTGTGATGCCTCAACAGTGACTTACAAATCTATATATCATTTTAATTGTGTAAACCCCCAATTTCATTCCAAAATTTACATTCTCTCTCATATTTCGCCACTCAAGTAAATAAAAGAATAAGCAGTCTCTTAACAGTTTTCATATTTGTCACATTAATCTCTAACATTGTCACATCTGGTTTGTTACTTCCTTACGTTTGCCAATATGTAACAACAAGAACTAACAAGACAGATGTGACAAAACATTAGGGACTAGTTAAAAGACTGCTTATTGTTTTTATCAACTTGAAGGGCAAAGTCGATGAACGAGTGTAAATTCAAAGACACAATTGGTAGTTCACTTGATTTTAATTTTTAGACCCAGTTATCATCCAGCTGATCCAGGCATGACTCTATGACAAGACAAGCCACAATATGCCTACCGGCAAGTAAGAGCTCGCAGATAATACCAATGGAAAGAAGCAACAGAAGATCCCACCAGGATTGAGACCAAGAACCTACTAATGGGCAAAATATCAAAAACATGCCAAGCTTTTCTGTCTATCCTGCAATCGAGATGATCATCACAGAACATTATAACGAAAATCTTCCCCATATGTAGGCTGGGATAGACGAGACGAAGAAAGAATCGCCCTTACCTAACATGAATTTAAAACACCTCATCGTGGGAATCATCATATCCATCATTGTCATTGTTGAAAATAGCACTAAAAAACAGATATGGATACTTAATCATGTCAGTCAAAGTAAGGCGCCCATTTTTGTCATCCTCTGCCTGTAATAAAAACATTATACAATGGTTACTAATGAAATTAATGCATGATGTATATTAGCACAAAGAAAACAAACATTATTACAATATTTAACGCGGTGTGCTACCCAAGAGATGTTGGAGTGCATGGGGTGGCTAATTGTCAGGAAAATTTAATTCAGACATCTAGTTAGAGATGCCTAACAAGTAAATCAAGCATGGCAGTATAAGCCTTCCAATTCCAAAAACAGAAAGATTGGCAAACAAATAGTACTTCATAATTCACATTGTTAATTCGAAATGCACCCTCTAAAGTCTGCAATTATGTTTGGCACGATTTTGCAATTGTGTCTTCCGTATAAATCCACCTGTTGTGGTCATTATTGGTTATGTTCTATTCTTCCACCTCCTACGGGCTATTCACATACATGGTGTGTTGTCATTTGTTTAGGTTTTTTATTTGTTCTTTGATGATATCTGCATGTCGTACGGTAAGTTTGCCACCCATGTGATATTTTTGTAATTGACATCTTCACTTAGTTTTTTGTAATTGCCAAAATTTTTTCTCTCCCTCACTTTGCATCCACCGAACCCATTTGACATCTCCCAGCACAATCAAAAGTTGAATCACAGAGCTCAATGTCCTATTAAAGTTTGTGTTTTTACCCCTCCGGCTCCCAGTACAATCAAAGTGTTCAAGTTGAATGCCTAAGCAAGGTTGGCTACAAATCCTATAAACAAAGCATTGTGTAATAAACTTTTGAATATGTTATATGTATGTCCATTCACATGATTTTGCTAAGTGCTAGTGTGCTACTGCTAATGCTAGATAGGGAATCTCGAGAGATTGCAATTGCAGGTTTCAAGTTTTTCCGTTGTAGTAGGATATCATTTTTTATAGGCAAATTTCCTTTGGTTTATATTCGCATTGCTGTTCTGCCTTTGGTTTTCATCTAATTCATATTGCATTTAGTGATCCACTATATAACATTTTCCCCTATGTTCTCAATAGCCATTTATCTTAATTTTTTTCTATTCCAGATAAAACTCAAGGATTTCTGACGATGGTAAAAGATTAATTTTGTTTATTGATCTTGCATTTGATTGTGTACTATTTTAGGTTGTTTAATCCGTACTTTATGGACTTTCATGGGCTAATTAGACTTTTGAATAGTATATAAATTTATCGAAAGCTTATAATGAATTAATTTCTGTTTGGTAGATATGACCAACAACACCAAAGAAAGATAAAGAGCAATTTATTGTTTCCTTTGTTATATTTCTTAATGTAATGCTATGTTTTTATTGTTAATTGTTGAAGAAATCAATGGGAGGTTCTCTCGAGCAACTTCCCCATAACACAAGGACAACTGCTCGGAAAATGGGAGGGATAACCGCTCAAGCAACAGTTACCTGGCAGACATCATATAGGCATGGAGGGCGGTTGAACAAAAAAACAATTTGTTCACAAAAGATCTCGGAGAAAAAGCTCTAAGATCATCCCGGCTGTTGAGCTCAAAATTCTCTCAGAAGCACCAATAAATATCGTAAAGTGCAGTTAGTTATATGGCTTTAGTAAGATACACTAATAATGCTCTCACATAAAAGTGTCATTTTAACAATAAAGATGGCGCAGATGAAGAATTGCCCTCAAAGATCAAGGTATAGGAAACTTACGAGCTTTATCAAATAAATGACATCAGACGTTATTGCTTTAGATATGCTGTCAAATGAAAATGTCTAGGATTTTTTTTTTAAGAAATCACAGGAACAGACTATGGCACAGTAAATCTGATAGATACCCAGCCATTTACTAAAGTGCACGCCTTTTGCTCTGTTTTCATTTTGACTTGTGTCACATAATTAGAGTTAAACTACTTTGTGAATGTATATTATAAAACTATTGCATCAAGCACTATACATCATTGCATTATATATTCCAATTAGTTTGTATTATCCTTCTAAGTCTTGTGATTTGATAGTCGATACCATTTACAATTCAAAAAATTAGCTAGGTGATTCACAACTTGAATTGCAATTCAAGACCTACGGCCATTTACATTTTCAGATGACTTTGCAAGAAAGAAATGGCACCTTCGTCAACAATTAGAGTGTAATTATTGTAAGATTAAGTTCAATACCTGTGAATTTATATATTCTGCTTGTTGCTTTACATGATGATGCAAAGATGGATGAACTTTCCCTATTATAGGCAGTAGTTCAGTACTTGATAAATACCTGCAAAGATTTAAATGAAAGCCTAAAAATAAATTATAGTGTACTACGAGTAAACTACCATATTGATTCAAAGAAAGTAGAATAATGATGGGAAAAGAAAAAGGTAAATACCCGTCACCATCTTTGTCAAGCTGAGAAAACATCACTCTAGCAGAAGCATACTTTGAATCATCAGAATGAAGTGAATCATTGCGACTTCCTCCGTCATGGCTTCTTACCAAATCAAAGAGTCCTTGAAGGAATTCTTCAAAATTGACCTTCCCATCTCTGTCCGTGTCTCTTTCTCTGTAAAGAAATAAAATGATACATCTAGCAAGAGTGCACCAAGGCAGTGAAACAAATAAGCTAATTGCATATGAACCAAAGATTTCCCAATCCCTTCAGAAAGATAAGATTAACCAGAAATATTGTTTACATTTCTAATGGTTGCTTTCCCTAAAAAATTATTCCAATATTGCAACTGCTTCTAGAGGAGCCAAATGATTGCAAAGCAAAACTCATTTTCAAAAAAAAAACAATCGAGCATCCATCCCTTACAAGAAGCATACACTCAAGCATCCCCATCTTTACCGGCATTACCTGCTTAATGGAAGTTTCCCTATAGACTAAAGAGATGCAAATGATAAATAAGAATTATTTGAAACACCATCAACTTGATCTAGATATTGAGGATCCCCTGATAAGCTAAATATTTTAATTAGATGCTTGTGTTCGGTACCCTGGGTATATGTTTATATTGTCGTTCAAGATACATGCCAAACAAATGGCAATTTGAGATGCCTGAGTAAAAAGCTTACCAACTTCCATAAAATGACCTTTAGTATTATGCACTTTATTGTATCTATACAAAAGAAGAAATGCTGCTACTACATGTTTTGTTTCGTTGGAGGCTTGTAGCTAAAAGCCTGATGGTCTGTTTGGGAGAGGGATTTTGGAGTGTTCAGGAATCAGGAGAGCTTGACATTTTAAAAAATGGAAAGAATACAGTGGAAATGATCATATTGCATTTCAATATTTGTGCATAAAGATTTTAAAACTTCAATAACTTTGAAAACTGGTAGATGATCGCATAACATTTCAATTGCACTTCATTTTTTTTTCGTAAACATTTTATAACTTCCTTAACTTTGAAAAGAAAAAGAAACCCTCCCCCCCCCCCCCCTCTCCTCCAAAATCCCTCTCCTTAACAAACCCTAAAATCTTAGATTAGAGAACTTTCCATCTCTTGGCCTTATTTTTGTTTCCTTGGCATTGACCAGGAAAACAAAATTTCAGTCTACCTACCTCTTCTTCTTTTTTTCTTATTTCAGAGAAGGAATAACAGAGCAACTACCTGATTTCCAGCTTGCACAACCATTGTCGAAGCTTAGGGTTGTTGCTCTCAGCCGGATTCAGAAAGCTACAAAGACATTGAAAAAACAAACAAAAAAACAAACAAACACTATTAAGTAAATGAATGAAAGGTATCACAATCATCAAACACTGAGTTAAGTAGAAGCGAGAGAGACTCAGTGACTCACTCGTAGAACTCATTTAAGTTTAAAAAACCGTCGCCGTCTGCATCGGATGCATTGAAATGCTCCTCTGTCCACCAAGAATTACCGTTATCATAAGAATCGGTATCTTCTTGAAGCCAACTAGGAGGACCCGATTCCGAAAATGAAACGTGACCGTCATGGTTCTTGTCGTGAAGATCCATCTCCCTCTGTGCTTGCTGAAAACTCCTTTGAGTAAATTCGTCTAGGGATATGAACCATTTGGTGGGTTCCTTGCCAATTTCGGGGAAAAGACGAACGATCTTGTTAGTAACCTCCGGGGGAATGTGATGTTGTTTCTCCGGTTGGTTGTCGTCGGTGGAGAGAGTGGAGTCGGATCGGAGCATGAGGAGACGGTGGTGGCGATAGCGGTGGTTACCGTTGTTGTGGTTGGGTAAGTGGTGAGAGAGGAGAATGACAACCAACATTGCAACGATCATGAAGTAAAGAATCAAGTCTCTTTTGCCCATTGTACTCAAGATGAATTCAGATCTCTTCTACTTGTTTCGTTTCGTTTCGATTCTACTGAGTTAGTTCCGACGCTCGTGTTATTTCTGGTGCGCAAAAGAGGACTATGGCGTTTGTTGCTATGAAACAGTCGAAGAATCAACGAAGGCTTAAATATGTTTTAGACCCGTAAATATATGGTGTTTTGGTTTAAGCTCTTGTAAATTATTTTTTTTGTTAAAAGCCCTTGTAAAATGACATATTTTGTTATAAGCTCTTCTATGACTAAAATGTTAGCCTTAACATGGAATGCTATGATTGCTGGATATGTTGAGAAAGGCTTATAACAAAATATTTCATTTTACAAGAGTTTTTAACAAAAACAAAATTGCTTTAAACCAAAACACCCTATATTTGTAGGGGCCTAAAACATATTTAAGCCATGAATGAATTAGCTGTAGAAAGATTAAAGAATCTTGGGATGCTTAAATGCTACTGCCGCGTCACTCTTAACAAACTTATTTATTAGACCATCATTAATGGAGCACTCTAGGCTAAAAAATTTCAATTTAATTGTCGTTTTGTTATTTCAATGCATCATTAATGAAATATTTTTAATTTTAACCTAATTAATTGTTGGTTTAAATAGTTATTACCCCCCTGCAAATATAGTCATTATCCAGTTACTCTCCTGCAAAAAAAAAACATTTAAAACAAACCTTGCAAAATGTAAAGTTATCCAGTTACCCCCCTGCCGTTAAATTTTCTGTTAAAATATGTAAAATGTCACATATCCAGTTACCCCCTGCCACGTGTCACATTATTATTGGGCCTCTGTGACACGTGGCACTGACATGCCACGTCAGCTTCTATGTCACCACTGCCACGTGTCACTGACATGTGCCACGTCAGCAGCCAATGGGGCCACCAAGGGTATTGAACTCGCGACCTCTTACTCACACCCACACCTCCTAACCACTGAGCCAAATTAGTATTTGTAATTATTAACTCACCTACAAAAATATATTACATCATTGGCAATTAAATTAAAAAAAAATCTGGAAATCAGAAACTGAAGCTCTTCATCTTCTACGACTCGTAAGACAACAATCTTCAAAACTCATATCCATCTTCAACCAACCAAACTCAGATCCGTCTTCAAAACTCAAGCTCTTCAAAACAACAATGCTTTCTTCTTCAATCTTCCATCTTCAACCAACCAAACAAACTACAATCTTCAAAAATCTGGAAAACGATTCAATCTTAAAAATATTCTGGAAAACGAAATATAAACAAGAATCAAATCGAAAACGAAAAACGAAATATAACAGATCTCGAATATGGAACAGATTCATCTCGAATTAAAAAACGAAAATATGGAACAGATCTGGGTTTCTACTTCAAAAACGAAATTCTGGGTTTCCAAATCTTCAAAAACGAATTAAAACGAAAATCGTTTTAATTTGATGATGAATTTCTGGGTTTCCAAATCGTTTCAATCTGGGTTTCCAAACGAAAATCGTTTAATTTCTGGGTTTCCAAACGAAAATCGTTTTAATTTCTGGATGAATTTGGGTTACAGAATCGTTTGATGATGATGAGTTTGAAGAAAATGGAATTGAAGAAAAAGAAAAAGGAAATCGTTTTCCAGAAAAAGAAAAAGGAATTGAAGAAAAAGAAATTACAACAAGTAAATTAGAATGAAAATGGAACAGAGTAAAAAGAAAAAGGAATTGAAGGAAAAGCAATTGATAATGCTTGATGATGAATTGGGGATGGTTTGGTGCTTCACGATGAGATGAACGTAACAAAAATAAATTAAAACAAGTAATAAATATATTAGAACTAGTATAATATTGAAGAATTGGTTTGGTGGTAATTCCCCTTGTGTTTCAATTAGAGGTTGCGAGTTCAAGTCTCACTGCAGCCATTTTCAAAATTTATTTTGAGTGTAACAACAGTGCCACGTGGCAGCCATCTATTGGTTGCTGACGTGGCAGTGGTGACATAGGAGCTGACGTGGCATGTCAGTGCCGCGTGTCACAGAGGCCCAATAATAAGGTGACACGTGGTAGGGGGTAACTGGATATGTGACATTTTACATATTTTAACAGAAAATTTAACGGCAGGGGGGTAACTTGATAACTTTACATTTTGCAAGGTTTGTTTTAAATGTTTTTTTTTGCAGGGGGTACCTGGATAATGGCTATATTTGCAGGGGGTAATAACTATTTAAACCTTAATTGTTTTAACTTTTCACCAACTAAATGCATTACCAATATGTATTTATTAATTGGTGAGGTTAATTTAGTAAAACTACTAAGTTACTTAGCCAATTTATTGTTTTTTTTTTAATTTTTGTGCCGAAACCTTAAACGACTATTAATTTGAAACCGCGGGAGTATTGCTTATTAAGGATAATGCTTAATAAGAAGAAAAAAAGGATAAGTAATTTCCACCGGGGATGCTCTTATAGAGTTCTGCTGTATTGATTGAGTTTTACTAGGGATGATCACCTTAAGGTCCAATGGTTATATGTCTATTATTGGTGAATCAGACTCCGAAACTGTCCTATCGTTGGTTGCTCGTGAGCTTGAAAATACTCACTCATATGCTTCCATTATTTCCAACATCAAATCATTTTCTCTTAAGGCTTGGGATTTGACTCGTGTTCACATGTTCGTGAGGGCAACTCGTGTGCCGATCGGTTAGCAAAGTTTGGAGCTAATATGAACTATGGAGATCATGTATGACCTCTCTATCCTACCGCAGTTTCGTCTCTCTTTATAGTCGATGCTATGGGGATAGAGCATGTTAGACTTTAGTTCGTTTTTGTTCTGTGTTTTCTTTTATTGCTTTCCTTTTGATAAAAAAAAAGGTATGATCACCATCGGGGCTTATTTATATAAACAATTTGTAATTTTAGGTTCATTGAATAACTAATGTATTTGGTTTATAATATGTACCAGATACACCAACTATTCAATCAACATAAAACTACAAACTTTTCTTATAAAAGGACCGGAGAAATAGCTCGTAGATAAAATTTGTGCAATATTTAAATAAAATATTTAAATATATAAAAAGGGTGTTTCTAGGGTGGGGGAACAAATCAAATCCCTCACCGGTGGACCACTAAAATTGACCGTAGGATATTGTGTAAAATGTTATGAGTTGTTGAGATTGAGTCAACCAGTATTAAATCTCAACTGTTGCTGAATTTTTAAACTACATCCTACGGTCATATTTAATGGTTCACCGGTGAAGAATTTAATTTGCTCCCTCACCTTAGAAGCACCCATATATATAAAAATGAGGTGTTATTGAGTAATAAATGTTGGGTATTATGCCGAACAAAACTCAATTGGTATTGAAATGCTCACTAACTTATTTTCTTGGGTCACGTTTTTTGTACTTCCCGATAGACATCATACCCCACCAACTTTTTTATTCCTATTTTACCCGTATAAAATTGTTAAACAGATTTATCTGAATAAAAGAGAGATAAGTTTTTTAAAAAAATTCAAAACGGATTTATCTATTTAGTAGATAAATCCGTAGTTAGAAAATGAACTACGGTTAGATAAATCTGTACTTCAGTTTCTAACTACAGATTTATCTACTAAACAAATAAATCCGTTTGAATTTTTTTTTGTTCCAACGGAATTATAAATTAACAATATAAATCCATAGCCTATATATTACTGTGATAACCCCATAGCCTATTACTATGTAATTTCGTAGGCTGCATTATTTTGCATAACCTATATATTACTGTGATAATTCTGTAGTCTATTACTATGTAATTTCGTAGCCTATATTTTTTTGCATAGCCTAATATATTACTATGTTAAACTATGGATTTATGTTTTTAGTAGATAAAAACGTAGTGTATTTTTCAACTACAGATTTATCTACTAAAAACAAAAATCCGTAATTATATATTTAACTACAGATTTATTTAACAAATAAATAAATCCGTTTCGTTATTCATTTCATATATAATGGATTTATCTAGTTGTTAGATAAATCCGTTTTGCCAAATAGATAAATCCATTATATACTTTTTTCCATTTTATCTTTTAATATTTGAGCCAGCTGTCTTGCCCCTCGAGAGATAAAAACCCAACCCTATTTTCTTTTTAAATTGGATTGCACAAAATTCGTGAGTGCTCGGTATCCCACAATTGCACACACCTATTAGGAATTTTATTTAGCACACAATTGTTTCTCAGCGCCTCACTTGTTTGCGAATCGCGAAGGAGAGAAAGAAGAATTTGGGATTTTTTGGGTTTTTTTATTTTTTTCATTTAACATCACAACCGTTAAATCAATCTGAGGACTGATTTTATTGGTGTAGATAACTGCTGTAGAAAAAAAGCTCTGGAGGATCCGAATCCCTCCAAGGTGTATGCTAAAAAAAATTCCTAATAGGTGTCGGTGTGTCACAATTGCCTTTCGTATTTCTATTTTTTTTACTATTTTCTCTTTCTAATAATAACTGGCGTAAGGACTGGTATTTTTTGGGTAAACCCAGGTATCTACCGTACGGACAGCAATGACTAATTCCCTGCTCACTGTAGATGCCTCGAGGGGCAAGACAGCTGGCCCAGAGTTTTAACGCTGCTCCGTACCCAAGACAGGAATCGAACCCCCGACCCTTGGTTAAGGGAGGTTCAGCCCCAACCGCTGAACCTCATGCTCTCGGTTGCGGAAGGACTAGTATATTACACATAAAGTAACCAAAAAAAATATATTACACATAATTTACACATAGTACTACACATAAGGCAACCCTCTCATAATTTAGCTCATCATATAAAAGCCTATTTACACATAATATTCATATATATGGGAAGGAGCCTATTTGGTTGGTTAGTTAATGTGCTAAATAAAATTTCTAATAGGTGTTGCTGCGTCGCAACTCACAATTGACTTCGTATTTCTATTTAGAAACTATTTTCTTTCTAATAATAACTAGCGTGGGAGTGGGAACTAGTATCACTATGCTTATCTTTCTACATCTCTATATATACATCCGATGGTACTCTCCAAGTCAGCACTTAAGCTGTTCATGGCGCCAAACCCCCCCCCCCCCCCACCCCCATTTCCCTCCAAGTTCCAGCCAGTGAAGCGCCGCCGTGTGGTCCACATGAATGCCAGCAGTGCTTTCCGCACCAGCAAGGCACCCGTGAGCAAGGATGACGTCATGGAAGGTCAAATCACAGTGCTGCAGCAACTGCTCTCTCTCAAACTGTGGGTTCAATTGTTTAGTCATTACAGGGCAGTGTGTCAGACACGGAAGCTTCCCACAAGTAAACTATTTCGCACACGCAACATCTCCATTTCCCAATATCTTTAGTTGCACTTCTTCAAGCAAACCTTCTCCATTCGACCTCCTACCACCTATGTGAGATTGTTGGGTTATCAGGTCTGCATCTCCAGAAGTTGGAAGTCAAAAAGTGTTTCAGTGCAAAACATGGCTTTTACACAAAAAAAATCTTATGAAGCTCTTCATTGTGAACTTGTGAGGGAGATGCGAGAACGGCGGTTGCGAGAACGACGGTGCAAACAATGCAGCCGACGTCTGTGGTGATTGAATCGGCGCTCACGACAGTAGGTACGGGTGCCCCTCTTCTTTCCTCACTCTTATTCTTTTTCTCTCTAAATTGTTTGTCTCTGTTTTTTGGTCTTTTATATGAAACGAGGATGGTCTCCCTTTGTGTTGCTTCCATGGTGTTTGATGAAATGTCTAAGCTTGGTTTAGGGAGGATCGGTGGTTCTGTGACAGGATAAGCATGTGTAGTTTGCTTTATTTCTGCATTTGAATATGTTTTATATATTTGTCTTCTTTCTCTTAAATTTGGTTGAAATTCATGTTTTCCTTATTGATAATTGCTTATGTTTTTTTTAGAATAAAGCCATGTGTGCCACCGTAGATTGTTCTTGCTAGCATGGGGATTGTTTTTCCTTCTGTCAGTTCTTCAATGTTCAACATACATTTGCATTTTTTCTTGGCCAAAATCTGAAACCTGGTTCTTCAATGTTCAACATATCTGCATTTTTTCTTGGTCAGATTCTGAAGCCTTCACCGACTTTGACGACATCACCCTCAAACAAAAGCAGCCCTATGCACTGCACGTTAAACACGTAGTCTATTGGTCTTAATTTATTTTCTCCCAAATTGATTCATTCAGGCAATCCCTAATTGTCGCAGAAGGTTTTGTGGCGAAGGAGAAGGGAAGCGATCTCAAGATTCTGAGTGAAGAGCATTGTGATTCCGGTCAACCAAAATCCTTTCAATTGTCTTGCCACTGCCTCAAATGTAGATGCAACTCACCCTTCAAATTTTTTGGGAGTATGTTGTAGTGAACAAAAGATTTGATTTTTACATGTTTAGAGGTTTCATCTTAGTGATCCTTTTGCTCTGTTTTACCTTTTATGTTTCTACTGTGTTGGAATCAATTCTTTTCATGTTTGCCTTTTCTTCTTTGCTTTCTTTGTTTCCAGATCCTTTTGTTGTGTTTATTCTCACTCCTTTGATAGTTTTATGAGTTATTCCATTTTGCTACATTTTTTTGTCAAACTAGCTTTCCTACGGTCCCTTTGCTTAATTTGCCAAGAATTATTTTAGATCGTGACTCGTGAGTGAGTAATTACAATAGTTTAAAACTGTCCAAAATCCAAATTGATTTATACTTATTCCCCCTACTTTTTCTTAGATAGATTTGTAGGTAGTTAAGGTTCCAATGAACAATGAACTGCAAAAAAGTAAGAATAGATGAGTATGCATAAGATACCTGTCGTAGTTACTTTGAAAGACTAATTTGTGACGAAATTGATATGTTATCTCAAAGTGTGATATTCATATGCTGAATTAGTATATGGTCCAATTTCTGCAATAGTAAAGGCTTAAAAAAGGTGATGATATCAAGTTTGATGTTCAAGCAGAGAATAGCAACGCCCTTATTCAGTTATTTGTATTAAACCATCTCTTGGCCTCAAGTGTAGGACAACATCTAATCACCATGGATGAAATCCTTTTGGAGTATGATAAATGTATTTTGTGATAGGTGAGGAGGAATATTTTTCAATGTTTGAACTTTAGAAATTAAAAAGTTTTTTTATTGCTTTTATTATTTCATTGATTTCTGAGGTTTGATTGTTTCCCATGTCTATTGTTTTCAATTTCTAAAGTTCTTACTCTCCAACTTCATCCATCACAGGCTGGTCTCATTTTTAGGTACTCTATGCCATTTGATGCTTATTGTGTTACTAAAATAATTCTTAGAACTGTGTCATGTAGTATCAAGCATCAATGTGTTTGATCCAAATTTCAACATTGCTGCACCAGGAGCTGCTGATCAATCTGTATACCCCTTTCGCAGAGAAGAAGCAAAGACCGGCCACATTTCATTCTGCTATTGAAGAACTGCCTTATAATAAGGGTGGCAATGAACAACACATGTGAGTCTCACTCCAGTTTTCTTCCATTATTCACTTGCCTTTTATAATACTGAGATTATGTTACTATAATGCTCTTATTTCAACTTCAAATGGATTTTTGGAAGACAAGAAGAAACCAATCATCTTCTCCATGGTCGGAGAAAGATCTTCTCCATCCTATATGATTAAGTTCATAATAAATGCCAAACAATTTTGTTATGAGTCTACCTAAAATACTAATATTTTATGTTCATCAATCATTGCTTGATTTTTTTATATGTAGTTGTGCATCATCATGGTGCACTAAAGTAATTCAGAAGGATATGCAATCACAATCTTCATGAAGAGGCAAGACTAAGATTAATGTATGGTTTTATTATATCTTGGTGTTACTGCAGACATATCCTAATCCCTTGCAAGACAATCCTGTGTACTCCTTAGTCAAGTGAGCTTCACTTCTCATTTGTGTGGTGATTTCCTTTATTGACTTACTTGACTGATTAATAAACTGAATTTTATTTTGTCCTTTCTCAGGCAATATTTGTGGATCTTGATGACACTGTCTCTCAAAAGGTTGGTATTTTTTTTGATTAGTCAAAAGGTTGGTATTTGGTACTTCTGTTTTTTATGTAACTTTTTAGTTGGTTACAAAATTCATTTGAGTTTTTGTATTAATTTCACATGAAAAAAATTTGGGGATTGGGGGAGCATTGTGGTCTATTTTAGTTTTCATGTTTTGTATCAATAACTTGAATAGATTATTATTCTATTGTATTGTAGTGAATAATGAACACCGATGAATGGATTATTATTTTGTTTCTTAAAATTTCCACATCCTTCTACTTAAAAAATCTAATGAATCAATCCTGTCTTGAGTTTTCATGTTTTGTTCTAATCAATACTATTCAACTAAACATTAATATTAACATTAACACAAAACCAGGTAGAGGTAACAATGGCGAAGTTTCAACTTTCAAATCAGCCTCTGGATCACCAACAATAGCAAAAGAAGCAACACGGGAAGAAGAGGTAGAACACCTACTATTGTGTTTGTATGGCCAGCTTTAATATCAATCACTATATCCCTTCTCTGGGTTTCTATTGACCCCCCTTCTGGTAATAATCAAATTGGAGGATTTTTTCAATTCCCTTGATTTTCTTGTGCTTACTTTTGAAGTATGTACAAAAAAAACCCTATGAAGGGAAATGAGTTTGTTCTTTTCGTTTATGTAGTTAGCTTCTGTGCCATAATGTTAATAGTTAGTAGGTATTTGTGTGTTTGGGTTACAATAATTGAACATCAAGTTTTGATTTTTATTTAGGTGAAAACTCCAATACATAGTATTTGTTGTGCGAAAAGTAGTTTGTGCAAGTATACACAATCGCAACAAGTAATCACTAGTGCAAAAAAGGGATTTAAAGTCAGGCGAAAAGGGGATTTAAAGTCAGGCGGGCGCTTGACTTTTATTAAGTCGACTTTGTATGTCTGGAGTTTTAAAGTCAAGCGACAGCCTGACTTCGTAAGTATGTTTTAAAGTCAAACATTTATTGCGCCTGACTTCGTAAGTATGTTTTAAAGTCAAACATTTATTGCGCCTGACTTCGTAAGTATGTTTTAAAGTCAAGCATTTATTCTTGCCTGACTTCGTATGTATGATTTAAAGTCAAGCATTTATTTTTGCCTGACTTCGTATGTATGATTTAAAGTCAAGCATTTATTCTTGCCTGACTTCGTATGTATGATTTAAGGTCAAGCTTTTATTGAGCCTGACTTCGTAGATATGATTTAAAGTCAAGTGTTTATTCTTGCCTGACTTCGTAAGTATGATTTAAAGTCAAGCATTATTGAGCCTGACTTTAAAAGTTTTTTTTCTTTCAAAATTTGGTTTAATCTATACACCCTGGTTGAATTTTGGTTCTATAGAAGCGACTCCACTGGGGATCGAACCCAGAATCTCTGGTTCCGTAGACCAGCGCCTTATCCATTGGGCCATGGAGTCATATATCAGGGTGTATAGATTAAACCAAAATTTGAAAGTAAAAAGCATTATGCACACATGTAAATAGAAGTTGGTTTAACTTTTAATCAGTTGGTGGAATTAATAGAATCTGATGGAATATATTCCATTCTATTTAACCCAATACCTCCCTAAGATGAAAGTGATTATCCATTTTATTTCAACTATTTAGATATTCCAAATGAAATGCTCAATACAAACAAATGAGTATGAAACTTGTTTTGTTTTCATTGGTAATGCATCTAAATGTATAGAAATTCACAGATGGAGATGCAAACACCTAATATAGAGAAGAAGAACATGAATCCAGATGCAACTCCAACACATAAGTCTTAGTTTAAGAAACAAATGCGCATATAGGTGTAATGTTAAATAATCACATAGTACCAGCCAGCCAACATCATTATTTTTTGTTCAAATTATAAAACTTTGCATATACATATATGTGCATCTGTTATTGACTGCTTTTACAAACAGATTTTGATTCAACTGGTGGAACAATAACTCCTATTAATATTAACTTTATGCAAACCAAACAGAAAAAGACGCACGAGCTAACCTTCCTTCGTAACTCCAAATATTCTAATAATAGTAGCAGGTGAGTGATTGAGTTCGACAATCGGCAACAATTCTTCACAGCAATGGCACAAGGAAATGAACTCGGAATTTACAGATGAGATGAAATGCGACCTCAATAATAGACTGTCACAGGGAAAAATAAAATATACAAAGAGTTAATGGCATGATTGATGAAAATCAAGAAATGAAGTTGTCTGCCATGAATTGGAAACTAATAACCAAATAACAGGTAAAAAGAAAACTACATATTCTGTACAACTATCTAACAGAATTGATCAAGCAATAACTTCTCCTAAAAATAATAGTACCTGAATTAGCAAAGCAAGGAGTTGATGGGAATGCGGCTTGGGTGGAGCTCTTAGACCCTCCCACTGCAATTCTTCAATGTCTACAGTCAGATGCTTTGTGTATATTGTGATTGCTCATATCGAGGTGACCCCACATCTGGCATACTTCCGTTGGGGTAAAATACACCTTGAGAGATGAAAGTTTGCTGTTGTTGAACTTGAAACGGTGGAGCTAATGGATTGTTTTGGCCAACAACATTAGTTGGCTGGATATTAATAGAAGTTGGTGCATTGCTTCCATTAGAAAACATATCAAAAAGAACGAGGGCGTTCTGTTGAGACATAGGACTGGCAGGCTGTTGTTCTCCTACAGGAACAAGTGCAAGTGAATTGTCTGCTTTTGGTGAGTTATAGTCCTCACCACTGAGCAGATCCAATTTGGGATCAACCTTTGCGGGAGTAGCTGAGCCATTTGATGTAGGGGGTGCAGGAAGCAGCAACTGATTCAATGTTTGAGACCCTGCTTCAGCACTAGAAGAGGATCTGCAAAAACAAATTAACTTGAGAGCCATATAACCAAAAGGCAGCAGACAGGTTTAGTCAACTTATAATGTGATTCTGACACCAATCCATTTTCTGCGTGTTTCTATAAACAAGTATGGAACCAAAACTAGCCTATGACCTATTGCTCAGGTATTAAGTAACTAAGTAAAACACATAACAGAAGACCTCCTGATAGTGATGCACAACGCTCCCAAGTGCAAATAAGAAGAATGAGGAAAACTAAGCAGCCAAAATAATAAGAGAACTCTGGCTTTAACGCAAACAACAAAAACTCATTTTCAATTCCATAACAGAGCAAATACACCATTCCAGTAGAAACAACATAAACAAGTTTATGGGTTCCAGTGGCAAAAATAATACAGAATTTATTTTGAATTGTAAAACTTAACGTGTCAAGAAGAAATAGCAGATAGTAACGAATTGCATGTATTTTAATAGGGTAAAAAATGAATGACTTGCATTTTAAATGGGTAAGACTGATACTATCCCAGGTTAAAGTATGCAGAGCAGTAATGAAGATCAATGATAGACACTGGGCTACCTCTCATCAGTTTGTTTACTAGTATCTCCAGTATCAATCAAAGGACCATCAACATCTACAAGTGCTCCGGAAGATGCAGGATTTGGTTTCTCGGTGTTATTTTGAGGAGAAGTTACTGAAGCAATGGATTCATACTTGGCCAGTACATGCTGCAAATCATCATTAAGAGCTAATCCTTGGCATAGCAGTGACTCATCCCTGGAGAAAATACAAACCACAATAACTTGGTTCTTTCCTTAGGATTCAAATGAGAAATTTTATTAAGAACAAAAGGAACCAAACAAGTAAAGAATATGATAACATGCCTATCATTATATCATAAATGAACAAGAACATCAGGCCTTACGAAGTTGAATTAACAAGATGTACCACTCTCTGCTTGTATGTCCGACATTGCTCCACCAAATCAACAATAACTTCCTGCTGTATCCCCTAAAATAGAAGTGAAGTTCATATATGACATTCAATAGAATCAGTGCTTTCAATTGACAAAAGCCTTTGTTTCAGAAAATATTATTTTGTCTACATTTACATACATCATAATTTGAAAGTTTAATTTGAACAACTGACTTCTTTGTTACCAGGCTCTAAAGCACTGAACATTTCCGCAAGAACATCCATAATACCTTTTGCATTCTGAATTTTAGTCATACTGGAAATAGAAAGCTCAATCAAAACAAATAAATGCATAATCACACACAATAATAACAGTTTGGAATGGAATACTAACAACACACTATTGGGTCACCTAGGCCCATTCCATGACCAACATGAAATTCACCCAATAATGTTGGTAAAAGTGTGTGTGTGTGTGTGTGTGTCAGAATCAGTATCAAGTTATCGACAACTAAGTTAACTTCATTTACACGATAATAACGAGGAGAGGGATAAAAATGTACCTTAAGGTTGGAAACTCAGACTCTGCTGAAGACTCAGCTGCGTGTTGTCGAGAATCAGAGTCACGTATATTTTGAGGGTATGATGTTAAGGGTTGTGTAGTGGGGTAAATACAGGTGCAGATTGCTCAGACCTTTGAGGGAATACAGCCCCAACATGCTAAAACAAAAAATCCTTTATAGAATTAAAGAAATGGGCAAACAAATTTATTTTAAAAAGGTTTTATGCAATATTCTGAGTAACCAATCATTCTGAAAAAACATAAAAGCAAACAGATGAGGGCCTTATATCCTGAATAAAAGTGCCAAATGCTCCTCTACTGTAAGAAGATATGACCTAAGTCTGCAATCTGCGCCTTTGATAAAGACAATGTCGGAAATGATACTCCTACAAAGAAGCCAAAAACTATTCCAATAAAAGTTGTCACAATTAAGCCTCATAATCTCACTTGGTTTTCTAGTGGTAGAACTGCAGCCAATGAACAAAAATGTTACTTGAGTGGATTTATTGACGCCAACATATATAACAATGATGAGAAGTATGAAAAGATAATGAAGAAAGGTAACTTACCTTACTGTCATCAACCAACTCCAACAGCTGAGGAGTTTTCTTTAGGTTCAGATCAGCCAGTAGTTGTATCTAATTCAACAGCAGCATTAGCAATGTCAAAAGTTTGCCTCATAAAAATTTAATATGCAGCATGCAGTTTCTGTTAACTACATTTCTTACAGAACTAGAATTCACAAATCAATGAAAATTTACCTTAATAATCTGCGAAATCAATCCAAGCACCAGATGACGCTGAAATTAAAACAAAAGGAATGAGATACCAACCCACAAAGTGTTAAAGAAAATCTCAATATCACAGAAAGATAGAGGGCTTACTTCTATAAGATCAACATGACAAAAGTGTGAAAGCAAATTTAGTATAAAATTTTCAACTTAACCAAAAATCAATTTTTACCAGCATAGTCAATTGAGATTTGAAGGTAAACAAAATAAACTTTAGGCAACCAAATATGTAAATAGATCTATCCTAAAATCATGTTTGAAATTATCCAAAGATATACTCAAACCCCTCAACAGCTTGGATATATTCCACATCAGCAAATTTAATTAAACGTAAGTGAAAACTGAAATTAGGAAAATAATAACATCAATCGTATCAGCACAAACGCACAATCAATCTATTAGCAATCTTACTTATAATGTGTTTGGGTACATGTTTGCACACTTCTCCTTTTGACATGGTTGGACACATGTACATATATTTGCATCAAGAATTATCCTCTCGAGCCCAAATTTTGGAGTTCATTTCATTGTGCTGCATAAACAAAATAATTCACATCAAAGTACATATTATGTGCTAAAACAAAACAAAACTCCTCCATTGCATTGAGTTGCAAATCGACAACACTAACCTATGGTTAGAAGTTTTACTTGTCTCAATCGCAAGAGCTGCAGAATCTTTCTGGACTTTGGGTCCATGGCATTAATACTGGAAAATCACAATGAATATAGTTAGGACAACCTTGATCTTCTGAAATTTCAAGGACACCAGGTACCTCTGAAAGATGTTGCAGATGAATTGATAGCAGGTCATTCTTTTTGCCTTCCAAGTACAATCGAATGCCTGTTACTGGCCGGTTACCCGAGTTAACCTACTTGTTGAAAAATGAAAATACTTCAGTTTATTTGTTCTCCCCCATGAAAGGAATGGTTATAAAATACTGTTACTAAACTCTTTGTTGGAAGAACGAATTACCTTCACAGTATTAACATAGAGTTTGAATCCCATGAGAGTGAACTGAAGTGATGGAGAGGTAGTCCTTTTATAGTTATGGTCGAATACAAGAGGCAGATCACCATACATTGGGGCCCATTGCCGAGGCAATTGAAATTCCAGAAATTGATGAATCTCTTCTATTGCAGGTTTATCTGTTTGGAATAGAAAACTTTTAAACACATGTACCAGCTAAGGTGCCTCACAAAAGTTTATAAGTAATCATTTTATATCAACGAGTTTAGGTGTACAGAAACTGAAGTTGGAGGTGCTACTCACAATGGAAAATTCGTATGAAACGAATATTATAGCATTGAAAGAAAATCCAAAATCAAAAACAATCGTAGCATAATAGCAAAACATAAACAAATCATTAGGCAACGAAAACCCTAAAAATGAAATAAGAAAATCATACGAATGGTAGACAGTGATGTATTCACCCATCTGTGTTCGTTGACAGTGATGTATCCACCTTCACGACGACCACCTCCATAACCCCCACCGCCGCCTCCACCGCTACCATGGCTCTGAGCTTCGTTGACAGTGATGTTACGGCCGTTCATTCCCTCAATGGCATCTCTCATGGATTTCTCGTCAGCGAAGGTCACAAATCCGAAACCTCTTGATCGTTCAGTCTCACGATCGTTAATAACTTGAATAGAAAAGCAACAAAAATCATCAGATCTAAGGGAAAAAAACAACACAAATAACAGATCCCGAACCGAATAGTAACTGATCGATCTTCTCTTTGGTAAAAAGATGAAGATGAACGTACCTATGTTGCGATGGGAACGATTTACGAACGAACGAAAACTAGAAACGATTGGCAGCGATTTGTCTTCTCCTGGGAACGATTGTGTTTTCGTTGAGAGGAGAGAATGATCTCTGATAGTGAGAGCGAAGAGCGTTGAGAGGAGCGAAGAGTGAGAGGAGCGAAGAGTGAGAGGAGAGAATGATCTCTGTGTCTGAGAGTGTCTGAGAGTGGAGAGTGTTTGAGAGTGAGAAAGCTAGGGTTCGCGTATTAGAGTGTCAGGCGTGAGAATGGAGAGTGAGGATCGAGAGTGTCTGAAATTCTTTTTTTCTATTATAGTACTTTAGAAGTCAGGCGTGTATTCGCCTGACTTTAAAACTTTACCTCTTAATTACAAGTTTGCCACCGTGTCTACTTATGAAGTCACGCGTCTAATAGCATGACTTTAAAAGTCTATTGTTTTTCCTATTTTTTCACTTTAGAAGTCAGGCGTGTATTCGCATGACTTTAAAAGTCTAATGTTTTTACTCTTAATTACAAGTTTGCCACCGCGTCAACATATAAAGTCAGGCATCTGAGCGCCTGACTTTAAATGTCTAATTCTTTTCCTGATTTTGCACTAGTGAATATAATGATAAATAGAGATCGTTCCCACAGGGACTAAGACTATACATTTGGCAAGTACGGATGCTATATACTATATCTATTGACTTTTCTTGCTAATTTTGAAGTGACGATCCTTAGAAATGAGTCAGAACTGACAGGAAAGAAAATATTACATGTTTATTATCGATATTTTAAGAATAGTTGTTGCGCACATGGTTTTTTACTACCCATGATCACACTCATGGTGAATCTCAATTGGAAATAGACCACAAGTAGATATTTGAGGATCGCTAAATCTCATTGGGTTTAATTTAAAGTCTAACCCCGAAGACAGAGAAGTGGTATTTTACATTCCAATAGTTGTATCTATTTGAATATATGTAGCTGGATATTTAATTGTTTTCAAAATTTATTGATAGATTTTTTGTGTTTTTCATTGTTTTCAATCTGGTTTTTTTGCAGACATGTAACACATATGCAAGTAGCTTTGGGGACAAGTTAGTAAGCAAAAAGAAATACAAATTCTTTTGATTTGAAGGCTTTGGATTTACATAGTCAGGTTTTTCTTCTTTTTCTTAACAACCTTTCTGTTATAAATTGGTTGAAATGTTTTATTTCTTCATAGTGGATTTGAAAAAACTTAGTGTTTTTGCTCTGCAGCATGGTGTCTTTCATATATCTGCATGTATGCAATTTTTGCTCCCCCTATACTTGATTATCACCTTGCTCTTTTTTTAGTGAATATTGGATCTTCAGCAGAAAGTATCTGTAGGTTACCATTTGGATTGTAAAGTTAAATTAATTTAGAATGATGATTTGTTTATGCGAATGTCTGAATTGAGTTATTTTCTCCTATCATTTATCAATTTGTAAGGTTAGGTTTTGGGCTATATTTATTTGTACAGTTTAACTTCTCTCTTTGTTGATAACTAAAGCTTATGATGTTATTAGGTGTTTATTCTATATGTTGGTTCATGTTATTTTTTCGGTTATAAATTGATCATTGACATTGGATCATTTTTCTTGGCTATCCTTCATTTACAAATTTCATTTTTATGTCCGATGTTAATTATTAATTATAGAAAGTTTAGAGAATGGATTCATCTTGATTGATTATTCAGAAATCACAACACATATATATAATGTTAGATGTTTGTTTGTATTAGTAAGGAACTCATATCGGAAGCCTACACAAGCAGCTACAAGACCTACTTTCTACCTCCCAATGTGCAGTTTTGAGATGAAAAATAGGTAGGTTTGAACAACGAATTTACTGTTTAAAATTTATTATAATTCTCATACAAAATTCTATATCTTTCATTTCTTTTCATCTATCAGTTGATGTGTGTATTGTGTAGATTGGTATATGCTATGAAGTCTATGCTCTGGGCAGGATTTTCGAAAGAGAGACCGATTCATAAGGAGTTTAATAGAAAGAGGAAGCAAAAGCCCTTAACCGGGAACCTAGATATGCCAGTGGTGTCATACTACTTTTCCAACATATCCTTATCTCCAAGGTGAGCTTTTTTCCATCTATAGACCATTTAAAAGAATGGTATTGGGCTTCTATTAATAATTTACTTGCTGCAAAAACTGTGGGATTCATTGAGGGCTTAAGGATTTTCAATGTTTGAACTTTAGAAGTTGAAAGTTTTTCATTTTGATTTTCTTATTTCATTGATTTCTGAAGTTTGAAGTTTGATTCATTTTGATTTTCTATTTGGCCATAAACTTTTGAGCGAGAAATTATAGCTATAGTATTTGATGTACTTGCTTCTCCCCTACATGAAAGTCACTTGATGTAAACAAGGAAACCAATATTAGTTGGTATGCTCTCACACCTGAAACTCACTTGGTTATTGTATAGGGTTGGTTCTAAAATCTTGGTTAGGAAGCACTTTCTTGATTTCCCCCTCTTTTCATATTGTTCAAGTGCTGTGTATTTATAGCAGTCTGCTAATTAGATTTTTTCCACTTTACTTAATTTTAGAGTTGTGAATCGTGAGTTGGATATCACTAGCCATGGTGAAGGACAGTACCTACTACGACATATTAGGTGTCAATGTTGATGCATATGTTGTTGATATCAAAAAGACTTATTATATCAAGGTAATCAATTCCCATCATTTTAGCTCATTTGTGAAAGTACATGATGATATTTTAGCACTTGGGCTGCCAATTTGAAAATTAAAATAAACTGATGCCCACATTAAACTATTCTACCATTATATCATTCATTGGTTTATGTCAATTATTCGACAAGCATATTGCTATGCTGGAAAAGAATGTCACTCTGATACCCTTCAATAGGCATTCATTAACTTATCTTCTGTTTGTTGCATGATGATTTTCATATTGCCACAAGGTAAAGTATTCTATAACTCCATATTACCTTGAGTTTGTTTTCCGTCTTTGATTTCATTAAACTTCATTGGAACTAAGCTGTTTGCCACATGTTAATTTTGATATGGGGGTCCATACATGATAATTTTTATTTATGCTATATATAAACTAACTTATAGCATTTTTATGCAAACAGGCAGTGGGAGACAACTACATTTCACCTGGATTTGTCCATTGTGTATAAATTTTACTTACAAAGAGTTTTCTCTGGCATGAAGCTTAACATTGTGTGTGGTAGGTAGCTTATCATGGTCTGAAGCAACCTTGATTATCTCTTCCTTGGTAGCTTATCATGGTCTGAAGCAACCTTGATTATCTCTTCCTTGGTAACTTAATATACTTTACTAATTTACTAAACAGATGGGTGATAGGCACTTCAAAGCAATTGTTCATGTTAATAGGAGAGGACGCCATATCTAATTAAGATGTCAACAATGGAATTCCTAATGATGCCTATGTTAATGGTGGAAATGAAGACAACCCTATCATAATAGAGTTAGATGATTAGATGGTGATGAATAACTTAATTCTGTCCTTACAATTCCATTTCATGCTTAAGACTCGATTTCTATTTTTGAATTTTTATGCATTTTGAATTTATGGTTTTAAATATCCATCACTAATGAGACTATATGTATGGTTTCTTTGTGTTGGAACAATGTCTCTTTAATCTCGATAACCTTTATGTGCTTTGACACTCTAATCCAATAGTTTTTAACAGTATAAATCCAGCTTTTAACCCGTGCAACGCACGGGTAAGAGCGCTAGTTTTTTATTACTCTATACGTCCAATTTTCTTTGTTTTTTTTTTTTTACAAAAAACCAACATTTTTTTTGGTTGTTTTGGTAAAATCAATTTGCTTTAGAGGAAGAGAGCCGGAGGTTGTGAAATTAGGATTGAGAATTGAGAATTTCTTGGTTTTTTAGTTTCATTTGTTTTATTTTTAAATATTTTATATGTCACATCAATTAATGAGCTCCACGTCACTTTTTTTTGTTGGTAATAGTTCCACATCACTATTTTTTTGTCTAGGGGTCTTTGACACCCTCCGTATTTAGGGGAAATGAGTCCTGAATAATTTGGAGTTCGGCCGAGAGGTAAGTAAAGTCTGGTTCAATTTGTCCCATCGCCATGGATTGAACTTAGGTACTAGCCGAGTCCGCCCCTTAAGATCCATGTCACTTTATTATAAGCAAAAACTCATTTGGACTAAATTTCTGAATTTTTAAATAGGGAGACTAAATGTCCGAGTTTATGAAAATAGGGGAACCAAAACTATAATTTAACTGATCATTTTTTCTGTCGTACATGCAAAAGACCCTTGAACTCCAAATTAACAAAACGGAGTATGCATCAAAATATATATATATATATATATATATATATATATATATATATATATATATATATATATATATATATATATATATATATATATATATATATATATATATATATATTAAGATTTCTAATTACAGGTTTTTGTTGAATCTAAGTATGATTGGTAAATCGTAATAATTCCTTCTTGCGCGACTCCCAACTTAGTATCTTGATGGGGAAGTAGGAATATCTTATTAGATTTTTGAATTAAAGCTTATCTATCTCAACTATGTGTTAACATATCATGCTAAAATTACGGTTGACTGGAAAATATATCTAAATACACATTTTTATAGATCTTATAAATAAGTCCTATTTCGATTCGAAGGCACTAAACATAATTTGATGATTACGTCAAAAAAAAAAACATAATTGATGATGTTTTGCAAGATAGCTAGATCTATGATGAATTATTTACCATAGTGTTCGGTACCGTGCTACCGATCGTGAGGATCGATATTATGCAGTTGGTAGATATTTTGTCCTTGATTTTATCTTTGTCTTCAGGCTGAGAGGAAAGTCTTGTTCGACCCGGGATGTTCGACCTTGAGGGGCGATGTTGAGGTGTTCGATCTTGAGACGTTCGAACTTGGAGGGCGAGGTTGTACCTGCAATGATACTCCGACGCTCAAGTCAGTATTTGAGAGAATGAGTGTTTGGTTAGAAAGTGCTTACCATTAATGAGCATTGAATGGGGTATTTATAGAGTTTTGAATGTGTTGGTGTTGTTTATTCTGAGCCAACCGATCTTGAGAAGACATCTGAGCCGTTGATTTGGTTGGGCTGTTAATGGGCCAAATTGTTAATGGGCCCTAAATGAGGGGTGCAATTATTATTTAAGACATATTACCATAACACATAGTTAAGAAAATATAAAGTTGTTTGTGTTGGATTAGTCAAGGGTAATAAAATAGCATGAATTATTACCAAAAAAAATTAGCATGAACTATGTTAAAATATAACTATAACTTATATAACTTATAAGAGAAATTCACCAAAAAATAACTTATAAGATAAATTTTAAATTTTTTGACAACAAGATAAAATTTAATTGAGATCTAATGATAATATTTTTATGAAACCAAATGATGGTTATTCTTTTTGGTATATACCAGGGTATCCCCACCGCCGGACGCAGTGACTAATCCCCTCGCTGGATTGGAGGCACCTTGAAGGGTAGGATAGCTGACTCAGGGATTTAAAACTGTTTCTTACCTAATGCCAGGATCGAATCCTCGACACTTGGTTAAGGGAGGAGGAGCCCCAACCGCTCGACCACAACCCTAGTTAAGATAACATAAGATAACAGAGGGATGAATTTTTTATTATAAATATTGGGCTAAATATATATTTTGGCCCTTTATCTTTGGGGTTGTGGTCACTTTGGCCCTTTATCTTTTTTTTTTTTCTCATTTTAGACCCTCGAGTTTTTTGTGTGTGTCATTTTGGCCCCTGCCGTTATGTTTATGTTTTTTTAGGCAAATTTTTAAGGACGAAAATGAAATCAATTAAAAACATAAGGGCCCAAAATGAAATCAATTAAAAACATAAAGGACTAAAATGAAATCAATTAAAAACATAAGGGACCAAAATGATAACGGCAGAGGCCAAAATGACACACACACAAAACATGAGGGTCTAAAATGAGAAAAAAAAATATAAAGGGCCAAAGTGACCACAACCCCAAAGATAAAGGGCCAAAATATATATTTAGCCTAAATATTGTGCAATGTTACGTTCATTTTCTTCGCTCTTTATAAAAAAATGTGACTGTTATTTTAAGTGGTGGATGAGAGGACCTCTAAGTTGGACTAAGCTGGAGAAGAGATCCCGTGGGGTCATGAACTATATTCAATTCAATTCAATGTACTTTGCCGCTACGGCTAGTACGTGTTATTGACATCATTCATATGAGTAGGATTCTTTTTTGACGCAATTCAATGTACACTTTATTCAATTTGCTGTCGCATCGCAATGCATCCCTTTCGATTGTGTTGTTGTGTTTCTCGAACTTTTCTCTTTTATAATCACCTCCTATTACATTAAAGTAATTGCTATTTAAAGAGAAAGATAAATTTGACATAAAATGAGATGGGGAGAAATTCTCAAGTATCTGACATCGATTACATTAAATTAACTGCTATTTAAAGAGAAAGATAAAAAAAAAATAACTTCCTAGCTATGTGGTCACGAACACGGTTACTCACTTATTGTCGTGTTTGAGTCTAAAATAACTACATTTGGTAACCGCTTGCATTCGATGTTGACTACTTGAAAGTCAATATCTTGGTTCTTGTCAAATTCCTTAATGAGCGCGTAGATACGACCTTTTCGATATGACCGCCTTCTTGTCAAAATTACTTCTTCGACTTTGTCTTCTGTTCTGTACCTTGCAGTATTGGGTTGACTGCAGTTGATAGGTCTTTTGCTGCCTGGCAGGAGATTAGTGTGAGCCCGGGGGTACCTGCGAAGCCACTCCGACGCTCAAGTCAGTATTGAGAATAGATGAGTGATTTAGCTAGGAATGAGAGTGTGTACCTTATGAAGGCTATGGGAGCCAGTATTTATAAGAAATCGTGCCCGTTTGTGGATCGTCGGATCAGTAGAATCGATCTCAACCATTCAAGTGTGATGGCCTTAATTGGGCGTGTATGTTGTGAATATGGGACGAAATGATTGGGCAAATCCATATTCAATCGCTAAATGCACCTCCTGGTATTGCTGAATGGACCTCCTGGTCCAGTCCAGAACATCTTCTATGTCAGATTTTTGTGAGTTTACTTAGATCGTGTGGGTATATTTCGAATTTCCATTCCGTTTGTCAAAATGTTACTCCCTCCATCCCATATTATATGACTTTCTAGCCAAAAAATTTTGTCTCATAATACATGACATTTTAGAATCCCAATAAAACATTAATACTTATTTCCTACTATACCCTTCATTATTTAATAATATCTCTTTCATAACTCTACTAATTTATCTTCCCAATGTCAACATTAATAAGGTTAATTTGGTAAACTAACTCACAATTTCTCTTTTCCATACAAAATTAACTATTTTTTTTAGTATGTGTGAAATGACCAAAAACGATATATAATATGGGACGGAGGGAGTAATTTTGAACCCCAACAACACCATTTGTGTATCACACTGTTTTCAGTTTTTTAGAAACTAACAATAGCACAAAGGTCAAGTAAGTAGTTCAGTAATATCAAAACCTTGAAGTTAGTTAAATTACTCTATACATAAATGTAAGCCAAGCTAACTGATAAAAAAAAAACTGATTCCAGTTGCCTAAGTTTCATAAATCCAAAACAGATTTTCACTCTCCTTCATCCTCTCAATTTCTCTGCAATTCTTGTACTTTCTTTAGCTTCTATTATGGCATCTAGAGCTTCTTTCCGATCATGATCCTGACATCCGAAAAGGATTCAAATCAAACTTGTTGGGAAGCCATGGCTCTAGCCTCGATCTCCACCATGAAGAACACCTTCAAAACAATTGTACAACAAATCACTCTCAACCTTGATAAAAATAACTATAAAAATAACTCCTCTTCATAGAAGCAATAGATCGAAGGCATGATTAAAACACATAATCTTCATCAACATTGTGAGAATCTAACAATTCCTCCGTGCTAGCTCACGAAACAAACCAGGCATGATTAAAACACATAATCTTCATTGTCACGGTTTGAATCCAACAATTCCTTCGCACTAGCTCATGTTGGAACATTGGTGTGAATTTACAAAGTCCCACATTGCTTGGACTAAGCACTTGAAGAGTGCTTATAAGTGGGAAGTTCACACCTTTGGGTTGGGGCCCAAAGGGTACCCAGTTTTGTGAACGGGCAAGCACGCCCTCTAATTGACCACCGCGCGCGCGCCGCTGCCGACCGGGCTGTGAGGTGTAAAGTATTTTTTTTTTGAAATTAATTAAACTTTTATTTTATTTTTTGGAACGTGCTTGTCCAGATTCATTAAACCGACCAGATACGACGAACGCTATCTGATAGAGCTGTTGCGGATTGCGCTCCAAGTCAGCTCGAAATTCGCGCAACAACTCGCGCAAGTTGGCTCCGTTCCAATCTGAATTGCGCTCCAAGTCAGTTGTTAGTGGAGCCTAAAATCGTGGCTTGACTTGCGCACAAAGCAGTTGCTGAAGCCTATAAAAAGGCTCTTCCCTCACTTGACGAAATCAGATCAAAAACCGCAAACTCTTCTCCGAAAATTCTCTTCTCTCTAAAATTCGTGAGTGGCCTACGAGCCATATTCTTCTTCTTCTTCTTTTCTGAGAGTGGCCTACGAGCCATATTCCTGAGTGGTTATAAACCATATTGAGAGGTGTATATCTCAAGCGATTACTGACTGTGCAGTCATAATCGTAACTGGGCTGTTTTATCCTGGGGGCGTCGTGGTTGATAGTCTGCTTGCACCATCGAGCAGTGCCACGAAACGTCTTAAAGAGAGCGACCTAGTCCGCGACTCATCCCAGTAATTTCTTCGGTATAATTTCGAAAACACTGAAACAACAGCTCACAAAGCAGATCGCACCAATCATATCGAGAATCCTGCGTATTAATCGCAAGAACAACACAATTCCTTACTCTTCCGGCGGCTCTTAACTAGGGCTGTAGTTTGATATTGGAGGCAATTAACATAACACAGTGGAAATTGGGAGGAATAGATGTATCAAAAGACTTTTATTGAAATATGTTTGTAATTCAATTGCTTAGATTGTAACTAGTTATATAAGTTTTCGACACATTCAGTTCGACTAGCTATATGAGCTTTCGACTCCATCGACACTAGCTATATATAAGGTGTCGAACCGTTACCGAATAACAAGGTTTTTCATTTTTACAGTCTTACAGTTTTCTGTTATTTTCGCTCTCTCTCTCTCTCCTCTCCTCTCAAGGAGAATATCCCCAAAAAATTGGTATAACAGAGCTATAAAGATCCTTAAAGATTCTTCCAATGGCGACGCGAGACAACGGTGGGATTCCGGCGAACCTCCCTATCTTCAATGGAAAGGATTACGAACGGTGGTGTGCGCAGATGAAGGTCCTGTTTCGTTTTCAAGATGTACTTGAAATCGTTGATGAAGGTGTTCCACCACTGGCAGCAAACGCCACTAAAGCGCAGAGGAACAACCACCATGCAATACGGAAGAGAGATGGAAAAGGGCTATTCTTGACTCATCAAAGCGTTGATTCAAACATTCTGAACCTAATCATTGATTGTGATTCAGCAAAAGAAGCGTGGGATATCCTCAAGAATGCATATTGAGGAGCGGATAGACTGAAGAAGATACGCCTGCAATCTCTTAGGAAGCAATATGAGGCATTGAAGATGAAAGATGGAGAATCGATTGGTGATTTCATCACAAGGTTAGTAGCTTTGACTAATCAAATGAAAGGCAATGGTAAAACTGTATCTGAAAAAAGTAAAGTAGAAATGGTGCTTAGATCTTTAACTCTAGATTTCGACTATGTTGTAACTGCCATTGAAGAATCCAAGAACATAGATGAAATGAAGTTAAATGAACTTCAAGGTTCCTTAGAGGCTCATGAATTGAGAATTAGGCAGAGAAATTCAGAAAAGGAGACTGAACAAGCCTTGTTGACACACTCCTCTAAGAGAAATTGGAAGGCAGGCAACAAGAAAGAAAATGGAAACTGGAAGGGTAAAGAAAATGAATCTGGCAGCAAGAAAGATGAACAAGGAAACTCTGATAAGAAGAAATACGATCTGAGCAAAGTGCAGTGCTATAACTGTCAGCAATTTGGGCATTATAGGAACAAATGCAAGAACAAGAAGGTTCCTAGGAATAAAGATGCTGAAGCCAAATTTGCAAGCGATGGAGGCACAGATTCTGACTCTGACTCAGAAGGCTTAATGCTGATGGCAGTCATAGATGATGAGATTGAAGAAGACACTCATCTCAATGTAACAGTTGCTGAAAGTAATGAGCAGGACAGTGGGAACACTTGTGACAGTGGAAACACTTGTAATGCTCAAAATACTTGTGCAATGTGTGAGGGGCAGGGCAGTGGTGACACTGGTGATGCCCCCAACATAGCCAGCAACAATGATGAAGAATTATCCTTCATGACAGCTACTGACACAGAATTGCTGTTGCTGAAGGCAGATACAAATGAGATCGAAGGAAAATCTGATGAATGGTATCTCGACACAGGATGCTCAAACCACATGTGCTGCCATAGGGAGTTGTTTGTCGAACTGAAGCAAATAAGTAAAAGAATCATATTTGCAGATAACAGCAGAGTCACTGCAGAAGGAATTGGCACCATAAAGTTTCTGTCGAAGGATGGAAAGTGGTGCTACATTCAGGAAGTATTCTATGTGCCAAAGATGAGGAGTAATCTACTGAGTCTTGGGCAGATGATTGAGAAGAAATTCTCTGTCGAAATGGATGATAACAGTCTCAGCTTGTTTGATTTAAACAAGAGGCTAATCCTGAAGGTGCCAATGCAAAGTAACAGAACATTCAATGTCGAATTGCAAGCAGTCGAAGAGCAATGCCTCACAACCACTGTCGATGATGAGAACTGGAAGTGGTACAGAAGATTTGGCCACCTAAACTTCAAGAGCTTGAGGCAACTACATGAGAAGAAGATGGTTCATGGGCTGCCAGCAGTGAAAATGCCTGGTGAAGTATGTGATACCTGCTGTAAATCAAAGCAACCTAGAAATTCCTTCAAATCAGAGGTGCCAGGCAGAGCAAAGAAGAAGTTAGAGGTGATATTCTCTGATGTTTGTGGTCCCTTTGAGGTCAGTTCATTAGGAGGGAACAATTACTTTGTCACCTACATTGATGAGTACACTAGAATGACATGGGTGTACTTGATAAATAAGAAGAGTGAAGTACTTGAAACATTCAAGAACTTTAAGGTGATGATTGAGAAGAAAAGTGAATGTGAAATCAAAACCCTTAGAGCAGATGGAGGTGGTGAGTACAACTCACGTGAACTTGTAAAGCTTTGTGAAAAAAGGCATAGTACATGAAGTCACTTCACCTTACACACCTCAGCATAATGGAATTGCTGAGAGGAAAAACAGAACCATCCTCAACATGGTGAGAAGTATGATGAAGGAAAAGAAACTACCTCACAGTTTATGGGGAGAATTAGTAGCCACAGCAGTGTACATTGTGAACAAATGCCCCACAAAAAGACTGATTGGGAAGACACCTGAAGAAGCTTGGCTAGGAAGAAAGCCAAGTGTCAAGCATCTCAGAATAATTGGCTCATTATGCTACAGACATGTCCCTGAGCAACTAAGAAAGAAGCTGGATGATAGAGCACAACAAATGATCCTTGTTGGATATCATTCGACAGGATCATACAAACTGTATGATCCTGTGCAGAAGAAAATAGTGAAGAGAAGAGATGTCAAAGTGGATGAGTCCAAAAATTGGAACTGGGATACTCAGAATGAAGACGGCTATGAAAGAACTGGTATACTGGACTTTGATGAGATTCAGGAACCAGATGATCAGAATGAAGCTACTGAAACTGCAGAACCTGAAGCACCTGTTACTGAAGCACCTATCAGAAGGTCACAGAGGGAAAGGCAGAGATCAGTAAGGCTAGAAGGATTTGATACATTCCCAGATTCTGCTATTACAGCAGAGGGAGACCTGAATCACCTTGCACTGATGGCTGAGGCAGAACCAGTGAGTCTGGAGCAGGCACTTAATAACAAACAGTGGAAGGAAGCTATGCTGGATGAGCAGAAGTCAATAGAGAAAAATGGCACATGGAAGTTAGTCGAACTTCCAAAGCAAAAGAAGGCAATAGATGTGAAGTGGGTCTACAAGACTAAAGTCAAACCCAATGGAGAAGTGGCCAAGTATAAGGCCAGATTAGTAGCTAAAGGTTTCCTACAGAAGCCTGGCTTGGATTTCAATGAAGTCTTTGCCCCTGTAGCCAGAATTGAGACCATAAGACTAATAGTGGCCTTGGCAAGTCATAGAGGCTGGCCCCTACATCAACTTGATGTAAAATCATCCTTTCTTAATGGACCTTTGGAGGAGGAAGTCTATGTTTTCCAACCACCTGGATTTGAGTTAAAGGGACAAGAAGACAAGGTGTTCAAGCTTGAGAAGGCCCTGTATGGACTTAAGCAAGCCCCAAGGGCATGGAACAAGATAATTGATGGATTCCTCTTGGCTCAAAAATTTACTGGATGCACCAATGAACATGGTGTGTATGTTAAAAGGACTGGAACTGAAACTCAGTTGCTGCTGTGCTTGTATGTAGATGATCTACTAGTGACTGGCAGCAATGAGACTGAAGTTGGCTCCTTCAAGAAGATGATGATGTCTGAATTCGAAATGAGTGATTTGGGACACCTATCATACTTCTTAGGAATGGAATTTATGAAGACAAGCAAGGGTACATTTCTGCATCAGAATAAGTATGCAGCAGACATCCTAGACAGATTCAAAATGGCTGATTGCAAACCTGTTTCGACTCTAATCGACACAAGCAACAAGCTGTCGAAGGATGGGGAAGAGAGTGAAGTAGATGCCACCCTCTACAAACAGATCGTTGGATCCCTTAGGTACCTCTGCAACACACGACCTGACATAATGTTTAGTGTTGGATTGATCAGCAGATTTATGGAGAAGCCAAGAACTTCTCATCTAATGGCTGCAAAAAGAGTGCCTAGGTACATAAAGGGAACACAAAATCATGGTATTCTGTTCCCTAGCAAGACTGAATCCTCTGCTACTGTCGAAGTGTTTAGCTACACAGATTCGGATTGGAGTGGGGATAAATGTGACAGGAAAAACACAAGTGGCTATGTCTTTATGTATTGAACAACACTCATCTCATGGTGCTCCAAGAAGCAAAGCATAGTAGCCCTGTCCTCCTGTGAGGCAGAGTATGTGGCAGCTTCCTTTGCAGCCTGCCAAGCATCATGGCTGAGCATGTTGCTCACTGAAACTGGATTACACAAGAACTCAGTAATGAAGTTGCTGATAGACAACAAATCTGCAATAGATTTGGCCAAAAATCCTGTAGCACATGGAAGGTCGAAACAAATAGAAACTAGGTATCACTTCTTGCGTGATCAAGTCAACAAGGAGAAGCTGAACCTGCAATACTGCTGCTCAGAACTTCAAGTAGCTGATACAATGACCAAGCCATTGCAAAATGGAAGATTTGAAGAATTAAAGACAATGCTTGGAATGATGTCACTTAGCAATGTGAATTAAGAGGGAATATTAAAATATGTTTTGTAATTCAATTCAATGTTTTAAAAACCGGACCGGATCGGACCGGCCGGTTCAACCGGTTGAACCGGGAACCGGACCCCCGGCCGGTTGGTTCAACCCCATTTGAACCGCAGTCCTATTGAACCGCCCAGAACCGAATCGAACCGGGTTGAACCGCGGTTCAACCGCTTTGAACCGAAAAACCGAACTGGATTGAACCGCCCGAAATACATTTTTTTATTTTTAAATTTACTTTTTTCTCCAAAATTTAATATTTTTTATTTTTTATTTAATAAATTACTCATCCGATTCAACCATGGTTGAACCGGTTGAACCGATTGAACCATGAACCGGAGGCCTCGCCGGTTCGATCTCCGGTCCGGTTTTAAAAACATTGATTCAATTGCTTAGATTGTAACTAGTTATATAAGTTTTCGACACATTCAGTTCGACTAGCTATATGAGTTTTCGATACCATCAACACTAGCTATATATAAGGTGTCGAACCGTTACTGAATAACAAGGTTTTTCATTTTTACAGTCTTACAGTTTTCTGTTATTTTCGCTCTCTCTCTCCTCTCAAGGAGAATATCCCCCAACAACTTTGACGTATTTTTATTTTACAAATTAGGGGGCCATTGCATTGTCCGTCTAAATTAGTTTTACTCTTTACAAATTAGGAGTACTTAAGTATTTGTATTTACTTCAACGAGATTGCATAATCAATAATGATACAATCATATGATCCTTTGTAAGATCTACATAGGCAAGTTCTTTTCGTACAAATAATGACATAAAATGGTCCTAGCCACCGACATATAAAGTCGGATAAAGTTTCCAAACAACGAGACTAATCATGGCAAGTTCTTTTCGTACAAATAATGACATAAAATTAGGGGTGTCAAAATAGTCCATTTGTCCACCGGATATCCGGTCCATCCATAGCAAAATCCATCCAATCCATCCACTACAAAAAAAAAAAATATTAATGGATTGGATTGAATCCATCCGTTTCATTTTGTGGATGGTTGTGATCCATCCATTATATTTTCTAAATCCATTGGATTACAATAACTACAAAATTAAAATTCATTGGATAATTAATTTTTTTAAATAAATCTATTGCATAATTATAAAAATACTTTTTTTACCAAAAAACATTTTTTAAAATATATTTTTTTTCCAGAAACTTTTTTTAAAAAAATTCATTCTATAAATAATTTTTTTTGACCAAAACTCATTCAAAAATTAATATAATATATAATATATATATATCTATATAATATATATATATATATATATATATATATATATATATAAAATATAATATAATATAATATAACCACCGCGAGCCACCTCCGGCCACCGCCCGCCGCCACCGGAACCACCGTCGGCCACCGGAGCTCCGCCGTCGGCCGCCGTACCGGCCGCCGGAGCTCTGCCGTCGGCCGCCGCGCCGGCCGCCGGAGCTCCACCGTTGGCCACCCCCACCACCACCACATATATAAATACATATTTATATATTATATTATATATATATATATATATTAACAATATTATATATACATATAGTTATATATATATATATATATATATATATATATATATATTTATATATATATATTTATAAATCTACAAAATTCAATTTTGTCAAAAAATAATAATAAATTCAATTTCTACAAAAAAAAAACATTAAAATTTTTTTTGACTTAAAAGATTTTTTTATCAAAAGATTTGTTTATATTATAAACATATTAGTGGATGGATTGGATATCCATCCATAAAAAAATTGCAAATGGATGGATTGGATGAATTTTTTTGTTAACGGATGGATTGGATTGGATTTTTTTGACACGATTTTAGTGGATATAAATGGATAAATGGATTGTCTTCAATCCATCCACTATAATCCAAATCCAAATCCATCCATTTTGACACCCCTACATAAAATGGTCCTAGCCACCGACATATAAAGTCGGATAAAGTTTCCAAACAACGAGACTAATCATGGCAGTTTATAGGCATTACAAAACTATGGAAGGTCTCGGAGATATCAAACCAATTCAGTCGAATCTTTGTCAAAGAAGGTGAAGTGTATATGAAATATTTGTCAAAAAAGTATAAATAAAGCCTACTTCCATTGTTACTTTGTTAGTACTAGTACACAGTTATTAATCTTCATTAAAATCAAACATTGAGAATCTGAGATATCAAATCAATACAACCAAATTGTAAGAGACTAAATTGACCTTTGTATAGAAATATATACTATTGGCCTTTGTATAGAAATATAAACCATAAATGAAAGTACATTGGGGCTCTACATGAGCTTTTATAAAGAAAATCCAAAACTATTGGCCTTTGTATAGAAATATATACTAAACAACAAAAAGGACTGGAACTGTGGTCCAAAATTTTCCTACATGGTATTTGTATTATATATGGAGAGAATCGTCGTGTAATATTTTGCGATGCCTCAAACACAGTGACTTACAAATCTATATATATCTCTATGACAAGACAAGCCACAATATCCAGCTGATCCAGGCATGACTCTATGACAAGACAAGCCGCAATATGCCTACCGGCAAGTAAGAGCTCGCAGATAATACCAATGGAAAGAAGCAACAGAAGATCCCACCAGGATTGAGACCAAGAACCTACTAATGGGCAAAACATCAAAAACATGCCAAGCTTTTCTGTCTATCCTGCAATCGAGTTGATCATCACAGAACATTATAACGAAAATCTTCCCCATATGTAAGATAGACGAGACGAAGAAAGAATCGCCCTTACCTAACATGAATTTAAAACACCTCATCGTGGGAATCATCATATTCATCATTGTCATTGTTGAAAATAGCACTATAAAACAGATATGGATGCTTAATCATGTCAGTCAAAGTAAGGCGCCCATCTTTGTCATCCTCTGCCTGTAATAACATTATACAATGGTTACTAATGAAATTAATGCATGATGTATTTTAGCACAAAAAAAACATTATTACAATATTTAACGAGGTGTGTTACCCAACAGATGTTGGAGTGCATGGTGTCGCTAATTGTCAGGAGAATTTAATTCATGCATCTAGTTAGAGATGCCTAACAAGTAAATCAAGCATCGCAGTATAAGCATTCGAATTCCAAAAACAGAAAGATTGGCTAACAATTAACAAATAGCAATTCATAATTCACATTGTTGATTCGAAATGCACCCTAGCTCTCCCTCTGCGGCCAAAGAAAAGAAAATCACTCCCTTCCTCCCTCTTTTATATATATATATATATATATATATATATATATATATATATATATATAATGGAAAAAGGAAGCATTGAATAACATATAATAATTGTTAAAAAGAAGATATTCCCACCAAAGTAAAGAAAGTATTTCCTTCTTTCCTCCTAAACCCACATATATTACAAAAACAAGTTTCCTTAGCAGAAATGGACTAATGGAGATGAATCTAACTGTAATGATCTATGCACTCATTATATCAAAACTGATGACATCATTCTATCATAAACAAATGTGCATTTCTGCAACTAAAAACTGGAAAATGGAGAGGCGAAATGGATTAAAAAAATTGATTTACTAAGCCCCAGAGGAACCTATAACTAAAAGGAGTAAACAACATTTATCCCAAAATGAAGTGCAGACAAAACAGATCAAATTGTTCTCATCCGGAAAGAGTTGGAAGTTGGAACTCAGTCAATGACAGATTCATATTTTGAAGAGATCAAAGGGAAAGGGGAATTATCAATTACAAGCTTAAATCTTTCTTTTAAAAGGATCTCTTACCTGACTAAAAAGCAACAACCATTAAGTGTTGGACCGTCATAACTTGTTTATTAGCTAGACCCACATTATCCTTAGTCTTCACACTCGCCCCGTATGCACGCAAGTCCGAGTTACTCTACCATGATAAGTTGATAACTGTCAAGCACACTCAAGTCGAGTAAGGGCAACTGCGAATACAATATCAAAGCAACTCTACAAGACAGACAGGATGATTTGAAAAGGGGATGTGCTTTTTCTATCGCCGAAATTTCCCCATCACTGATGAAGAATTTTCCTTTACCGCTTGATGAAGCATTTTTCTTTACCGCTTCTTATTCGATTCTGAAATGTTGAGAGGCAGCATGGGTCAAACCAAGCACATCATGAGTGTGTTGTGTAACATTCTGTACGCCTTCGCATTCTCAGTTTCTACCGGGATGCTTACACTGTTAGACAGGTCCTCGCCACCATCCTCGTCGACAGGGTCCATTTGCTTCAGGTGACAGGTCGACGCTGCCAATTTGATCAGAGACACTTAGCTTAGCGACCGGGTCAACCTTCAAGTCTTGGACGATGCTAGCGCTAAGATCCAGGTCACAAACACTACTGGTTAACGATAAGGTTTTGGAACTTTCGTCTCTTAATTTCCAAAGAACACTACTGCATATTATTCTTTACAAGAACCCAATGAGGCAAGCATATATAATTTCAAGGAGTTTGGTCAGGTTCAAAAGTATTTTTTCCCCTTCCTCTCAAGTAACCTCCCCATAACCCCATAACACGAGGACAACTTCTCGGCAAATGGGAGGGATAACTGCTAGAGCAACAGTTATCCTGGCATACATCATATAGGCGCAGAGGGCTATTGAACAAAAAAAAACAATTCATTCACAAAAAATGTCGGAGAAAAAGCTCTAAAGTCTAAAGATCATCCCGGTTGAAGAGCGCAAAATCATCTAAAGAGCACCAATAAATATCGTAAAATGCAGTTATTAACCAATATGGCTTTAGAAAGATACACTATTGCTCTCACATAAAATTGTCATTTTAACAATAAAGATGGCGGGCAGATGAAGAATTACCCTCAGAGCTATCATCAAGGTATAGGAAACCTATGAGCTTTATCAAATAAATGAAATCAGACGCTATTGCTTTAGATATGCTGCCTAACGAAAACATCTAGGAATTTTTTTAAGAAAGGACAAGAACAGACTATGGCACAGTAAATGTGATGGATGCCTAGCCATTATTAGGGTGCACAATAGAAGAAGATTTCTTAGCACTCGCAAAGAATCAACTATTCACAATCACTATGTTAGTGAGAATTGGGCCTGGAAGGGGATTCTAATTGTAATCACCTGCTTACAGAACAAGAGGGTCAGGAGAAAAAAACGAGAAATCATTACGGAGGCTTAAGATGTAAAATCGTCTATACCTTTTACACTCGCAGCCATCTGATTTGGCCATACCTTTTGCTCTGTTTTCATTTTGACTTGTGTCACATAATTAGCGTTAAATTATATTGTGGATTTATAATATAAAATTATTACATCAAGCACTATACATCATTACAATATATATTCCAATTAGTTTGTATTGTCCTTTTGAAACTTGTGATTTGATAGTCGATGCCATTTACAATTCAAAAAAGTAGTTCGGTGATTCACTATTTGAATTGCGATTCGAAACCTATGGCCATTCACTTGTTCAGATGACTTTGCAAGAAAGAAATGGCACCTTTGTCAACAATTAGAATGTAATTAACTAATTATTGTAAGGTTAAATTCAATACCTGTGAAATTATATATTCTGCTTGTTGCTTTGCATAATGATGCCAAGATGGATGCAGATTTCCAATTATAGGCAGTAGTTCAACATCAGATAAATACCTGCAGCGATTGAAATGAAAACCGAAAAATAAATTATAGTGTAGTATGAGTAAACTACCATATTGATTCAAAGAAAGTAGAATAATGATGGGAAAGGTAAAAGGTAAATACCCATCACCATCTTTGTCAAGGTGAGAAAACAACTCTCTAGCTGAAGCGTAAATTGAATTATCAGAATGATCTGAATCATTGTGACTTTCTTCGTCATAGCTTCTTACCAAATCAAAGAGCCCATGGAAAAACTCTTCAAAATTAACTTTCCCATCTCTGTCCGTATCTCTCTCTCTGTAAAGAAATAAAAGGATACATCAAGCAAGAGTACACCATGGAAGTGATACAAATAAGATATATAAACTGAATACTTCCCAATCCCTTCAGAAACAAAAAAATTAACCACAAAAATTGTCTACATTTCTAATAGTTGCAACAAGTCCCTAAAAAACAATTCCAATATTGTAACTGCTTCTACAGGAGCCAAATGATTGCAAAGCAAGAGTCATTTTTCAAAAATCAAGCCAATCAAGCATTCATCCCTTACAAGAAGCATACACACATACATCCCTATCCTTACCAGCATCACCTGCTTAATGGAAGTTTCCTTATAAGAGTTATTTGAAACACCATTATCTTGATCTAGATATTGAGGATCCCCTGATAAGCTAAATATTTGAATTAGATGCTCGTGTTTGGTACTCAGATTATATTGTCATTCAATATACATGCCAAACAAAGATCAATTCTAGATGCGGAGTAAAGCGCTTACCAACTTCCACAAATGACCAATTGTTTGAATCTTTGAATTTGAAATTTTATACCAAGGATCTCCTAGATACTCAGTATTATACACTTGCATTGTATCCATACAAAAGAAGAAATGATGCTAGCACATGTTTTGGTTGGTTGGAAGCTTGTAGCTAAAAGACTAAGGATCTGTTTGGGAGGGAGATTTTGGAGGATTTAGGGGGTGGAGGGTTTGGGAGGACTAAGTCTATATTTTAATATATATTCGACATTTTTAAAAATGGAAAAAATAACATTGAAAGATCATAGCAATTCAATCACTCTTTATTCTTTTTTCAGAAACATTTTAAAACCTCCTTAACTTAGAAACTGATAGATGATTATAAACATTTCAATCACGCTCATCTCTGGTCCTAATTTTTGTTTCCTTTCTTTGCTTGGCTGGGACCAGGAAAACAGAGTTTCTGTCTACCTACCTCTCTGTTTTTTTCTTGTGTAAAACAAAAAAAATCTTATTTGATTGTCTTTTAGGTATACTTTTGTTGGTACCTAACTTCAATTAGGATGGGGAAACTAGAGATAGATACAGTTTATGATGTATATAAATAACAAGAGGGGCGGAGAGGGAATAACAGAGTTACTACCTGACTTCAGCCTTGCACAGCCATTGTCGAAGCTTAGGGTTGTTGCTCTCAGCCGGATTCAGAAAGCTACATCACATAAAAAAAAACACTATTAGTTAAATAAATGAAATGGATCAAGATCATCAAACACTGAGTTAAGTAGAAGCGAGGGTGACTCACTCGTTGAACTCAGTTAAGTTAAGGAGACCGTCGCCGTCTGCATCGGAAGCATTAAAATGCTCTTCTTTCCACCAACAATTACCGTTATCATAAGAATCGGTATCTTCTTGAATCCAACTCGGAGGACCCGATTCGGAGAAGGAAACGAAGCCGTCATGGTTCTTGTCGTGAAGATCCATCTCCCTCTGGCTCACATGCAAAACCTCTTTCTGTGCCTGCTTAAGGTTCCACTGAGTTAATTCGTCTAGGGAAACAAACCAATCGGTGGGGGCCACATCGATTTTGGGGAAGAGATGGACGATCCTGTTGGTGACGTCGGAGTCGACGTCGGAATGGTGAATGTGATGTTGTTTCTCGGCTTGGTTGTCTTCGGCGGAGTGAGTGGAGTCGGAGCGGAGCACAAGGAGGCGACGGTGACGGTAGCGGTGGTTGCCGTTGCTGTTGTTGGGTGAGTGAGAGAGGAGAGCGAGCATCAACATTGCGACGATCGTGCAGAGAATCGAGCCTCTTCTTCCCATTTCGTTGAGATGAATTCAGACCTCTTCTACTCGTTTCGTTTCGTTTCGATTCTACTGCGCGACGTCGGTGGTGTTAGTTATGGTGCGAAACTGCGAAGGGAAAAAGGAAGTTTATTTATAGGCGACGGCTGTTGTAGAGCAGAGAGAGAGAGTGTGGTTAGTTAGATATAACTATTATTATTTTAATTAAGGGATAAGATCGCTTAATACCTGATGTTAATACTAGAAACCATATTGCAAGAAAAAGATAATACTAGAAGGTAGAAAACCAACCTACTTGTGAAATGGAGTGGATCTACTATTCCGGGGGCCATTCTCACCGTCTCCTATTGTATATTGACTATATTCTACTATATCAGCGGAAAGACCGTGTTCACCACTATAGGCTTAACTCTTATCCGGTTTTTGTTGTGTGATGACTAATGACTCCTATTAATTTAATTTTTTTTTTTTTTAAACCAAGGTATCTCTTACGGCGACCGTTTAGATTAATCCTTTGAGGTATCTGTGATTCATTTAAGGGATTGACCTCTCCCCAACAAATGTTTTTCCATACGCACCGACCAGGGATCGAACCTAAGACCAAATGATTAAGAGACCAAAATATCTAGCACTTGAGCCACATTATGTTGGTTTTAATTTCTTTTTTAATAAGTAAAGTTTAGGTGAGAAGGTGAGAGTCAGTTTAAAATAGGAAAAATGTATGGACACTTTGAGAGCTTTATGAATGAATGACACTTACTCTAGTTAAGAGAACTTGTGGAGATTTGAAGTTGCAAATATACAAATTTTGTTTTGCTCAACCAGGTCAACCCTTTAGGGTTATTTTTTTTGTTTGGATATTTTGTTATACATATATTATTCAAGAATGACAAATGCACATGATGGATCCATGTAGAAGTTTATATGGCACTCTTTTTTTTCTTGTCTTCTTTTGTCTTTAATACTGAATCAAACAGCATATGTACTCGAACGGAAGTGCTCGATGTTTCTTGCTACCTCTCAAAATTGAAGCTCAATATCAAGATTCCTCTCAAGAACCCATGATTCTTGTTGTCTAAAATTCAGTCTTACCTATTGCTTTGCGCACTTTACGTCGATTTCGCGCTTTTACGATGACAATGCACCCTTGTAGTCCTCGGTTCATTTCGCCCTAATCGATGAGTCCATGTGGTGCCCGCTCTAACATAGCATTTGCGACCATCTTCTAACACATATGGCTATTCCATTACCAATTTGTCCTTGGAGATTTTTAGCTCCACCCCCATTTCTAATGCATCAGTTCAAGGGCGAGGAACTTGACATTCAAATCCCTGAAGAGGAGCATCAAGTTGGTCATGTAAGATGCAAAAATAACCATCGTGGTCGTTTAGTCCTTGCAAAGAATATGGCAGATCAATGGAAACGACTCTTAACCCTTTGGCAACCTCTTGAATCGTGGAACATCATCTCTTTGGGTAAAGGTTTCTTTGACTTTTCTTTTTCCTCCTATGATGATCTTAGTCGAGTCTGAGTCAATGGGTTTTGGCTCCATAAACAAGGGATCCTAAGGATCTTTAGTTGTACCTTCAATCTATATGCATTAAAGAAAACACATGCTTAGTACTCGCTTCGAATTGTGGGTCTGCCTTGAGAATATTGGTGCCAGAGCATCCTCTTCTCCATAGTGGAAATGTGGAAATCCCAATGAGGTTACCAGTAACAAATCTTTTAAGCACTTAGCTAGAGTTTTAATTGATATTGACCTTAAAGAATCCTTTCAAGACAAGATATTAGTGAAAAGACAACGACGATATGCCTTCTTTGTTTATTTAGAATATGATAAACTACCCAATTTTTTGTGTTTCTTGTCGGCCAATAGGTTTTTTTCTTCAAATTGCGAGAATAGAATGGAAGAAAGTATTGAAGAAAAGATTGTTGTAAAAAATAAGCATCTTATTATACATAAGAGAAAAGCTCCGGCCCATTCAAAAATATGTCGCTAAAGGGACTGAAATTTCCCCAAAACATGTGTATAATCATCAACAAGATTTAACAAGTAGTCCAAAAGATTTACTTAGAGATGAAAATGAACAATTGCGGTAAATAAAAACGTTTCCCGATTTACATTTTGACCTTGGGGTTCATAACTCCGCTCATTCTGCCACTAAAAAGACTAAGGAGGACATACATGAAGATAATCCCTTTGAGGTTCCTGACAGGCAGCCCAATATTCTAAATGAGGAGATTCCTAATCAATCATACCCATAAAAGTTGGGATCAAGATCCTCTGCTGTCAAAAACCCAACAGTCACCTGCATTTGAACTATATTTGAGGGTTTTTTTAGTTTTTTCCAACTAACATTTTTTTATTGTTTTTTTTTTAGCAACTTTTGTATTGACTGCAGGTCCTGCAAGTTATTTTCAACTGCAGGGGATCTCAATCCTAAAAATTGCGGCAGTTGCCGAGAGAGTTATTCACACCAATTTTTTTTTTAATTTGGTTCGGTATAACACGAGATAAACTTGTTACAAAAAATCATTGTGCTCTTGGTTTTTCTGATTTAAAAAATATTAAATGCCACATCATTTAATGAAATACACATCTGTTAGCCTGCATTTTCGACAGGCTAATATTAAATGCAGTCAACAGGGTTTGACTTAATAATTTCAGAAAGAAAACAGGTCTTCGACACCAAGATATAATTTCGACTTCAAGAGGTAGTAACCAAGGGAAAGCAGCCTAATGCATAACTTAGCGAATTTGGAAAAAGAGGCCACACTTCGACAGAGAGAAGATTATAAACAGCGAAACAAGCGAAGCTATGGAGATCTGTCAAAAGGGACATTGATTCCTTGGTCGAAAAGAAAAAGTAGTTAGACAATCGAAGTAGAAGCACGTCGAAATAGCAGTTACTCTGCCTTATCTTGTTTTAGAAAACCGCCGAGCGGTTATAGTCTTATTTGTATTATAAATAGGGGTTCTGTAGAGAGAAAAAGGGGTCGCAAATTTCATTACACACATTTCCTAAAACACTCACTACAAGAAAATCGCTCATTTGCGACGGCAATTTCCGTCGCAAATGGGCCTTTTTCCGTGGCAAATTCGCTTTTGCGACGGCATTTGCGACGGACAAAAAGTCGTCGCAAAACAGCTCGTCGCAAATCGTTTGCGACGGAACTCCCCGTCGCAAACTGTCCATCGCAAACCCGTCGCAAATCCGTCGCAAATTGCCGTGGCAAACTCGTCGCAAACTCTAACAAATTTTGGTCGCAAAGCCGTCGCAAATCCGTCGAAAATTTTAAAAAAAAATTAAAAAAAATTAAATTTTAGTATTGAATTTTCTACTACAGGATCCTGACACGATAATATAACAAAGATTTCACATAAATGCCTGATGCTAACCATCACATGTATGTTGGTGTTTCAAGAATGCATGTCATGACGTTAAATTCGGGTTAAATAATTTTTTAATCGAAATTTTAAAATGAGTAGATAACAACTACGTCAAACGCAAAGACACAACTTTAGCTCTTCAGGCAATAATTGAGAAATCCAGTAATGTCAAACAAAAATTCCAAAACTTCACCTTCGCACATCTCTGTTTTTAATAGATCAAAAAGCAAGGACAGATACCTAATGTCCTCAGGAATCCCAACTGTAATAACATTCGAAAAATACTACCAAGAATAATAAACTACTATTGCAGCATCACTGGCCATGTTTGGCCTTGTTATGTTGTTGCAGACCACTTTCAGAGTTGAAAGCCCTGGTGAGAAATAAAAAAGGGTCAACAACAATCCAGCATTACATATCTATGATTTGAGTTGTGTTTGAATCCTACTTGCTGCAGCTATTGCACGAGAGGCCACCAGATTTGGGAGACTTGGCATCACTTTTGGGGGGTCTTTCCACCTTTCTTCACTGGGTGAGGGGTGTCGGTATGACCAGACTTCTTTCCAGCAGACACTAGTGCATGAAAGGATATTCAAGGTGAATGAACAATTCAAACAGACTCTATTTTAAGCATTTACAGATGACATTATAACACTGCACAGAATGCAAATGCGAGCATGTATTTATAAACAAAACGATTATCTAAGAATAGGGTGATATAAATTTAACATCAAATCAAGCTTTATACATTTATTTATCAAAAATAGACAAAAAAAGACATAGTATTACATAAAATACAACTTAGTCTCACGCACCAGTCTTTTCAGGAGTAGCATTTTTTGCTTTCTTAGCAGAAACTGGAGTTTTTGCTGCAGAGTCATTGGTCCTCTTCTTTCCCTGTTCAGGCTTCTACAAGACACAACAATGTATAAAAAACTTGGACAATGGCCTGGTATCAAAATCATAATCAAGCAAAAGGGATTTTGCAATATCAATATGTCATTACCTTCTTAGGAGTAGGGGTCTCTTCCTCATCTTCCTGGCTGTCATCATCCTCATCCTCATCACTGTCACCATCTTCCATCTACAATGATCAACATCAAAGCAATACAATTAAAAATCTTTATAATACCATAAGCAAAACAACTTTTTGAGAATGCTGTTGACTACATCAAACACCAAAAGCAAAAAATATGTAACAATTTTTTAATTTAAAATTGTGTAAATACAAGGATATGATTTTTTGCAAAAAAAACAAAAATTAAGTGGATAATGCAGCTAAACCTAGCACCCAACAAATACCTCTTCATCAGAACTGCCAGATTCATCATCAGAGCCAGCTTCAGAATCCTCTTCGTCCGCCATATCCCGCCATGCCCATGACGCCCGCCATATCCCGCCAGTCCGCCACAACCGCCATGCCCATGACGCCCGCCATGGCGCCGCCATTGGCACACCGTTATAAAACCGTTTTTTTATGGCGGCTGTTTCAAAATCCGCTACGCCATAGCGCTATGGCGCCGCCATAACCGATTTTTGACAACACTGCATGTTTAGCAGGTGCACCATTCTTGGCACCAGATTTTTTGGCTTCAGAACCCTTTGCCTCAATAGCTTTTGTTTCAGGTTTACCTAAAACAACATAATTGCTTTTAGTTATATATCTAAAAAAGCACAACCAACCTTGGGTATTGAATTTTCTACTGCAGGATCCTGTGAAAAAGGAAGATAACATGAATTCTCTAATGCACGCTTTAAAACAAATTGTTGCTGTAATCTTTTTTGAAGGTATAGAATCTTCAGAGATACAACTAAATATAGCATGAAAACAACTAAATAAAATGAATACTAGATTATTTGATTCAAGGCTTATCTAAGTCATGTACGTATAACAGTAGCAACAAGCCTTTAATAATCCCATTTTACCATGGCTGACTTTTATTGAAAAAGACTTTATGTAGCAAGAAGGGAGGGAACTGTGTGTGTGTGTATGAGAGAGAGAGAGAGAGGGAGAGAGAGCAATACCACTCTATATATAAGAAGCTTCACTGATATTCTCTAAATCATTTTCCATGACTCTCCATTTCATTGGGTCACTGCCAAACAGTTAAAAAATATCAATAATAGGGAGTGAGGCATAAAACTTGATCAAAGTCAACATTGATCCTAATAAGCTGCATAATTAATCCAAAGAACTTCTTCATAACACTGCTTTTAGCATTGTAGTTGAAATTAGTACGAAAACTGAACCTTGTCTTTTTTCAAAACTATACGATAAAAGAAACTATTATTTGGTTTAGAAAGACCACAAGTTGGTGAAATGTCAAACACACACATGCTGGAAAAAGGAAAGAACAGCAAATTTTCAATCAAGGATTGGAACTCTGTCAACAAAAACCTGTTGGAGCGCTTGTGACTTGAAATTGAAACTATAGGGTCCATGAACTTGCATAGATTGAAATAGAAAGTACCCCATTCATTACCACAAGTAAGAAAAGACCCACAATTTAAAAAGAAAAAATGAACTCATACAGAAGGCAAGAAACAGGAATATACAAAGGAAAAATATCTTAACAAAGAAGTTGGATAAGAACTTACCTTGGAGTAGGAATATCCTGCACAATACAGCCAGAAGGAAGCCTCCTACAGCTCATAAATGGCTGTGCATTAGCAGCAGCATGACCAATATCAACAAGAACATCAACCACAGCCCATACACCTTCTGCATGCTGCTTACAGAACCGGACGAATCTCACTTGACGAACAGGCACAAGTGGTGAAAGCAATTGGACCTCGGCATGCATCTGAAACGTATAATCCTAATCAGCTCCAGCTAACTAAGATGGAGTTAAACAATATAAATCTTAATCATCATCTTTGAAAGACAAACTCAAATGCCGCCAAGATTTGAATAGCAATTTAACTAACAGAATAGCAATTTCTTATTGATAACTTAACTAACAAAAAAACTCAGTCAATACTAAACATATTGATGATAACAGCGAGGACCAAAGATGTTCACTTGAAACACATGGGACAAGAACCAGAACAAACTTACCCGCCCAGCACGACCCTCAAGAACTGCTGCAACAACAATAGCACAAGCTCCAGTTCCACAGGCAAGAGTTTCTCCTGCACATAAACAGATAAAAAACCACAAAAAAAAATGAGTTCTAGCATATAAAACTTAAAATAAACTGAATTACTGGTTGAAAAACAAAGTGTTTTTTCACATGTAAAACTTAAAATTATTTGGAAATTAATATTACAAAATCAAGTCAAATAGTACTACATATACATATAAACACACAACAAACACTTCATTGGTTTTTGAATAATGCAATAACCTGATGGACTACCCCTGATCCAGGAGGAACAACAAACATGTTATTGAATGCATTGGAACCCCATTTGAGGAAACCAAATCGTTCCTTGTTCCTCTGGAATTCAAGTTCCATATTTGGCTGCACCGCATTTTCTGATCTTGCCACATCAACCTGAACAGAGTGATCAATGACAAGATCTACCAGCACCTGAATGTAACCAATTTTAAAATCATTACACATATCCGATGCATAAGTAATTAAATTAAATATATAAAACTCAACATCAATCTAAATCCATCAATGTGAACAGGCATGTAGGTTGTAGCATACCAAGGGATGGGATTAATTTTGTTAGAACCATCACCTAGATTGTTCATTGCATCTTGCATACAGGCAAAGTCAACAACAGCAGGCACCCCAGTAATATCCTGGTATTGACATTCAACACACAGCAGGCACCCCAGTAATACTCTTAGCTTGAAACTCATCACAGTTACGGATTGCAGATTCCAAAAGTATCCTAATAGAGTAAGGAAGTGCATCTGCAAAAACAAACACAGATTTCATCATCATTCTCATTTCCAAATCAAATTAAAATCATCAATCATCACTTAAATCGCTACTTCATCTTTTTATTCCCCTTTCACCCAAATAACAAAAAAAAACAGCAACAGATCTAATCGGGCACAAGCAGGTGTATAAACAAAAAATGCAAATGAAAAAATAGGAACATCTGACGCTTTAAGAACCGGTTCCCCCATATCAACTCTGACCTGAAACAATTTGTATTATTGTCCATCAAGCTGAAGATGGAAAACCAATACCAAATAAGAGACAAACAGAAAAATACTCCTTGACATCATACAGATTCCTTTAAACAAAACCACATCTCAATAAGTAAATTGCAAATTATTGCTACATAAGAATAAGAACACCCATTTCCATCCTCCAAGACTTCAGGAACAGAAAAATTAAAAAACCAGAAAAATACTCACTGTACTGAAGCCTAAGCGCAACAAATTGGAAGGGAAGGGGGTTAGGGTTTCGTTTAAAAAAAAAAATTGGACATTTAGGGTTTCAGAAATCAGTGAAATTAGGGACAAATTAAGGAAAATAATAAAAATTACCTGAGTAGAACAAGGTTGCGACGGAGTAGAGGAGCAGAAACAGTGGAGATACGGCGGGAAACGACAGTAACAGTGGAGACGAAAATGGTGGAGGCGTGAGGAGATGGAGAAATACGGCTATCTTCGTGGTCGTGGAGCAAGGTTTGACGGCGGAGGAGGGCGGAGGTCGAGGGAGGAGAGTATCGCTGAGATTGGGAAGTTGGTTTACGGTTTGGGGAAATCAGAGGTTAGGGTTTGGGGAAATTTTGGGGAAATCTAAGGGCGCTGGTGGGGGAGGATGATGGGTGTGGGTGGAGGGTGATGGTGGGGAGTGTGGGTGGAGGGCGGTGGTGGGTTTGGGTGAGACCGTGAGAGTGATGAAAGCGTGGTTTGGGAGAGAACGAGAGTGAGAGTGAGAGTGAACGAGAGTGAGAGTGAGGTTTGGGAGAGAACGAGAATGAGGTTTGTTAATGAATTGGTATTTTTAATTTGCGACGGGGTTGCGACGAACACTCCGTCGCAAATTAGCTACCAACATACTCTTCCGTCGCAAATTAGCGACCAATATGTCTTCCCGTTGCAAATTATGAGCGGGATTGTTACCGCCAATGCACAATTTCACTTGCCGTCGCAAATCCGTCGCAAATTAGCGACGGGTAGTTGTCCGTGGGAAACTTTCGTAGCAATATAAGCTTATTCTTGTAGTGACTCTACTTCCGCAAACAGAGAAAACAGAGTCAACAGGAATTCATGTATGATTCTGCGTACCATTTCTTTATATAATTGTTTTCATTTCTTTTAGATTTCTGCACTTTGTCATCTTCTTCATTTACAATTACTGCAATTTACTGCATTTGATTCCTCTTCCCGCATTTACAAATTCTTGCACTTTATCGTATTTCTTAAGTTTCTGCACTTCTACTATTTGGAACTCTATTCTTTCTTTCATAATAAACGAATAAATATCAACAATTCTTAGTAAAATTTGATCACAAATGGCCTGAGATTCCTAGTTGATCTCGCAAGTAACACGTGTAGTGAAACTAGCGGTGTTTACTAAAAATCACAGTAAACAACATCAACCATGACACTTAAGACGTCATGTCACTAGTTAACTGTCAGCGTGTTGTCTCTTAATTTATTGGACAAAAAACACCATTGAGGAACCAAAATGAAACAGAAATGAATGATGAGGGACCAAAACAGGATAAAAAAATAAAAGACAAAAATAAAACCTAGAGCAAAGATAAAAGTCTAAAACTACTATTTAGCCTAATTATTATATTTTTTTTGACAAAGTATTATACATTTCTTTAATTTCATACAAACAATTTTTGCACTATTTATCATTTTCCTTTCAAGACACAATGCTAACATTATATGACTTTGCTATTTTCATGACACCGTTGACACGTGGCTACTTCAAAATACTGACATTTATATCAAGACACGTGGCTACTTGAAGATTCGTGGCTTATCCGTCTCTATTAGGCACAGTCGGGTACACACCTAACACCTCTGCTTGCAAAATTATAGCTTTGGTCCCCTGTTTTTAAAAATTCGGATATTTAGTCCCCCAATTTTAAAAAATTAAGAACATTTAGTCCAAAGAGGAATTTTTCAGTTTTTTTTGCTGAGTTGGCCTTTTGACAATTTTTTTGCTGACGTGGCACTCATTAAATGACATAGCAGCTGACTCAGCTTGCCCACATCATTTAATGAAGCCACGTAAGCATTGCCATATCATATTACAATATTTAAACAATTAAAATAATTTATATTATTATTAATAAATTATTAAAACAGTCAAATAAACAATAAAATTAAAAACGGGTTGAACCCAAACTTCACAATCTTGAAATTGCAACTAGCAACAACATTCCAAAACATTCAACATTCAAAACTCACATTTTAGCAACAACAACAATTCCACTGAGAATTGAAAATCAGAATTGAAATTACAATCCGAATATGCATAACCTTCCAAACCCAGATTCAAGTCGCACTCACCTCCCTATCCACCGCCTTCGCGACTACCATCTTCGTAGCCTCCACCACCACCACCACTGTAACCACCTCCACCGTAGCCTCCACCGCAGCATTGATGATGACACAGGGAACGAGAGAGGGAGAGAACGATAGAACGAATGAGGAACCATAGAATGAACGAGACACACTTATTTTTTGGGTTCTACGGAGCATTATCCCCAATCTTTCTTCTTCTTCTTCTTTGTTCTACAGAAACCAGCAATCTTCTTCAACAACAACACAAACTCATTGGTTCTTCTTCAACAACAACAATAGAAACCCACAATCTATCTTCTTCTTGTTGATTCTTCACTATCCCCATTATCCCCAAATCCCAAAACCTAATCTTTCTTCTTCTTGCTATTCTTCATTATCCCCATTATATCCAAATCCAAAACCACACAATCTTTCTTCTTCACTGTCAATCTCGTCGAACTCATGAATCTGGGTTCAAAGGTTATGAATATGGGTTTTGAAGCTTATGAATCTGGGTTTTGAAGGTTATGCAGATTGTTATTTTAATTTTAATTCTGATTTTCAATTTAACATTTTATTATTTTAATTCTTATGAATAGCATATCTGATGTGGCAATGCTTATGTGGCTTCACTAAATGATGTGTGCAAGCTGAGTCAGCTGCCACGTTATTTAATGAGTGCCACGTCAGCAATTGTTTTTTGTCAGAAGCCCAACTCAGCAAAAAAAACCTGAAAAATCCCTCTTTGGACTAAATGTTCTGAGTTTTCTAAAATTGGGGGACTAAATGTTAGAGTTTGAAAATAAGGGAACCAAAACTATAATTTAGCATTTTTTTTTTATTGTTGGTTATCGACGGTTCGTTCTCTTTTTCTCTTAACGTTGTCGTATCGCATATTAGATTTCGTTGCCTTTCTCTCTCGAACTTTCCCTTTCACAAATAGTTGGTGAACTATGATAACTAAGTCTTGCACAAATGGTTGGTGGGATAACATGAATGTACGTAGACTAATTCCTGTTATCAACCAGACTCTAAAAATATTTTTATCTCTGACAACCTAAGGAACACCAATTTTTTCGACAAATAAGGAACACCTATTCAAAGCCCTGTATTTTTTGATCAAAATTCAAAGCCCTGTATGTATTGTAACACCATTTCGTTAAAATACAATATTATCATTCTTTAATATATTTAATAACTATTACGTTTGCATCTTTTTGATATGTATATTAGTCCATATAAGGTGATGCAAATACATATCTCATATCTAAGCCTTGATGACCTACTACTTGCATGAACTTTTATTTTAATGAGCCAACTTCCCATTATTATTTTGTTATTATTTAATATTAATAAATATTAGATTAAAAATATTCATGATTATATTCAAATTAAAAGAAAACTTGTGTGTCAAAAAATATTAAAAGAAAACCTACTTAAAAAGAATATAATGAAAAAACTTAAGTCTTTAAATCAAAATGGTTTTATGTTTTTTTAGTTTTCAAGACATATTTTAAACAAAATTATACCAAATAAGTTTTCTCTTATCTTTAAAACAGTTTGTAAAACTAAACAAGTTTGTTCTCTTAAAAGAAATTCTAAAAAATGCTCACTAACACTCATTTTTCAGCACACTTTTTTATTGTTTAAAAGTCAAAGGTATCTCTAATATAGCCAAATTTTGAGTTCGAAATTGACTAGGTTGACAGATTAGCATAGAGAGAGTTCGAGGACAATAGAGTTTCGAGGCACCTTGGGCAAAATTTGAAGATACTTGATACATGCAGAATTTTGAAGTAAGGTTTAAGGCGCACAGAAGTTACAGTTGTTTCCAGGAGTTATTAGAGCATTTGGACAAGTGGAAAGTATTTATCAAGACAAGGCTGAGGTGACAACGGTTTATTGCAAGTCATTAGTGGCTCATTAGTTAGTTAGTTATTAAGTAGTTTTGATTGGACAAGTGTCCATTATGCAAGTTAGAAGTTACTATTTGTAAATAGGAGATTGTAAGTAGTCCTAGAGCGGGATTCATCACATTCAATAGCCTACACACCTAACACATCCGACTACACAGAATCCTTGGCAATTTTGGTGAAAAATGTATGTTCTTGTCATTTCTCTGTATTTTGAATTCTATTTCAATGTTTAAGTTTCTTTTGACAATTTGAGTGTTTCACTCTTGTCTTTTATTTTCCTTTTACTTAGCATTTCATTTCATTTATCTTTATTTTGATACTTAAAACTCGCGAAGTTCACCCCCTCTTGGGTTTGATTCTCGTGTTTCTTTTAAGTTCCTTTTATCACTTTATCTTCGAATTATATTCACGGTATCAATCCCGAGTCTATTACATAGTTCAATTGGTGATGTGGATAAGTTACTTTTCGAAAACTTTATTTTTACATTTTGAAATCATCATAATCAATCTTGCACTTTAAACCTGTCAACTTGGCGACCCAATGATTTAATTCGAGTCCTCTTTATTCAAGCTTTTCAAATTCATTTGTTTACAACGAAATTTGTTGGTAAACAAATTGTCCCAAGATTATCAATTTTGCATGGTTCTTCAGAGCGCGAAAATTGGCTCATAAAAATAATCGTAATAGACAATCTACAACTTCTCCAAAAAAAAATAGAAATAATAGCAATTATAAACAATAAGTTCAACAAGAAGTTGACCATTCTGAACAGTTTAACAACATAGATCATGTTGGTCATGGAGAACTAAGGTTTGACCATGTTATAAGCTAGTTGGTTCCTGAATAACCAATCGAACCAGAGAGTCAGAACGTCAACGTGAGTCAACCACCTTATGGTTTTGTTCCTCCCCCAAGGGTGACTTTGGCAAGTTCAAGTGTTCCTCCTAGATATCAGAGAATTAATAATTGGGGAATTGGCAGTTCGAAACTCGGCCATTTGAATCCCTGAAACATGGCCTTCGAGAATGTTCTAAATTCTCTAGTAACAAACACGACCATGCAATCATTTAGACAACAAATGAATGATAGCAATCATGATATGATGAATATGATGACTCAGCAAATAGCCATCGTGTTTAATCCTTTCATAGAAAATATGAATAATACATATCAAGTGTTGCCTAGACAAATGGGTAAAATTGCGAGTGTCATTAGTACACCCCAAGAAGGTAATGAAAACAGAATAGAGAATAACGTTGAAAATATCCAAGAGCAAATTGTTGTTCAACCAGTTCGAAATAACACAGACCCTCGAAATGTGGCTATCATCAATAGGAATCAAAATGCTGATGATATTCTGCAACATATTCAACAAAAGGTCGGGGGGGCAACATGTCGAAAATGTAGTGGAAAAGGTTCTAAATAGACATGGGTTTAATTTGGGATATGCAAATAGGCCACGATCATAAGCTTTCACAAAATCAATTTTATACATAAGAAAATCAGTCTTACCTTTCTTTTTGTGCATAAAGTGGACAATCTCCTGGGCAATAGAGCATTATTAGTTGTACCACGATTAGGAAGAAAGCTACTCTACAGAGGGCCTATTATAGCATTCAGGTGACACCTCATTCTTCTAACCAGGATTTTTGAGATTAGCTTCAAAAGCACATTACAAAGACTAATGGGTCTGAAATCTTTCATAATTTTTTGGTGCATCAATCTTAGGAATGGGAACAATTAGAGTGTCGAGAATGTGAGGGTCTATGTAGTCGCTAGCAAAGGCTTTAGCAATTAAGTCAAAAACATCACCCGAGACACTGTCATTATCAAATATAAAATATTTAATTTAAGTAGTTACAAGGTTTGTAAAAATTTTATTATGTATATTGAGAAAACCCAATCCTGTTTTAATAAAATCGATCTTAAATTAACCCATAATTTATTGGATTTGTTCGAGTTTAAGAACATGTTAGAGTCTACCTAATCAAAATTTGAGACCGGGATTAGGGTTGGTTATAGTCGGTCTCATGCTCATCTCTATCTTATCTCGTGTTTGATGTGTACCTCATAACGACCTCGATAAATATCATGTCATTATGTGTTCGAGGTGGATTAAAAATGCTAGTGCAACTAGTCTTTTACCCGTGCATTCGCACGAGTGACACTGTATTTGCTATGAAATTATTAGTACGTTGAAAATTGTAAATTGTAATAAAAGAAAAAGGGAAAACTCGATAAAAGACTATATATTAAATTTATTAAAATACTTGTGTCAAAAAAAGTTAAAAAAAGTCGGTATCTTCTTATAATCTTAATAATGGAGTAAAAATCAGGAAAAACGAAAATGAGATTTAATATAAAATATGCACCCCTGTTGGCGCTCTCGTTGCCCCTCCCTTTGGCGATCCTGTTGCCGCTCTCCCAGTGCCGCTCCCCATTGCCTCTCCTGTTACCTCCCCTGTTGCCGCTCCCGTTGTCAGACTCTTGTTGTCATGCTCCCGTTTAGATCATTTAATATTAATTTAGCCAGTTTAATTAAATCATTAAAATATTAAAAAAAGTTATTTTGAAATTTTTCTTAGTGGTTCAATTTTTTTTGATAATTGTTAGTAGTTAAATTGATTGGTTTTAGTAGTTTCAGTAGATTATAGTAAATAGTAAATTATATATCGTTTAATATTAATTTAATCATATTAATTAAATTATTAGATTATTCAAAAAAAAGTTAATTTGGAATTTTCGGTAAAGGTTGAATTTTTGTTGACGACTGTAAGTAGTTAAATTGATTGGTTTTAGTAGTTTTAATAAATTATAATAAATAGTAAAAATATGAATTTTTTGTTTTTCAAAGAAAAAAACTGGCAGCGCGTCAGTTGTAGTCTGTCTCATTTTTTCTGGCTCGTCAGCTTTATTTTTGTCATTTAGCGGCAAAATTACTTATTTGCCCTAAAAAAGAGACACATGGCATGTTTTTTTTGAAGGTGGAAATTTCATTCAATAGCTAATAGAGACAGTAGTACAAGCATTCAGAAGCATAAGCAAATGAGTTGGGACATTTCCCACCCAGATCCTAAGATAAAATCTAAGAAAACAGACTACACAAGCATAATGGACACTACACTTAACGTGTTCAGAAACTATGGATACAGAATCAAAGCAATCACAAGGACCTAACATCCAAACTATCAGCAACTTCCGGCCATATGCGTTGGTAATCGATGAATGAGACTCCGCAGTCTTTCTCTCGATCCAGTTACGGATGATTTCTTTGACCTTTGCAAGCACATTTCGACTATTGTTGGTCTCCGGATTCGCCAACTCTTCCTCATGTATGGGAGCTGGATGATAATAGGAGAGAACTTTGCAATTGTTGTCTGCCACATAAATTTCTTCAATATCAAGGAGGTGCCAAAATGCACAGAGCAGAATGTTCCAGCAGCTGTAATCCTATTGAGCAATGTTTTAAAAACCGAACCGGACCGGACCGGCCGGTTCAACTGGTTGAACCGGGAACCGGACCCCCGACCGGTTGGTTCAATCCCATTTGAACCGCGGTCCTATTGAACCGCCCAGAACCGGAGAAGAACCGGGTTGAACCGCGGTTCAACCGCTTTGAACCGGAAACGAACCGAATTGAACCGCCCGAAATACATTTTTTTATTTTTAAATTTACTTTTTTCTCCAAAATTTAATATTTTTTATTTTTTATTTAATAAATTACTCATACGGTTGAACCCTCGCCGGTTCGATCTCTGGTCCGGTTTTAAAAACATTGCTATTGAGGCATTTTCACAAACAGTTCAACTACAACAGCAGCTATAAAGCACAAATCAGGGGTTAGGGGAAACGCTAAACCACGAGAGACAATGTTTGCTAGAGATGAAGCAGTCACACAGACGCAAGCCCATGGTGGCTTAGGAGGCGGACAAATGATCGCCGCAGAGGACAAAGGAGGGCCTGCCATTGAAAGTCTAGAGTTTAGGGGGTTAGCAAAAGTGATGGATTCCCCCAAACCCTTCTCACTTCTCGATGGTGGTGGTTCTGCTAGTGTCGCGACACATGACATGTTTGTAGTGTCTAAATTAGCCAATTTGTTAGCACTCTCCTTTATTATATTAGATATAAATAGATATAAAGAACCAAATCATACCCAATTTTTTAAAATACTTTTAATCTATATATATCTATATATAATTTTAAATGCAAATTTCTTACCAATAAATTTTTTTCTCTAAATTGTCGAATGATTTTTACTTTAAATCATATTTTTTAATTTAATTCATTTTCATTATTTTATTGGATTTTAAATTTAAATTTTATAAGGGTAAATATAAAAAATTATTTTCTCTGATATCATGTTGATTTCTAACCCAAGCTCAAGCGGCTAGATCAAAACAACCAAAAAGATATGCTCGTTTGAAGAATTTTGGTTCATGTCTCCTTTCTTGGTTGTAATTTTTCTTCCTTCTATAAATTTGTAAAGTGCTTGTTTGCACTTTATTTTTTGTCAAAAAACTAAAAAAAAAGGGTTCCTAACAAGGCCTACCAACAGAATAAGAATATTAGCTGCACATACAAGATAAGTGACAGAATTGAGTTATCATTTCTTAATAGCTCAACAAACACATGAGCAAGGCAAAATATGGTAGCTTATTATATCTTACCTCTCTTATCCTAAACATCAAACAGGCACTAAGATTTAAGATAAAAAACTACACATTTTCAACTTTAAAAAGTTGTCAGTTTAAAAACTGCAGAATTATATCAATTTTGTTTTATATAGATGAATATTGAAAAGTTTATCCAAACTGGTTTTATGACAATTTATAACGATCAAAACAGCAATAATAAAGAACTGACACTATTCTATTAAACGTATTTCAGTGCATTAAACATCTGATCAATCTCTCAACTGCCTATAGCTACAACATTGCTAGACATTATGCATCTGAAAAAGGATTAGTTTAAAGAAGTGCAGAACTTAGATTTTTATTTCATTTTCGTTGGCTGATAATTTGGTTATATTTACAATACTACAAGTACCCCAATCTGTCTCCATGCAGACTCCCTGCACCACCAGCTGTTAACTTGCTTGAGCTGAAATTTGGAGGCACCTGAGAATTCATCTCTGCAAGCTCTCTTACACGTACCAAAATTGGCTCAGGGATCGGAATTGCGCCATGCTTCCGCGAATTCATCTATCACACACACACACATACAAATAAGTTAATTTGCAACCAACTAACCATGGAAGCTGAATTTGTAATTTCCCAAATTTCTATTTTAACATTTCAATAAAGTAACTTGAGGATAATTTCAGGGAAAGCCAAAATTTGGAGCCTAGTAAAAAAAAGGCAAGCTGAAAAGCATTATGCAGAGAAAACATATAGGTACAATAATACCTTAATAGGATGTTTCCTTAAATTGCATAATGGCTTCTCAAGTCTCAAGCATGCACGGTGTGAACATGATGACACAGTTCACAACATGCACTGGCAGAAGACATGAGATTGTATTAGAAACCTACCTTAATCCACTTCTGCAAGATCAAACTAAAAAGTAGTGTTATAAAGTATTACCCCGTCATCTGCAGGTGTCTGTGCAAAACTAGCTTTGAGCAAATTCCTCCACTTGTCCTGCAAAGCAAAATATGCATTCAATATGTTAGAATATCAATCAGTTATGATTTACTAGCTGTCATATCAATCAGGTTTAAATAGTCTTAATTGTAATTGATTCCTATTCACATTGTAAATAGATATGAGTATGCTCGATTTAAGACACAAATATCACAAATTCCACACAATATATGCAAGCACAAAGAGGAAAACCTAGCCTTGTATATATTCTACCACTTTTAACGTGATCAAAAGCTCATATGGCTTTATTGCTAGATTGCAATAATGAGTACCTTTAGATCAACAGAAGTACGATATGAGTATGATGAAAAGGAGAGTCGTTTGATCTCTGACCACCTCCCTGCTCCACATCGCGAAACACCTTCAACCAATTTCATTACCTCAACAAGAGTCCAAGCACGATGATGTTTCCTCCTCATTCCACCTTTAGCAGTGGGAACAGTAGCTATTATATTGTCCTCTGGAGGATGACTAGGTGGATCTGCCCTTTTTGGCCTAAATTCCTGCCTTGGTTCAGTTGTGCCGATTACCGGACACTGCGTCTCTTTCACAGATTCAGTGGTAGACTACAAGAAAGACACACCCACAATAAGGAAAAAAAGATCATATCAAAGAAGTCAGTTATCTCTCTTACAAGGGGATTGAAAGGTACTGAAGTAAGAGTTACGTGTGAAAATTAACACACATTACATAGCAACTTAAGCTAATACTTCCTTTACTTGTTATGTCGTAATTTCCCGTATCACATAAGCCCTATCAAGTACTAGAAAAACGACACAAGGAAAAAAAAGAAAAAAAAAACTATTTTGTAACCGGGAAGGAAAAGGTTAGATTCATCATAGCATTCAGAAATTAAAAGAATATCAGTTGTTTAAAAAGCATACAAGTGATATTGCTTTTACTGAAATTGGTGGCTTGGTGCCATCCAAACACATTTGAACAAAATGAAGCAGGGCTTTAACCAGTGAAAATGATCATTCAACATGGGATCAAAATAAGGAGTCAAGGGAGTAAGAGCTGCAGCCAGGATGTGGGAGGGATGACTTATGGTACTTGAACAGTATATCTGCCCTAAACCCTCCAGATAACATATTCACTGTAGAAACAACTAGGCACTAGCAAGTACCCATGCACTGCAAAGTATCTTTAAATTTTGGAGAAAAATAACATAAAAAAAGAACAATTAAATTTTAAAAAATGTGGAAGTGGAACTTTTAAAATTGTGAATATAATTATAAAACTAAATCATGTGAATTCCGACATTTCATTATTTGTGTGCATTAATTTAGCACATGTCAAAAATCAAAATTCATGAAGTCTTAATTTTGTAGTGATGAAACTTTTGACATTGACAGTAAAAATTTATGTGATTGAGTAAATTTAGGTAATAATATTTGAGACAGACAGACCATGGACATACATGCGCGCACAGAGACGCACAATTTTTATAACCTGTGAGGCAGCTGAGTAAAAGAAGCCACATAACCCATTGAGAAGGAGAGGACTATATAGAAGTTGATTGATGAAACTCATATTGACCGAATTATTTTGATAAAAGAAGAAAATTGATTAGATAGAAAAGAGTGTTAGAAGCCGATATTTTAAAAAAACAACCCCATCCATTTAGGTATTGCAGGCATAAAAAATATATACAAATGAATTTGATGGCACTCATAGCAGTCATGTTGTCTAATCCCAATATTAACCTACAAGCTACAATGCCAACTACCTTGAAAAAACCATGAACAGAGACTAAAATGAGGAGAAAAGAAGACTTAAAGATGCAAGCATTATGCCTCCAGTCAAACAAACAGAAGGCCGGCATGACCTGCACACTGTCAGAAAACTATCCCCTCCTTGATTGTACCAAAGCCCTGATAATTAACTATCACTATCATAAACCAACCAGTCCAAATTAGGTCACACCCAGGGTTCACCAAAAGTTCTCAAAAAATTGTTCCATAAGAAAGTAGCAACCATACTAGGCAATAAAGTAGGACATATTGATCGTGCCCCAGTGGCGGATCTAGGACCCAGGGTCAGGGCGTCAATTTTTATTAAAAAAATCATAATTGTCCTCTATGCATATGGAATAGAGGAATTGATGTGAGTGTGAGTGTGGTGTAGTGTGGACTTGGTGCAAAATGAGGGGCTTGGGTGCAAATCATTTTTTCAGGGTGTGTAATTGGACCAGAAATAGCAGAAAATAGGAACTGTTGTATTGATTAACAACTGAGGATAAATTCCTCAGTGGAATTACAGCAAGCTTTGAGTGAAAATAACTATGGCTGGAAGAGAACTTCCTTACAGAGATGGAAAATTAACAAGAAAAGGAAACAGAAAATTAAATCACCCTTGCCCTAAGTCACCCTACTGAGATGAGAGAAACTCTCACTCAGTCCCAATTCCAACATGCCTTCCCTATGCGAGATACCCTCCTTATGTATATTCTCCTCCCTCCTCTGATTCTTTCAATCTTCTCAACCAATCCAGTGCTGCCACCTACCCATTCAGTTAATCCCTTCTTTTTCCCATCATTCTCCACTTACTAACTGCTCATGATTAATTACCTCCTCCTCATTCACCTTTCCTATTTTACCCCGCCTTCTATACACATATTTTAAGGGCCTATCAGGGTGTGGACGCAATTTTATTTTTTCAAGGTGTGCGGCTGATCCCCTCATTAGAGGATAGGTCTGCCACTGTCGTGCTCCAAATGGAAATATTTTTTTCCGGAACTCCTAAATTGTAGCTTTCCCCAAATTTGATAAACAGTTTATAAGAAAATTGGTATTAACACTGCAATAGCAATAGAAATTTTATTTACCACCAACTACATCGTAAACAAATAAAAAAATAACAATAATTTCCAAACTCCAGTGGCAGGTCAAGAATTACTATTACGATACAGCCACTGTTATGATCCTATAATTGTTTCATGATATTCATCGTTTTGTCTTAACTTTTTCTCACACACACAAATGTTCTTTTATCACAAAAAGTAAAATTAAACAAACCTACACATTCTATCATTAACAGAGGCTTAGTTGGTCTTACTGGCTGAAGAAACTTCATAGGTGTGGGCCTTGGCTTCAAGACTTTATCCTGAATCTCACTACCAGCATCAGAACCATTCTCACGAAGGACCTTATTACCCAATTTTGCAGCCTCACCCAAGCCAGTTGGATGGAATTTCTGAAACAAAATCATGTTGTGTTTGTAGGAAAATAAAAACACTTTCCAGGACTTTCTTTTAACAGTTATTTCCAGAACATTCGAGAGACTACTGGAAAGACATAACAGAAGTAGAAAGGCACTACTGGAAAGACACACAGGCATGCTATCATACATGACAAGGCCCAGCGACAACATCAATATGAAGCATTAGATTTGGCCATCAAATAAGAACTGGAAAAAAAAGTATTATGTATCCAACTCAAACAAAAATACGAACAAAATACTCTAACATGCTAATTGAGTTTGAGTGTATCTACTAAATGAACATTATCTGGTGTTAGAACATCTTGTAATATCATTAATTGAATTTAAGAATAATTTAGAACATCTTGGACGATCTCTTAGAATGGTTTTTATGTTTCGTGATTCACTTCTCTCTTTGATTGAGATTAGGACTTAGGAGTCCAGAACTAGTATTATAAATACAGGTTAGTGCTGTGTATTTTGTAACACATCATTACACCCCATAGTAATATCAATATTCTATTCTAATATGCTGTGTTGGTTTGGTTCTCTCTTTTCCTCCATCTCGACCTAAACCCCTATAATTTCAACATCCGGCATCAAGCAGCAATAGGGACGGAAGGAAGAAACAGAATGTATATTCTTTATTGAGGAAAGGCTAAAACATAAAACTAATGTTACTTTTCACATATTTAAGCATGAAAAAGTATCACTTACCATAAGAGACGCGATATTTTTCCTCGGACGACTTCTTCGAACGCGAGAAACACATGGAATCTGGACACCAGAACCTCCGAGAGAGTCTAACCTGGTGATAAATGTTCTTGACTCTGAAAAAACATTCCCAGCAGGCTTCACGTATGAAGTTGGAGAAACATGTTCATATCCTATACTTCTATTAGAACTTGATAACCTAGGATTGTGCTCTCTAGATTCACTTTCAGAGAGCTCTTCAATATATCTCTTAGTGGGCTTACGTATTCTTTTTGCAGCTCTTTGTTTTCTCTGATGATCCTCACCTCCCAAATCATGCTCCATTTTATGATTGTTCAGTCTTGTTTCAGAAGCAACTTGGTTATCCTCAATTCCACAGTCCTCCACTGCAGATGAATCCCTATGGTCGACATCCTCTTCTTTAGCTGTATTTTCAGCAGAGATTACAGCCGCAGCATTCACACCTCCAGGACTTTCTTCTTCACATTTTTTAGTTACTTTGTTATCTTTAACAATGAAAGTTGTTGCTGAAACGTCACATGAGTTAGTTAGACTCATGGAAATCCTCCTTTTCAGCCACTGTTTGTCTTTCACAGTAGTTTCCCGACCAAAAGTTACTTTAAACAGTTCATGAAGTTCTTTGATTGACAGCTTGTCCAAGCATATTTCTCCTTCTGTCATTGAAAAATCAGACTTAAAAGTGGAATAGACAACAGAAGCAGATGATCCACTTTCTATCACTCCTTCTGAAGGTCTGGAACACTGATCAATACTCCCAGATTGATTACTATGATTATAATTTAAACTCGAAGCTATAGGTGTTTCCTCGTAGGGAATTTCAGATTGGAACTTCGCATCATTGGCAGGAAATTTATCAGCTGAACACTGGCTCTCGATATTTACATTTGAATGAACAGGTGATCGAGATGACAAGCGGAGCTTTTCTTCCTGTTTGACCTTTTGCAGAATCTGTTCAACGTACTACAAGAAATTTTAGAGGTCAAGAAGTACCCTAGAAAACAAAATACTAAAATATCAGGATTCGAGCCAAAAGCCAGACACCGTGCATCCATAATCCAAGAAAAAGAAAAACTGACTAAGAAAATATGAGATCATTAACCACTTTCCAAATAAAACAACACATGATAACAAATTCCAAAGTAAAAGAATCGTACAGAAATTTAAATCTAGACAAGCATACATATATACGTACTCAAGACAAAGAGAAAATCTATGCTCCACGATACTTATTTTAACTTCCTTCTGGAGTTCAAGATGGAAAAGTTGCAGTATGCATATGTAAATCCAGTAACAAATTTAACATAGTTCTGCCAAACTAAAACATCACTACGTATTTGCTGCTATAATTCTCAATTACACCAACTTCTGTCAAGGTAAGGCAATGTTGGTTTGAGAAAAGTTTTCTGTTTTCAAAAATGTGTCCAGGAAATAGTGAAAACAGATTTTTTTCCCACCATTTGAGTACAATTCTTTGAAAACAGGAAAGAGTAAAAATTTGGGACATTTTTCAATATAAAGTGAAAACAAGAATTGAAAAAAGAAAATGGTTTCTCAAACCAAACAACCCCCTAACTCTAACTGTTCTTTTATTTATGATAAAAAAAGAAATCTAAATGTAAGAGGCAGACGAATGAGAGAAATCTAAATGTAAGAGGCAGACGAATGAGAGAAATTTAAATGAAAGAGGCAGACAAATGAGAGAAGAAAACTAAAAAGAGCCAATTACCTGAAACTTAGCATTTAGTTTCCCCAAATCTGCATCTGCTGTGCCTAATTGTGAAACACCTGGGGTATTAGTTGGAAGAAAATATGAAAAAATATATCATTAAGAAATATAGCCAACATCAATTTTCCTAAAACTTAAGAATGTTAAAGCCATATAACTAGGAGAACGTCAAGAGTCCATCAACTGTTTCAATTAGATAAGTACTATACCCTATGGGTCACAAACATGCTAATAATTTCAGAAAAGAATAATAAGAATGCATTCGGTGACAAGAACTTCAGTGATAATATGTGAGACAAACAAAGCTTCAAGCCTGCAACATCTTCATAAATAGAAAACATGTTTCCTTAAGTTACCATTGAATAGAGAGGGAGGGGGTTTACAATAGAAATTAGTAAAACCAAAGACACCCAACTCACAGATTTTAGCCATAGAACGACTAGAAGCAGTGAGTTGATAAATAACACTCAAATCCCTGGTTTTTCAGTGATAAAACTATATTGGCAAGCAACAAAGGAATTCCGGAAAAATAATAGTCTAGTGTAACAAATAGTCAAATAGAACATATGCTTGTTGAGTAACAATTTCTACAACTGAAAAGTTGAGTATACACCTTCTGAGCACTCTAATCTAAGCTTCCCAGAAGATGATCTTTCAATTGATATGCATTCCAAACTCTGCCCGGTGTCTGCAACAACACGCATTTCACTGTTTTCATATTCAAGAAAATCCTCCACCTCCATTACTTCATCATCTGTTGCAGGCACTAACCTCCCATCACCTTCAACCTAAACATGAGACATCTCATAGAATTATGAATAAACCCTAATTAAGTGTACAAATCATGGAACCAAAATGTAGAACCATATCATAAGATACTACCATCAAATGTACTTCTTTTTACTTATAATAAACACATGGTTTCGTTCTATTATCAAACCTCAAAATTTCATTTTATTCATTACAGAAAACCAGGGAAGGCATATATAACGCAACTAAATCACAAAGGAGCTTCATTCAATTTACTGAAATAAAACAACTAAATGATTAAAAAAAGAAATTTATAGACTATAAAAGGAAGATGATAAGCCGCAGGTATTTTATTATTTTTAGTAGATTAAATTGCAAGCCACTTGTGAAAAACATGGTATTAAGGTACTAAGAATGCAATCACAACAAATAACAGACAACATAAAAGTGATGCGGCTAAAATAACATGCAATTATTCTAATTCTAACTAAAATGTGGCGATTTTAGTAAGATTATTTATTTATTTGGGCTTCTTAATTGTTAGACTAGGGTGCCATAGCAACTCATTATCTTGATTTTGCCAAGAAATCTATGGGACAGTTATCATCAGAAAAATTAGTTACAACACAAACTGGAATGGACCAAAAAAGAAACTGCAAATCCAAATTAGTACATTGACAAACTGAATCAGTGAGTAACATAATATATACCCGAACGAGCTTGTACACAACTGGGTTGGCAATCTGCTTAGGTGAAGACAAAACAGAACTGCTCCTATCAACACCACTGTCTTCAAGCTTTCCATCATCATTATCCTCAATTCCAACCACTGTTTCCATTGAATATCAACCACATGCACTTCAAGTACACAATCTGAATAACCCAAAGAAAGGAAAGTTTCAAAATTAACATGCAAAAATCCTCTATTCAGCACAATAAAATTGGCAGTGTACAAATCCTAAAACTTCATGAAAAGAAATGAACTTTTTGAAAAATAAATCACACCCCAGAAGCCAAAAAATACCAATTGACAACGAAAAGATAACAAATACTTCACTCCAAGACACACGCATGCATTACAAAACAATAACCCCAAATTAGAAATGCTACAAAAATTACTCAAACAAAGAAAATGCATTTTTGGGGTTAGTGAAAAACTGAATTAACGGAAACCCAAATGAGGAAAAATTAAAATTGGACTTACCATAGAGGAAAGAGCGAGTCGACTCAGTAGCTGAAGCAGTAAAATCACAGTGAGAGTGACCGATTCCAACGAGTTGAGAAAACTTCTTTTTTTCTCTTATGGGGGGATGAGGAACTGTGAAAGAGAAACTTTTCACATACGCAAAAGGAAAATGAAATTGAACGAGTTTGGAAATTTTATTAAAAAGAGTTATGTGATTATTTTATTTCATTTATTTTTGCGATCTCTCTTTCTTTCTACTGCGTAGGTGACAGTGGTTTTTTTTAGGTTTGCTTTTTGATTACGCTGTGGCGAGATTTTAGCTTCGGATTCGAAATATTCAGTGAACTGTAATTGAATTGTAGCCATCGATTCCGGATTTTTATTTTCGTTTTGGACTCTTTCTGTCTGTGCACAGCTTTAAAAAATCATCTTCGCTATATAAACAAATTTTTTTATTACTTTATTGGTGTGCAGTATCAATCGATGAAAACTTGAGTGATCACCCCCAACAGAATTTTTACACACTCAAGATTTGAATCGAGCGAGTCGACTCAGTAGTTGAAGCAGCAAAATCACCATTGTTGGTTACCCACGGAGTGTCTCAGTAATTGAAGCAGCACTCAGGGATCCGAGCTTAGTTATCGCTCAGACTAACTTTGTTGGTACTCTGGTTTCGGACCATTGTTGGTCCCACGAAATGTCTCAACACTTTCAACGAAAGACTAATCTCCGTTCGTGTTTCGGATCAAATTTCGCACCGGCCAACACTGAGTTTGACCACTGCAGAAATCAAACCTGGGAGCACCGGGTCGACCCCTCGTGTCCCAGAGTAGATTTTCTGTTTGGCAATGTCAATCCACTAACTTATAGCGGATGAACCTTTTGTAAGGGTTTGGCAACACTAGTTTATAGTGTTTTTTAGTAGCTTATAACGTTTGAGCTTATAGCGTTTTATTTTTTCTCTCACATTTACCCTTATTTCTTTAATTAAATTCCCCATTTATGCCCAATTAAATGAATATTCTCTCTCATGTTTAAACATTAATTGCCATTTTATATATAAGCTGGTTCAACCGCTAATTTTACCAAACAATTTAAATTCAATCTGCTAGTTTATCCGCTATCCGCTTCTTTTTGCCAAACAGAGCCTAAGTCACTAGGCCAACGATGTTGCCTACCCTTGTTGATACTCTATAAACAATTAATTACTCTTTTGGATTTAATTTATATGTCATTACAAGTTAACATGTCATTAAAAAAGAAGTAAGTTAACTAATAATTGTCGTATATGTCACTCGTACCATAAAAAGAAGAGAGTCAATTAATAACGGTCTTATATGTGAGTGTAAAAAAGCTTACACCCACTATGTGCGACAACTAAGCTCTTACCTTTTTACTCTCTTCTCTCTTATTTAGAGAACTTTTTGATTTCATTATAAGAAAATGTTACAATATTTATGTAGTTATTGTTTAGATTACTTTTTTACCCTCCTATAAAATGTTTGTCTTTTAAATATAAGATATATTTAATATCTCACAATTTGTTATAAAACTATAGCAAAAGTAGAACAAAAGAATAAGAGAAAGGAGAGGAGATGAGAGTCTTTATATTTCTCTTTACAAGTACATCTTAATACATAACGGTGAACCCTATTTGTAGGAAGTGGATTGGTAAGTGAGAAGACAATCATAAAAATCCACTACATGAGAAGATGGGGAGAAGGATGGACATCCACTATATAATAATAATATTCATAACACTCCCCCTGGATGTCCATCGAGGATGTGCCTCATTAAAACTTTACTGGAAAAAACCCAGTGGGATAAAAATCTAGTGAAGGAAAAAGAGTACAATATTCTGTCAGTGGAAACTGCCACATTAAAAAAAATTTCAGGAAAACCCAATGGGACAAAACCATGGCAAAGGAAAAAAGAGTGCAGCTTTTGTCCCCCTGAATGAAGCGTCGCTTCAGAATATGAATTTCAACATCTGGAGTTTCTTCCTGAGTGCATATGGAGCAATGTACTCCGCTGCCACTTATGATGTATCATCTTTTAATGGAGCTTTGCCATCAGTATTATCTTCAAAACATCTTTCTTGAATTGTTGGCATTTGGGCATGAAATGAAGAAGCAAGAACCATAGGTTGTTTTGTAAATCAAAAAGATATTTCAATGTCACCACATGTAGATAATAGCCGACTTGCGATCAGACTTGATCTAGATCAGAAAAATACTTTGTATCTGCATGGTTAATTTGTGTAACATACATAATAGGATTTATTCATTAGGATAGTCAAAAATGAAATATGCATCCCACTTTCTTCTAATGTATTTTGGTTTGTAATGAACTATATTGCTACTAATTATCACATCATATTATCATATCAAGGGATATAACATTTGGTAATATGCATGCATGCTTTCATAGTCTTCTGGACAGAGATATTTCATATATTCCTACCACACAACTCATGTACTCAATATAAATAATTTCTGCAGATCAATATTAGACTTTGTTTTTCAAAAGAATTTGTTTAAAGATATTTCTTTTTATCTTGAATATTTCTGGGATTTTCCATGTAGAGGTCACCTACAGGTTCAACCTCAAAATCCATCAGATATAATTTGATGTCATTCATCTAGAGCTCTTTCTTTGAACAGACTATAGTTTTTTTTATTGGAAGCTCTTCAGGAGTTCCGATAATATTTATGTCATCAACATAGACATCAGTTATAGCAAATTCTTTTCCAAATATTTTTTATAAAACTATATGGACAAGTGGTGTCATTTTTGTATCCCTCCTTTAGAATATAAATTTAGACGATTATACCATATGTGTTCAAATTATATTATCTCATGGAGGGATTGATTCAATTTGAGTGAGAATCCGAAAAGTGTGTATTGGAATATTAATCCTTCAGGGATCTTCAAATAATTATTACTATCAAATGAGTCATACAAATAAGTTGTAGCAACATTCATTTTGTGAAAATTGAGCTCTTCATGTGCTACGAGGCTAACAAATAACAAAACTATACAAAAGCAATGTGAATGAAGACAAACGATACATTGGAGAGATTGAACAGTAAAGAAAAGAGAACTAAAAATTAAGTATATTGTTGTAAATTGAAAGTGTATCTTGTTGTACATGGTAAGAGCGAGACAGTATATCTAATTATCTATATACAGAATAAATAAAATGAAAATGAATATATTAAATATCAGAACAGTTCAGAAACGAAAAAGTTGCATATAACATAGAAATATATAGGAATTCAAACTTGTCCATACACTCCTCCTGAGAGACTACTATAGGCCATAACATTTTTTATGTGAACGAGTATCTTAAATCCTTTCTTCCTCACGGCAACTTTTGGACTATTATAATCAACTTCAGGATTATTGATGATAAAATGAAAAGTCTTGATATCTTCATAAATGATGGCAACAAAAAAAAAGCATAAAGATGAAATATGAGACAAGAGAACGAAAAAAGCATCAAGATCAAGTTGCAAGTAGTCGAAGAGAAATGCCTCAAAACTACTGTCGAAGAGGAGCACTGGAAGTGGCACAGAAGATTTGGCCACCTAAACTTCAAGAGCTTGAGTCAACTACATGAAAAGAAGATGGTTCATGGATTGCCTGCAGTGAAGGTACCTGTCGAAGTATGTGAGTGTTGCTGCAAGTCGAAGCAACCAAGAAACTCCTTCAAGTCAGAGGTGCCAAGCAGAGCAGAGAAGAAGTTGGAGGTGATATTTTTTTATGTTTGTGGTCCATTTGAGGTAAGTTCATTAGGAGGGAACAAGTACTTTGTCACCTTCATTGACGAATACACTAGAATGACATGAGTGTACTTGATTAAAAGGAAGAGTGAAGTACTAGGAGTGTTCAGAAACATCAAGGTAATGATTGAGAAGCAAAGTGAATGTGCAATCAAAACCCTTAGAACTGATGGAGGTGGTGAGTACAACTCACATGAATTTGAAAAATTCTGTGAAAATGAAGGAATTGTACATGAAGTCACTTCACCTTACACACCTCAGCATAATGAAATTGCTGAGAGGAAAAACAGAACTATCCTCGACATGGTGAGAAGCATGATGAAAGAAAAGAAGCTTCCTCACAGTCCATGGGGAGAACTTGTAGCCACAGCAGTGTATATTCTGAATAAGTGCCCTACAACGAGATTGATTGGGAGGACACCTGAAGAAGCTTGGCTAGGAAGAAAGCCAAGTGTCAAGCATCTCAGAATAATTGGCTCATTATGTTACAGACATGTCCGTGAGCAACAAAGAAGCAAGCTAGATGATAGAGCACAACAAATGATCCTTGTTGGCTACCATTTGACAGGAGCATACAAACTGTATGATCCTGTGTCGAAGAAAATGGTGAGAAGCAGGGATGCCATAGTAGATGAGTCGAAGCATTGGAACTAGGAAGAAGGATATGAAAAACCTACAGTGATGGACTTCGACGAAGTTCAGGATCTAGATGATCAGAATGAAGCCACTGAAACCGAAGAACCTGAAGAACCCATTGCTGTCGAACCTATCAGAAGGTCACAGAGGGAAAGGCGGAGATCAGTAATGCTAGAAGGATTCGACACGTTCCCAGATTCTGCTATTACAGCTGTCATACCCCAATTTTGTCCGACTAATTGGAAAATCCCAAAAATTTTATCGCTTCGCATATTGTTCTAAACGCGGGTGTATTTGGCACTCTCGTGCAACGATTTTGTTTGGCGCTCGTTGCTTTCAAAAACGAGTCCAAAAAAAATCATAAATAAAATAAAAATATAATAAATAACGCGAGCGCGTGTCGGTTGCGAGTCATGTATAAGTAGTTGCGTCACTGCACGTTATTTTATCGTTTTTTAGAAAGTGAGGATAGAATGAAATCGGTTTTAATAACGTACGCGCGTGCGTATTCAAATCGCGTACGCGTTCCTAGTCTTAAGGCGAGCGCGTGTTGATTGCGGTTCGTGTGTAAGTAGTTGCGTCGGTGGGCGTTTTCTTTTTACCGCTTTATTTATCGTAAAAAAAAATATAGTAATAGTAAAATAAAATAAATTTTGATAAAAAAATCAAACAGCTGTCCTTTTATTTAGACTTGTTACATATACAAATAAAAAATTAAAAAAAATGCAGAATAGTACAAAAAAGAGAGTCAACTCTTTTTACAAAAAATTAATTAAAAAAAAGTACTAAAAACTGAGGGCAGGCTGCGCCTAATGGTTGCAACAGAAGGTGCAATTTGAGAATGGGGTTGAAGGTCCCTTCCCCTTGCCTCTTGGCTTTTCACTCTTTGGGCAAAAGCAGATTGCTGCCCCTGCTGCTCCCTTGCTGCTCCACTACTTTGCTGTCTGCTCCTCTCCAACACCTCTGCTCCACTACTCTGCCTTCTCTGCAAAAGCACAACAGCAATTGTTGGTCTCATTGATTTTCATCCTCTATAAAAAAGAGAAACAGAAACAGTGTTAGGGGGAGCGAGATGCGCACAAAGAACAAGATACACGCAGCAAACACAGCAACACACACAGACAGTAACAAGCACAATGATATACGCACACATCAACAGAAACTCAAATAACAAAGCATGAAAAAAACGCTAGTGGTGTCTCAAATCCCAAAATTCTAGTAAAGGATGGATAGGTTTTTGGTCAGAAACAAAAGAGAAGGCAGAACGTTGGCCAACAAGTAGTCAAAAGGGGCATTTGTTTCCTTTCAAAAACTGGAGCCAGGTTAGTTTTTTTCTACTTCCAGAATGCTAAACCGTGGTGGTCATTCGCACAACCGTCTCCGTGGTGGTCATTCGCACAACCGTCTCCGTCCCGTTCGTTTTTTTTCGTTTACCACCCGTATAGGAGAGAGAGGTTAAGACAGCGCCGTGGAGAGGGAGAGGAATCGGATTTGGTCGTTTTAGGGGGAGGTGTGCGCCGTGGAGAAGAGAGAAGCTGGGATTTCGTGATGGAGGGAGTAGGGGCGCGGCGGAGAGAGAGAGAGAGAGAGAGAGAGAGAGAGAGAGAGAGAGAGAGAGAGAGAAATTATTAGGGTTGGGTGTTTTTGGGGAAGGGGGCGCCGTGTGAGAAGAGTGAAGGGAATTAGGGTTTCCCTTTTTAGGTTTAGGCTTTTATATTAGGGAAGCAAGGGCAGTTTTGTCTTTTCACCTTTTTATTTTTTTCAGATCCCTATTCGCACCCCTTGTTTTACTTCGCGCGCTCCCCCCTTGAAGCCCACGTTTCTTGCTTCGGTCCAGCCCACTAAAAATGGGAATGGGTTACTATCTGCACCCCAGTTTTAATGATACAGCCCTCCTGCCACTTGCACCCTATTTTACTACTGCACCCCCTGTTTCTCTTTTTTAAATTTTGTTTCTTTTCCCTAAGTAAACTTTTTTTTCACAAACATTTTTCTCCCAAATAACAGATTTTCTTTTCCCTAAACAAGAATCAATCCAATTGCGAAAACTCTTCAAAATCAAACTTTGTTAATAGTCTCGTGAAGCCTTTGCTTGCATGATTATTAACAATGAGGTACTAGCGGCGATCACTTGGAGCCTTTGCTCAATTGATTATCATGAGCGCTTTCAATTTCAAAAGATATTCTCCTAAGCATCAAAAGTCATAGCAAGTGCTAGTGATGGCCACCCATAACCTTTGTTAGTTTGGTCATCATGAAGGCTTTCATTTTTCAAAAGGAGATTTTTACATGCACTTAAGTGGGTTTTAGTAATGATCACCCATAACCTTTGTTAGTTTGATCATTATGAACGCCCTTCACTTTTCAAAGCCAAAGCAAAAAGACTTTCCTTTTCAAGGCTCCTTAAAACTACGTGGCCTTTGATTCTCTACCAAGAGATACGTAGGAGCAGGGTCACTCCCCTGTCAAGCGCAAAATAAACAATTTCCATTACCTTTCTTTCTTAATTCTTCTTTTACAAAAAACCACAAAATATGAATAGGGGACTAAGTCGACTGTACAGTCGGGTTAGTCTGCTTTTTAGGCCACTAATGAACCGTTACGGATCAGGTCCTAAAATCCCTATTTAAGATGAATAATTTCTAAATTAAAAAAAATACAAACACATCTCTTTCATTTCAAAAATCAAAAAATTTTATTTTCAAAGTAGGGGATTAAGTCGGTCGTACAGCCGAGTTAGTCATCGTTTTAGGATAAGTGAACTGTGGTCCTTCAGAGCCCCAGCGCTCCTTCAGCCCTCAGCGGCCCTTCAGAGCCCCAGCGCTCTTTCAGACCCCCAGTGGTCCTTCAACGCAGATCACACGGTCCTAAAACCCCTATATTAAAAAACACCAACCAACAAATATTTTCTACCTAGAACTACGTAGCTTCGATTCCCACTTGGGATACGTAGGAGCGAGACACGTTCTCGTCAAGCACAGCAATAAAAATCTAGCATTTAACCAAAGAAAAAGAATTATTTTCATAAAAAAAAAAATCATTTTCAAACCCATTGTTGCTAGTAGCTCATCAGAGCCTTTGTTCGTTTAGCTATTAGTGGCAATGTCCTTTTCTCATAAGAATAATAAACGATGATCCATCATAACCTTTGTTAGTTTGATCATCGTGCAAATCAATCTCTTTCGAAAATCACTTTCAAAAAAGATAATAAAAACGAGTTGCTATCAATAGTCCATCAGAACCTTTGTTCGTTTGACTAGCGGTACAACTCTCTTTTTTTGAGTATTTAGTAGTGATTCATCATAGCCTCTGCTAGTTTAATCATTCACTAATGCTCGTCCTATTTCAAAAACTCACTAAAAAAGATAAAAAAACAAAAACTTTTCAAAAAGACAAAGAAGAACTACGTAGCTTTGAGTTCTCCATCGCACCGGGAGATACGTAGGAGCGGGCCATGTCCCGTCAAGCGTTTTTTTTCTAAAAACCCATTTTCCCCCCTTTTTTCATAATAAATAAAGATTTTCATTAAGAATTTTTCAATAAGAAGTAGAGAGGCAAAATTAAGTATTTTCAAGTCAACACACTAAAACTACACATTTAATTAAAGGTTCCCTCTCAGTAGAGAGGACGTGTGGGATGCTAACACCTTCCCCGCGCGTAACCGACCCCCGAACCCTATTCTTCAGTTTCCAAAGGCCAATCGCTTTCCAAAAAAGGTTTTCCTAATATTTTCCTAAATAAATATTGGTGGCGACTCTGTTGTTTTAAAGAAAGTTGTAAAAGAGAACAGTTCTCTCCCAAGGACTTTTTCGGGCGCAACAACAGCAGAGGGAGACCTGACACACTTCGCACTGATGGCTGAAGCAGAACCAGTGAACCTGGAGCAAGCCTTGAATCACAAACAGTGGAAGGAAGCCATGATTGACGAGTTGAAGTCAATAGAGAAAAATGGTACTTGGAAGCTAGTCGAACTTCCAAAGCAGAAGAAGGCAATAGGTGTGAAATGGGTCTACAAGACCAAAGTCAAACCTAATGGAGAAGTGGCCAAGTATAAGGCCAGGTTAGTAGCCAAAGGTTTCCTGCAGAAACCTGGTTTGGATTTCAATGAAGTCTTTGCCCTTGTAGCTAGAATCGAAACAATAAGATTGGTAGTGGCATTGGCAAGTCATAGAGGCTGGCCCCTACATCAACTTGATGTAAAGTCAGCATTTCTCAATGGACCTCTGGAGGAGGAAGTCTATGTTTGCCAACCACCTGGTTTTGAGTCGAAGGGACAAGAAGACAAGGTATTCAAGCTTGAGAAGGCCCTATATGGACTCAAGCAAGAACCAAGGGCATGGAACAAGAGAATTGATTGCTTTCTCTTAGCTCAGAAGTTCATTAGATGCACCAATGAACATGGTGTATGTGTTAAGAAGAATGGAACTTCGACTCAATTGCTACTGTGCCTGTATGTAGATGATCTACTAGTAATTGGCAGCAATGAGGTCGAAGTCGAAGCCTTTAAGAAAGTGATGGTGTCTGAGTTCGAAATGAGTGATCTAGGACATTTATCATATTTCTTAGGAATGGAATTTACAGCGTCGAAGAAGGGAATATTTCTGCATCAGTCGAAGTATGCAGCTGATATCCTGAAGAAATTCGACATGATCAACTATAAGGAGGTTTCGACACCAACTGACACAAGCAACAAGCTGTCGAAAGATGATGAAGGGATTGAAGTAGATGACACCCTCTACAAACAGATTGTGGGATCCCTGAGGTACCTGTGCAAGACCTGACATTATGTTTAGTTTCGGAATAATCAGCAGATTCACGGAGAAGCCGAAAAGCTCTCATCTAGTAGCTGCAAAAAGAGTGCTAAGGTATATAAAGGGAACACAAAGTTATGGTATTCTCTTCCCTAGCAAGTCTGAGTCGAAGAATAGCGCTGAAGTGTTTGGTTACACAGACTCCGACTGGAGTGGAGACAAGAGTGATCGAAAGAGCAAAAGTGGGTATGTCGAAGAAGCAAAGTATAGTTGCGTTATCCTCTTGTGAAGCAGAGTATGTGGCTGCTTCCTTTGCAGCATGTCAAGCATCATGGCTGAGCATGTTATTGGTCGAAACTGGGCTGCACAGAGTCGAAGCAATGAAGTTGTTGATCGACAACAAGTCTGCGATAGATCTCGCTAAGAACTCTGTCGCACATGGTAGGTCGAAGCACATAGAGACCAGATATCGCTTCCTGCGTGATCAAGTCAACAATGAGAAGCTGAATCTGGAGTATTGTTGTTCGGAACTTCAAGTAGCTGATGCAATGACCAAGTCATTGCAAAAGGGAAGATTCGAAGAACTGAGAACTATACTTGGAATGATGTCACTTAGCAATGTGAATTAAGAGGAAATATTGAGATATGCTTTGTAATTCAATTGCTTGTAAATATAGATAGGTGTAGTAAGTAAGCCTATTATGGGCCTAGTCGAAAGTATGGGCCTGGTCGAAATAATGGGCCTGGCTTATCTATATATATACACGTAGTAGCATGTACAGTTACATCACTTGTGAAGAACGATTTTACATAATACAGTTTACTGCATCATTGTCTTGTCCTAGCTTTCTCTTCTCTCTAGCGCTCTCGCTCATTTCCCTCTCCCCTTGTGCCGTTTTCCCCAACAAATATAAAACATCAAAATACCAAATATTTTAATACTCGAGTCATCTTAATGTTTGTTGTCGAGTAAAATCTTAACCGGGTAGTAAAAAACGCAACTGGCCTCGATGAAATTTTGCCTTGGAAATTTAATTGTAATCTAATATTATTTATTAGGTTCAAATTATTGTTTTTGTTTTGCCAGTTTCAATCACTTACTTATAACAAAAAAACACGCATAACTAACCACGTTAAACTTGGGCATTAGCTTAAGTCTAGAATATAAAATAGAAGTGTTATAGGTTAAATTTAGAATATTAATTTAGTAATCACAAATAGGTGTAGCCGCATTATGGGGAAAAAAGCTCACATAAAGTAGTGTACGTCTATGTCGACTATTAATTTGAATTGATACTATATTCTCAAATCATCAAAATAAAGTATCATAGTTCTTCGTACTCTTTATAAGTCATCGAGGTGTTCAATCTCTATGACTTAACTTCCAGTATTTCAGCACATAAAATAGTAACATAATTTTCATGAAATTGGGGATGTTATAGAGCGCATTTGAGTGAACAACCGCAGTATATATGGAGGGTACGCCTGCACGAGTAAAAACACTGACTGAAGGCATTTGCAACATCTGTCGGTAATTCACTGTATTCATTCGCCATTTTAAATGTTCATCTTCTATGACCTACGAGTGCTGCTAGTCGGAAACACTACATCTATCAATGGGAATTGGCATCGTCGATGCCACTCTGTTGGTAATCCTGGTATTTTTTACACTATGTATAATAAGTGTCATCGTCATTCGGCAGTAAGGTATGTGATGGAGAACCCTAATTACTAGGAAAGGATGGCGCAATTAATTATGCATAAAGATAACAAATTTTCGTTTTATACAAAATACTACCCATTATTTATTTACTCATTATTCAATATAACTAATACATTACATATACTGTGCTACTATTAACACAAAAACATAATGTTTTCTATAACCATTTTCGATGACATAGTTATACTTGTAATACACTAGTATGTATGTGTGTGTCTTATAAGAAATTTCAACTAAATAAGTTGAATAATTTATCATTTTGAATGCTGGAAACTATAATTGGTCTTAAATTGGGCACATATTATTTGGAATACGTTGAGGCGATTCCAATTGTTGAATAAACTCTTGAAATCGTGAAGGGTATACTAGGCTGATCCCAAATCCTCTTAGTTGCACCGGCACATACGGGGATGCCCCCGTTCGTGAAGTTGCTCTAACCATGATTTCAATCTTTGACTGATCATTGGCTCGACTAGCAAGGTAGTGAGAACATGCTGTGTCATACATTAGATATACATGATCTGATTCAATTCCATGACGTGGTCTGTCCAAGTACACTCTGACACCGTCTTCTGATCCTTCACCATCATCAACACTGATTTTAAATTTTAGGGCCAAACCCTCTGATGGGATTGCAGGAATGATGAAGCAAAAAATGAAGCCCAACTGAGGGAAATAAGGAGTAGAAGAGAGATCAATAGTTATGTAATCATGTGTAGTTGTACTATATTCCAACCACTCTGGAACCTTGTTACCTGGATACACGTACATGCCTTGAGTATCATGTTCATGATCAGATGTGGATAAGTGTTTGTATGCGAAATTCATCATGTTAATTTTTGCATTCAACTCAATAGCCTCGAGAGAATCTTCATCCAGCTTTAGGCAATTCCAGAATGTAACCCTTTTCTTGTTTTCCTGGTGTTTCTGAATAGCAATATTTGAAGGGAACATTACATTCTCCAGAGATACACAGTCACTGACATCTAGTATTTCTAGCGATGGAGGAAGCTCTGGTAGAGTTTGAAGCTCTTTGCAATTATGTAAGTGTAGATGTCTCAGCTTTGTAAGTTTCTTGATGCTCTCAGGCAAGTTCTTAATGTAAGTGTGTCCTAGAAGTAAGATTTCTAGTTTGGTTTGATGTCCAAATGATGAGGGTAGTTGTTTGATACCAGTGAGTTCTAAATTCAGTAGCTTCATATTCTCTGAGGTTATAGAGAAATCCTTTAGTGATGAGCAGTTCCTGAGGGAGAGAAGACTAAGGGAGCTAAAATGGATATTGCTCTCAAGCCTTGTCAGAGAAATGCAGCCAGACAGATCCAATATCCTCAAATTTGTGGCCTTTGAAAGGTTTGTTAGCTCTGTTAGGTGTGTGGATGAACGAAGTATGAGCACATTCAAATCCACAATTTCCTGTTACATTCAAAACAACCAACCAAGACAAGACTCGTGAGCTAATTAAATTGATGATTAACTTTGTTCTCCTGCAGAAACAAACATATATATATATATATATATAACTGATCACCTTCTCTTCATGCCAAAGTTTTTTTAGTCGACTAAATGGCAAGAACAGTATAACAAGGTTTTCTGCAGAAAACTCAGATGGCAAGTATTCTAAAGGGTAATCCGTCCAACGTAGATATCTTAGTTCATTGGGCAAATATTCAAGACCTTGAGGTAGATACAAACCCACTTCATTCTGAGACCCCTTAGTATAAATATCCAGAAATTTTAATTTACTCATCTTAGCAAATACTTGAGGGCCTAACTGTTGTAACTCCTTAATTGTATCAGGTTTGATGACGATGCTTCTAATGGTCTCGCTCCCCTGCCAGCAAATATAAATTAATTAACAAGCAACGTTTTTCCTACTATAAAAATGATATATATTTTTTGAACTTGCAATTTAATTTTACCTTGTCATCTTTTAATACTCGATAAATGTCCTTAGGATCTAACAGACGGCTTCTCCTTCCAGGTTCTTCAATAGATTCTTGGCGAACAATCTCCCAACCTGTTTCTTGTAAAATGTCATGCATTGATACAATATCATGTTGAGAAATAGTTACAAGAGCTTTATCTTTCATCCTGTCTAATTTAGTATCTATCGAATAATAATGATCTTTCAATAGAACTTTTATAAGGTCAACTCTCAAATTTAATCCATCGAAAAAGCAAGCAATATCCAAGAATATTTGTTTTTCATAATGATCAAGATAATTGTAAATCAAGTGAAAAACATCATGAACACCTTCAATTTGCTCTCTTTTCAAATTTTTTGCTTGGATTTCCCATATTCTTTTATCTTTTCCATAGAGATGGTGAGCTAAAGCTTTAATAACTAATGGAAAACCATTGGCGTAGTTGACCATCGTTTTTGACAGTTCAATGTACTCCATTGCAAGATGATTTTGTTCACCAAAAGCATGCCAATTAAAAAGCTGAAGAGATTCATCAAAGCCTAATGCCTCAACCTCATAAATATCATTAACCTTTTTAGCAAGTACTTGCTTATCTCTTGCAGTTATGATGATCCTACTACCCGGTCCTAACCAATCAAGTGTTCCAACCAAGACTTCTAGCTGCCTTGGTTCCTTAACATCATCAAGAAAAATAAGAACCTTCATGCGGCGAAGCCTTTTCTCAACAAAAGGAGGCAATCCATTTTTTATGTCGTCTGTCAAATCTTCATCATCTAACAAAGTAGATAAAAGTCTTTTCCTTAACACCAAACTGTCTGCTCCATATCTTTCTAACTGCTCTCTTACCCCGGGTATATAACAATTACTTTCATATCCAGAACGTAGTCTATTAAATACTTCTTCCGCAATAGTTGTTTTACCAATACCAGCCATGCCCCAAATTCCAAGAGCACGAACATCTTCTAACTCTAAATGTAACAATGATTCTATATGTGAAATTGGTTTTTCAATTCCCACAAGTCCTTTTGAATTCACTTGCTGCTCTTGATTTAACTTATTCAATACACCTTTAACTATCTCTTCAACAAGCTTAGCATCATCCCTGTACAAAAAACAAAAGAGATAATTAAAGGTGTTAAATCACTATTGAGATATGCCTTGTAATTCTATTGCTTGTAATAATAGTAGGTGTAGTTAGAAACCTAGTCGAAATGGGCCAGTCGAATGGGCTAGTCGAAATTATGGGTCTGGGCCTATTTCATTGTATATATATACAGACGTCAGTAGCATGTAATTTGTACCCTACTTTTATAAAATTCAGTGCAGCTTTTACTATTCATTAATATTGCCCTATTCATTCCTCTTGTCCTTAGCGCCGCCACTTCCTTTTCTTCTTCCTTTTCTTCTCCTTTTCTTCTCCTTACAAAATCTATCAAGATCCATGGCAGCGCGAGACAACTCTGGTGGAGGTATTCCGGGGAACCTCCCAATCTTAGACGGAAAGGATTATGAACGATGGTGTGCGCAGATGAAGGTGCTGTTTCGATATCAAGATGTCCTTGATGTCGTGAATGATGGTGTTCCACCCTTGGCAGCAAACGCCACTGAAGCGGTGAGGAACAACCACCATTCGCTGAGGAAGAAAGATGGAAAAGGGCTGTTTTTGATTCACCAATGTGTTGATTCCAATGTACTGAACCTGATCATCGACAGTGAGTCAGCAAAGGCAGCTTGGGACATCCTCAAGAACTCGTATGGAGGAGCAGATAGACTGAAGAAGATACGCCTTCAGTCGCTCAGGAAACAGTACGAGGCCTTGAAGATGACAGATGGAGAATCGATTGAAGAATTCATTACGAGGTTAGTAGCATTAACTAATCAAATGAAAGGTAATGGTGAAACTGTGACTGAAGTAAATAAAGTCGAAAAGGTGCTCAGATCCTTAACCCTGGAATTCGACTATGTTGTCACTGCTATCGAAGAATCCAAGGACCTAGATACGTTGAAGTTAGATGAACTTCAGGGTTCCTTAGAGGCGCATGAATTGAGAATAAGGCAGAGAAGTTCAGAGAAAGAAATTGAACAAGCCTTGCTTTCATACTCCTCTAAGAGAAATTGGAAGGCAGGCAACAAGGAGAAGGGTAGAGAAAAGGGATCAAGCAGTAAGAAGAAAGAACAAGGATCTTTCGACAAGAAGAAGGGAGATCTGTCGAAAGTTCAGTGTTATAACTGTCAGCAATTTGGGCATTATAGGAACAAGTGTAAAAACAAGAAAGTTCCTAGGGATAAAGATGCAGAAGCCAAGTTTGCTAATGATGGTGACTCAGACTCTGACTCAGAGGAGTTAATGCTGATGGCTGTCGAAGATGAGATTCGACTCAATGAAGGAATTGCTGAAAGTAGCGAGCAAAATAGTGGGAACACTTGTATAAGTGGATTCACTTGCGATGCTCAAAATACTTGTGCAATGTGTGTGTGGCAGGGCAGTGGAAACACTGGTGATGCCTCCAACATTGCCAGCAATGATGATGAAGAATTGTCATTGATGACAGCTACTGACCCAGAATTACTGTTGTTGAAGGCTGATACAAATTCGACTGAAGAGAAGTCTGTCGAATGGTATCTCGACACAGGATGTTCAAATCACATGTGTTATCACAAGGAGTGGTTTGTCGAACTGGAGCAGATAAGCAAAAAGATAAGGTTTGCAGATAACAGTAGAGTTACTGCTAAAGGAGTAGGTACCATAAAGTTCCTGTCGAAAGATGGTAAGTGGTGCTACATCCAAGGGGTATTTTATGTACCAGATATGAGGAGCAATCTGCTAAGTATTGGGCAGATGATTGAGAAAAACTTCACCGTCGAAATGGGTGATAACAGTTTCAGCTTGTTCGATTCGACCAAGAAGATGATTTTGAAGGTGTCGATGTAGAGTAACAGAACCTTCAAGATCAAGCTGCAAGTAGTCGAAGAACATTGTCTCCAGACCACTGTCGAAGAGGAGCACTGGAAGTGGCACAGAAGATTTGGCCACCTCAACTTCAAGAGCTTGAGTCAACTACATGAAAAGAAGACGGTTCATGGGTTGCCTGCAGTAAAAGTACCTGTCGAAGTTTGCGAGAGTTATTGCAAGTCAAAGCAACCAAGAAATTCGTTTAAATCAGAAGTACCTAGCAGAGCAGAGAAGAAGCTAGAGGTGATATTTTCTGATGTCTGTGGTCCTTTCAAAGTATGTTCCTTAGGAGGGAATAAGTACTTTGTCACCTTCATTGACGAATACACTAGAATGTCCTGGGTGTATTTGATCAAAAGGAAGAGTGAAGTACTAGAAATATTCAAGAAGTTTAAGGTAATGATTGAAAAGCAGAGTGAATGTGCAATCAAAACCCTTAGAAGCGATGGAGGTGGTGAGTACAATTCTCATGGATTTGTCGAATTCTGTGAGAAAGAAGGAATTGTGCATGAAGTCACTGCACCTTACACGCCTCAGCATAATGGTACCGCTGAGAGGAAAAACAGGACCATCCTCAACATGGTAAGAAGCATGTTGAAGGAGAAGCAACTACCTCATAGTTTATGGGGAGAACTTGTAGCCACAGCAGTATACATTCTGAACAAATTCCCCACAAAGAGATTGATTGGGAAGACACCTGAAGAAGCTTGGCTAGGAAGAAAGCCAAGTGTCAAGCATCTCAGAATAATTGGCTCAGTATGCTATAGACATTTCCCTGAGCAACTAAGAAGCAAACTGGATGATAGAGCACAACAAATGATTCTTGTTGGCTATCATTCGACAGGAGCATACAAACTGTATGATCCTGTGCAGAAGAAAATTGTGAAAAGCAGAGATGTCGTAGTAGATGAGTCGAAACATTGGAATTGGGAAAAAGGCTGTGAGAAACCTACAATGATGGACTTCGACGAAGTCTCTGATCGAGATGATCAGAATGAAGAGGTCGAAACTGAAGAGCCAGAAGAACCCATTGATGTCGAACCTTTAAGAAGGTCGCAAAGGGAAAGGCAGAGATCAGTAAGACTAGAAGGATTCGACACTTACCCAGATTCTGCTATTACAGCAGAGGGAGACCTGACACACTTTGCACTAATGGCAGAAGCAAAACCAGTGGGCCTGGAGCAAGCCCTTAGTCACAAGCAGTGGAAGGAAGCAATGATTGACGAGTTGAAATCAATCGAGAAGAATGAAACTTGGAAGCTAGTCGAACTTCCAAAAGAAAAGAAAGCCATAGGGGTGAAGTGGGTCTTCAAGACCAAAGTCAAGCCCAATGGAGAAGTGGCCAAGTACAAGGCCAGGCTAGTAGCCAAAGGGTTCCTGCAAAAACCTGGTTTGGATTTCAATGAGGTCTTTGCCCCAGTAGCCAGGATCGAAACCATAAGATTGGTAGTAGCATTGGCAAGTCATAGAGACTGACCCCTACATCAACTAGATGTAAAGTCAGCATTTCTGAATGGACCTCTGGAGGAGGAAGTCTATGTTTGTCAACCACCTGGTTTTGAGTCGAGGGTAAAGAAGACAAAGTCTATAAGCTGGAGAAGGCTCTGTATGGGCTCAAGTAAGCTCCAAGAGCGTGGAACAAGAGAATTGATGGATTTCTCTTGGCTCAGAAGTTCATTAGATGCACTAATGAACATGGAGTATATGTGAAGAAGAATGGAACTTCGACTCAGTTGTTGTTGTGCTTGTACGTAGATGATCTACTTGTAACTGGCAGCAATGAAGTCGAAGTCGAAGCCTTCAAGAAAGTGATGATGTCAGAATTTGAAATGAGTGATCTGGGACATCTATCATATTTCTTGGGGATGGAGTTTACCAAGACAAGTAAGGGCTGAGTTCACCAGACACTAGCCCATACTTCGACACCCATCTCTTGGTGCTCGAAGAAGCAAAGTATAGTCGCGTTATCCTCTTGTGAAGCAGAGTATGTAGCTGCTTCCTTTGCAGCATGTCAAGCATCATTGCTGAGCATGCTATTGGTCGAAATTGGAGTGCATAGGGTCGAAGGAATGAAGTTGTTGATCGACAACAAGTCTGCGATAGATCTCGCCAAGAATCCTGTTGCACATGGTAGTTCGAAGCACATAGAGACCAGATATCACTTCCTGCGTGATCAAGTAAACAATGAGAAGCTGAATCTGGAATATTGCTGTTCGGAACTTCAAGTAGCTGATGCAATGACCAAGCCATTGAAAAAGGGAAGATTCGAAGAACTGAGAACAATGTTTGGGATGATGTCGCTCAGCAATGTGAATTAGGAGGGAATATTGAGATATGCCTTGTAATTCTATTGCTTGTAATAATAGTAGGTGTAGTTAGAAACCTAGTCGAAATGGGCCAGTCGAATGGGCTAGTCGAAATTATGGGTCTGGGCCTATTTCATTGTATATATATACAGACGTCAGTAGCATGTAATTTGTACCCTGCTTTTAGAAAATTCAGTGCAGCTTTTACTATTTATTAATATTGCCCTATTCATTCCTCTTGTCCTTAGCGCCGCCACTTCCTTTTCTTCTCCCTTTCACGTGTTTATCCCCAACAATCACTTGGCCAAGCCCAACCCATCAAGCTAAATTGCAAAATTGGTATGACCAACCTGTAATTTTGTTCCAGGTCGCTCGAACTTGGTTCAGCTCGGCTCGAGTCGATAAGAATAGGCTCAGCTCGTAGCTCGACTCGAGTTTGACATGAACCTTTTTTCAGCTCGACTCAACTCAAGCTCGCGAGCAGCTCGGTTCAAGTAGTTAGCTCGGCTCCGAAGAATAAAAAGTTATAAAAATATCTTTTTTTGAAAAAAAAAATCAAAAAATTCTAGACTTTTGACATTTTAAAATAGAAATTTAATAGTAGTTTTTGAATGAAATAAATACCTAATTGAAAATATAAATATAAATATGAAACTAAATATTTTTGTTTACCTATCTCATGAGTTAATAAAAAAAATAAAAACAAGCATAATAATAAAGTGATTTGAGAATTGTATAATGATATAATAATTAGTGTTAAAGAAATTGCACCAACCCATAAAAAACATTGCTTTAGAAGTACAAAATGCATAAGAGAGATCATATTAAAAAAATGGTAGAGTAATATATATATATATATATGTATGTATGTATATATATATATATATATATATATATATATATATATATATATATATATATAATTATCGAGCTGGTTCTTGAGTCGAACGATACCTAGCTCAAGTTTAGCTCATTTATTTAACGAGTTCAATTTTCAGCTCATGTTTAACTCATTTGGTTCATGAATCAAATGCAACGAGCTATTTATCGAGTTGGATTTCGAACTATGTTCGAGTTGGTTCGATTCATTATTTATCAAGTTAAAAACACCTAGCTGAATCGAGCTAGGGGGAAACAGACTTAGCCTAGCCCAAGGGCCAAAAGTATTTAGTTTTGTTTCTATTAGTTTTTATTGGAGTTATGACAATAAAACATTATTTATTATATTATAAAAATAATTAATTCTTTTATTTTATCTTATATATATATATATATATATATATATTACTTTTTCGTTTTAATAAACAATACTTTTATATAGGTATATTTTACTTTTTGAGTTCAAATAAAAAATATTGTTTTTTTGACAATAATAAAAAATATTGTTAGTTACCATTTTTTATTGAATTATTCATAAAATCATCCAAATATGTGAGATTTCAACAAAAGCAAAAATCCCAAACATGTGAACCGTATGTACGAATATACTCATAGTAAACCGTAATAACTAGAAATCTCTCCCATTTCTATTTGCATCACCCTGACCGAGAACCACAACATTCTCGTCGATTCATATAATCATCCCAAATATGTGACAATGCGTTGTTTTTTTTTTAACAAAGCGTTGTTTGATATCAATTGAGTCTCGGCAGAAGAAGACCGGATGTTGATATCAATTGAGTCTCGCAAAATCCCTTCTCAAACATACCCTTAAATTTTTTTTTTATCCCCCTCCTTCTCCTCAATACCCCCATAATAACCCAAATGGACCAAAATACCCCTAAAAATAGTTAAAAAACGTAAATCTTCCTCATTTACACATATTTCCAGAAAAAATAATAACCCAAATGGACCAAAATACCCCTAAAAATAGTTAAAAAACGTAAATCTTCCTCATTTACACATATTTCCAGAAAAAATAAGTTTTTGGTCGTTAAATTTTTCAAAAATAGGGGTATTTCCGGAATCCTGTTTTTAAACTTTCCGAAAATACCGCAAAATAGGTAAATGCGGAAGAGATTTGACCCTGGGATTTCCGGAAATACCTCGTTTTGAGTTGTTTCCGGAAATCCCAGAAAAAACCTCTTCCGGATTTACCCCCTATTTCTGAAATCTTTTTTATTTTATTTTTTTTGCTTTTTCAGTGGCGACCAGAACAGGAATGATAGAGCGAGGCGAGTCTTCCGGGGCAGCCCCAGGAGATGCAGATCAGTCTCCTCCTGCTGCTCCTAGCACGAGGACAAAGTTTCGGTTGGTGAGGCATGCTGGTCACGCTTCTGAGCAACAGAGGCGTGTCCGAGAGCGAGAGAACATAGGCGGGGCTGATCCGGTGCAGCAGGAGCTGCAGTATCATGAGCCTGCTCAGCAGGACCACTTTCAGCAGTATGAGGAGGCTGAGCCTGCTCAGCAGGACCACTTTCAGCAGTATGAGGAGGCTGAGCCTGCTCAGCAGGACCACTTTCAGCAGTATGAGGAGGCTGAGGCTGCTCAGCAAGTTTTGTTGGACCGGTTGCATGTGCACTGCGTCTCCAGGCTACAGTTGGGGCAGGTAATACTTTTAATAATTAATTTATTTATTTATTACCAATAATTAATTACTTTTATTTGATATGTTAATTTATATAATTTATTTTTTTACAGGACCGTGGTAAGATCAAGGTGGCATCCCATGGGGGGAAGTTATTGATGAGGTTTAGACCTCAGCAGCATCACCCACATATAGCCAGATGGTTGGAGCAGGCCAATCTGTTGCAGCTGGACATCACACCTCTCAACAACATCAACCACGAGCTGATATCATCTTTTGTGGAGAGGTGGCATTCTGAGACCAGCTCATTCCACATGCCGTTCGGGGAGATGACGGTGACGTTGGACGACGTATCTGCGTTGCTCCACTTGCCGCTCACCGGCACACCTTTGGAGCATCCGCTGCATTTTTCTGACGCTGATGCCATTCGGGCTGGAGTGGATTTGCTGGGTATAGACCACACAACTTGCTGGGCGGAGTGTCGAGCCACTAGGGGACCGACATTCAGATTTAGTTTTTTGGAGGCTGCATACAGAGAGAACATGGCAACTGGCTTTCTTGATCAGACTGCACGGTGTTATTTGTTACTCTTGTTGGGCTATACCATCTTCGCCGACAAGAGTCACACATCTGTGCCCGTCAAGTGGGTCACTCTTTTTGCGGAGTTTGCCAGTTGTGGCCAGTGGGCTTGGGGTCCAGCTGCTCTAGCCATTCTTTACGACCAACTGAACGACGCATGTTATTGCTGCAGGTGGGGGAACCATGTGACACTATCAAGCTTAAAGATTTTCGGGAGCGGCTGGATGAGTTACACCGGGTGCAGGTCATATGGAGGCCCTGGGAGGACCACAGGGGCTACACGCCATTTTCCCAGATTTCCCTTTTTAGAGGTTTGCTGCTCTGGGGCGATGTCGATGTGCCCTATATGGAAGACAGGGTCCGTTGGCAGTTTAGATACGTCCAGCAAATCCCTGATCCACCCATTTCGGACTGACGTCCATCTACATCGGTCATTGTACAGAGATTGTTGTTCTATCAATCCCCGACGCGGACTTTCAGGGACACTTCTAGAAGGACAGTCGTGGCGGGTCTCTGCGATGACGGTTACCTAGCATGGTACTTGGAGGTGTCAATTCCCCGTCTGACTCCGCCTCCGCCTCCAGAGGATGATGTACTAGATCAGGAGGCAGCAGCTGAGGATATTGGTCCACTAACCACAGAGTATAGGTTGGAGAGAGAAGATGCACTTCTCCGGGATGCCATGGTAGACGATGGCATTCCACCTGCTGTATATGAGACCCTTTCGACTGCTTTAGGGCTTTTGACATTTGACCCTTAGTTGTATATTTTGTATATTTGGTAACATTATTACTCTCGTATTTTGTACATTTTGACGTATTTGTTCTCTCGTATTGTATTGTTATCGTTTATCGTGATCGTAGTTTAGCGAGTTTCGTTATATATCGTTATTTATATGGTAATAATTTAAATTAAAAAAAAAAACGGTTTTTTAATGCTTTCCGAAAATAGGTCTAAATTCGAAATGCAAAGTTTTAAGATTTCCGGAAATACCTCAAAAAGAGGTATTTTTGGAAGGCAAAAAAACCATTTTTAAAAAAAAATAAGAGGTATTTTGGGGATTTTTGGAAAAATGGCGGTATAGGGGAGAAGGACCGTACAAAAAAAAACCCATTATATAATTATTTTGGCCGTTATTTTTGGTACCCCTCTTCTCCATTATACCCCCATAATCCATTTATACCCTAAAATACATTTCAAAAATTTAAAAGAAAACTGATTTTTTTAAAACTTTCTGGAATTACTTCAAAAAATGATAATTCCGGAAGCCAGTTTTTTTGAGTTTTTCAGAATCACCTCAAAAGATTTGGCTTCCGGAATTATCCTCTTTTGAGGTGATTCCAAAAAGAACTTTGGAGATAATTTCGGAATATGGGGTATAAAAGTTTTTGGGAATTATGCCAAAACACATAATTCCGAAAGTCAAAAAATTGGATTCCGAAATTATGTGTTTTGGCATAATTCCCGAAGAAACTTGCCAGTTACATTTCCAATTAAAGCACAGTGTTGGTCTCAATCACAAATTAGATACACAGTGGGCGAAGAAACTTGCCAAACGCTTTCTGAATACATTATTTTTTCTGAATAAAATATCCTAATGGAAGAAACCAATCACAGTGGGCGAAGAAACTTGCCAAAGGATGTTGGTCTCAATCACAGTGTTGGTCGATGCAGTTGCTATTTAAGCCGGTGACGTTGGTTTACGGAAGTACCATACTTTACCTATGAACCAAATTGTGGGTAAAAGTTCATTTTTTGATAAAAATCTTTTCGTGAGTAAAAGTCCATTCCGAAAATACCTTTTTTTTATATAATTCCGGAAGCCATATTTTTGGAAATTTCAGAAATACCTTTTTTCATATACTTTCGGAAGCCATTTTCACATAATTCCGAAAATATTTCACGTAATTCCAGAAAAATCAAAAAAATATATTCCGGAATTATGTTTTAATACGTAATTCCGGAAATTTGTTGAAAAGTCAGGAAAAAAATTGATAGTTTAGTCAATTTGGGGGGTAAAAAACTAATTATTTTTTATATTTTATCTTGATCTAAATGATTGCTTTCGAGTCCTCACACTCTTTAAACAAAGTTAAGAACCTACTGAAAAACACTAATATCGTTGATATATGCTTATTTTTTTTCTTTTCTTCATGAAATTCTTTATTTTTCCAAACAATTATTTTGATTGAGTTTTGACACAAGAAATTTGCATGTTATTGGTATCAGTATTTTTCTACCTAAATATTTTGTTTTTTTTATAAATTTTTATTTTATTTTTGAGTTTCAACGGAAAAAACATTACATGTTATCGTAATTGTTGGGGAGTTAATTATTTTATATATTTTTCTTAAGAGTTCCAACAAGAAAAATTGCATGTTTTCGATATAATCTCCTTATCTTTTATCCCGATGGAAAACATTATACATTATCAGAATATTTAGTTTTTATCTTTTGTCTTTATAATTTCACTTTCTTACAAATAAATATTTTTATTTTGAGTCTCGACGAGGAAACATTAGTCGTTTTCAGTATAAGTTTTTTATCTTTAAGCAGTCGTGACGACAAAACATTAAATGTTGTAAAATCATTTTTATATTTTTCTTTTTAAATGTAGTTTTTTATAATGGATATTTCACTTTTGAGTCTCGACGAAAAATAATTGTATTTTCCTGAAAGAATTATTTTTGTAATTTTTTTATTTCTAAGGGATTATTTAGTCTTTGAGTTCCGACGGAAAAATATTATCGAAGATATTATTAATTGAACTTGAGTGACCAAGTGTACCTCAGTTTGCCAATCCGTGTGGTTCTCTCCTTCCAACCTAGTTTTTTTGACACACCCGGTTGTTGTTGTGCTGCATCAAACTACAGAGCAGTATTGAGTTAATTTCATATAGAAATCATCATTTTTTCTTCAGTTGATTGTTGCCTCTGAGGTTCAGAAAACCTGAGTAGTGGGTATGCACTTCTATGCATATGTCTGTATGTGTTTTCATTTTCAACTGGTCTTTTTAAAAAATTCGATCTTAATGATTTTTATATATTTTACAGGTAATAAATAGATGGCATGGATGTTCTTGCCGTGAAACAAGCTTTCAAGCTTGCAAAGGAGCATGCTTTGCACTTGCAGACTGGCCCCTTGTGAGTCATTTTTTCGGTTATTGATATTTGAATGTTATAGATTCGTATAACTTGAAAGCTGTAAAATGGTTCTGTTTATTTATTTTTAGCTAAGCAACTGATTAATTCTAACTGTAGCTAAGAACATACTAGAGGCTAGACATATCGATTTGGCCCCTAACGGTAGCTAAGAGAACACACACACACCGGGGACTATAATATATGCATTATATATATATATATATATATATATATATATATATATATATATATATATATATATATATATAATTAAGACTCTATATTATTGGTTTTTAATCAAAAACCCAAACCATTCCCTTAAATTGCAAATTTAAAACAGCCATAGTTTAGTTACTCTAAACTAGCCGTTTGGGGTCCTTGCCGTTCACTAAAGTCCTTAATAAACAGCTTAAAGTTTGTTAAGTTAGTTAAGTTTGTTATTAGCAAGCTGTTTGCTTCTAACAAACTTCAACTAATCTAACAAACCTACTAGCCGTTAATTACAGTACAAATGTATATATATATATATATATATATATATACATCACCAGCTATGTAAATCATACAACAACTTGAATGGAGAATTGGAAGCCGTGGTAGCTCATGCTAGTATGCAAGGGTGGAAGATACATCAACTTATGTAAAATCTGCCTTCTTAAATGGAGAATTGAAAGAGGAGGTGTATGTCGAACAACCATCAGGTTTTATTCGACAAGGAAGTGAGAACAAAGTGCTGAGATTGAGAAAGGCATTGTATGGCCTAAAACAAGCTCCACGAGCTTGGAACAAGAAGATAGACAAGAGCTTGATCAACATGGGGTATGTGAGATGTATTTCTGAGCATGGGGTGTATGTGAAGTCAGATGGTGGTGATGTGATAATCCTATACCTCTATGTTGACGATTTATTGGTTACGGGTAACAATGAAAATAAAGTGGCAGAATTCAAGAAGAGAATGATGAATACTTTCGAAATGACTGACCTGGGAGAGATCTCCTATTTCCTAGGGATTGAATTTCGAAGTACTAGTGAAGGAATGCTGCTGTCACAGAAGAAGTATGCTTCTGATATACTGCACAGGTTCAATATGCAACACTGCAACAGCGTCGAAACACCAGCAGAGGTAGGGCTATGGCTCGACAAAGATGCTGATCGATGAACCAGAAGTGGATGCAACTGAGTTTCGACAGGTGGTTGGGGCACTGAGATATCTCTGCAACACCAGACCTGACCTTAGCTTAAGTGTTGGTCTGATTAGTAGAGTTAGGGACAGGCCTAGAACATCGCACTTAGCTGCTGCTAAACGAATCCTAAGATATGCCAAAGGCACTGTGGCATATGGAATTCTGTTGCCTAGTAAATGCAGAGACAATGAGAAATGTCTTTATGGCTTCACTGATGCTGATTTGGGAGGTGACAAATCTGATCGAAAGAGCACTGCTGGCTGTGTTTCTGCTTGGCTCAGGTCCCATCTCATAGAGTTCGAAGAAGGAATCAGTGGTGGCATTGTCCTCATGCGAAGCTGAGTACATTGCTGCTTCAATGGGAGCATGTCAAGCAATCTGGCTAGACAATCTGATGCAAGAGCTAATGATCAAGAAGGAAGGTGTTGTGGAGTTATATGTCGATAACAAGTCTGCAATTAGCTTGGCGAAACATCCAGTGGCACATGGACGGTCGAAGCACATTGAGACACGTTATCATTTCTTAAGAGACCAAGTCACAAAAGGAAGGCTGAAACTGAGCTACTGTAGATCAGATATGCAGGCAGCTCATTTGTTCACCAAGGCAGTGAAGGCAGAGACATTCAAAAGGCTAAGGAGCATGCTGAATGTGATTGATTGTAATAAGTTTACGTAGATAGATTCTACTGTATTTTGTTGTTATTTTCTTATGTTAGTAACTAGCTTAAGGGGGTGTGTTAAATAAGTAAGCTAGTTCGACTAGTTGTTTCGACTTAGCTAGTTCGACCACTCTCAACTTGACTGTTGAAGTAGAGGGTGTCGAAGTTTCCCCTTAGATTTGATTTCTAAGCTTTCATTAATTGCTGACTCAGCATACGTAATGTACTATATAAACAATCTCAGTGATGCAATGTGCAGAGCACACGTTTTCAGTTTTCACTCTAACTGATTTATGTTATTCTCTCTCTCTCTCTCTCTCTCTCTCTCAAGTGTGTGCGTGTGTGAGTGAACACAGTGAATCTGAAATTTCCAACAAATGGTATCAGAGCATAATTGTTGAAGTTTCCGAGTGTGAATCCAGAGTGAAGAAGACGAGTGAAGTCTCAACGGTGAGAGTGAATCACGATGACGACGAATGGCCATTTTCGGGTGAACTTTCCAATCCTCGATGGAAGAAATTACGATCAGTGGAGTATGAAGATGAAGGCGATCCTTGGATCTCAGGATGTGTGGGATCTAGTGCAGAACGGAGTAACTCCGTTACCGGTGAATGCGACTGCTGCGCAACAAGCAATTTACAGAGAAACGAAGAAGAAGGACTGGAAAGGATTGTGCATCCTCCATCAGTGTGTGAATCCTGCAATTTTTGAGAAATTGCTAGATTGGAGACAAGCAAAGCAGCGTGGGACATTCTTGTGAGTTCCTATGCCGGAGATCAGAAATTGAAGAAGGTGCAACTTCAAACTCTGAGAAGACAGTATGAATTGCTAGGAATGGAGGAGAGTGAAACGATTTCTGCGTACTTCACGAGTGTGCAAACGATGACGAATCAGATGACGTATTGTGGTGAAACGATGTCTGATGAAACAGTGGTGGAGAAGATTTTGCGATCTGTGTCTTCACGTTTTGATCACATCACGGTGGCGATCGAACAGGCGAAGGATCTAACAACGATAACGATAGAAGAACTTCAAGGCTCACTTGAAGCGCATGAGCAGAGGATGAATGAGAAGAAAGTGGGAAAATATGCATCTATTGCTATGTAAACTAACAAATAGTGGGAAAATATTAAAAGTTATTAGTAAGGAACTCACGGAAATTTTGATGATTCTATTCCAGAAATATTGGCAGATTCCTTTAAAGCAGATCTCCAGGTTTGCACCTTCTTCAAATTACAATTCTTTTCATGTTCAATCAATGAATCATTATAAGTCCCTCTTTGACTACGTACATCAGAGGGATCTACATGGTAGAAAACTGGAAGTAGAATCCGACCAAAGTTTCTTCTGCACTCAACTATTTTCACGAGCTCATCCAAACACCAACGTGAAGAGGCAAAGTCTGGTGAGAATATGACCAACGAAATAGTTGATCTTTCAATTGCTGCGTGAAGTACTGATATTTCTTCTCCTGTGGTAAGCTTCTTGTCAGAATAGGCAACAACTTTCTTTCGAGACAACGCCATAAGGACATGGCTAAGGAAACTGTCACGAATCTCACGACCCCTGAAGCTAACAAATACATCATACTTTGCTTCTGGAGCAGTGCTAAAAGATAACAACGTACGTCTCCTAGGAAGTTCGTCTGGTGTTGTGTTTGCAACTACATCAGTCCATTTTGAAATTAGCAAGAGAGTGAGACAAATGAATAAACGGATTTGAGTTAAGAAGTTTGGGCTTATGCTACTGAACTCACTGTTATTCATTCTGGAGAGAGCCAAAATGTGTCCTTGTATTGAGTCTGTAAAAAAATAGAACAGGTATTTGAGAGAATTTTAGATGGGTTGACTGACCATCTAGATTATTTTTTAATTTATAGAAATTTGTCAATTAAAATAAGTTTATTATTTTGGGCTCATACTTTTTTTATGTTATATTCGAGATCATAATGTTACTACTCTTTTATTTATTATAAATAATACAAAATATATGATATATTCAACTAGACTAGACTTTGGACCCAACACCTTATATTTTTTTCGGGGGTACAAATAATAGTTTCTCAATTAAAATAATTTTATTATTTTGGACTCATTCAAGATCATAATGTGTACCACTCTTTTATTTAAATGGTAAATAATATATAATATATTCAACTTGACTAAACTTTGGACCCAACAACTTTAGTTTTTTTTTGGGGTACAAATAATAGTTTTTAAAGTTAGCTAGTTTGTCATTATTGTATGAGATTAACTTCATTATTATTTTTTGTATTTAACGGGGCTAAGCCTAAAAGAAAAACAGAAACTAACGAGAAAAAAAAATATGAGACTAGAATTCCCTAGAGCATGAGAAAGTAACAGTGTCCCTCAAAAATATAGAAATATGACATTGCTTATAAATAATCAAACTTCCACTTGACAACATCTAATATTGGTCAACTCATTCGCGCAACGATTAGTTTCTCTGAAAATGTGGACAAACCGGATCTCCCAAGGAAGCTTGAGAAGCTTGCGAATCTCTCGAACAATACTCTACCCTGAGATGCGACTAATATCTAAATCAAGGATAATTTCACTCACAACCTTGGCATCAATATGGACAAAGCTGCAAACCTTTTAGAATTCCCAAAAGCTCAGCAACCAACAAATCACAATATCCATTCTGCTTAGAAAATTTTTGTCAAAAAAAACAAATCACAATATCCATCACTACAAAAAAAACAGTGTTTAGCGACGGATTTTAGCGACGGATATGTGGTCCGTCGCTAAAATCAAAATTAGCGACGGAAATGCACAAAATTAGCGACGGATTGAGAACAAGGTATTTAGCGACGGAAATTGGCTAAATTAGCGACGGATTTAACATGGCGCGAAAATTGAAAAAAAAATTTGAATTAGCGACGGAAATCCGTCGCTAAATCCGTCGCTAATGTTTGGAAAATTGTGCCACTGACCGTTGCAGTTGATTTGACACGTGACAGACATTAGCGAGGGAAATCCGTCGCTAAATCCGTCGCTAACGGGTAATTTTTTTTTTATAAACCCGAATCCTTCCTCTTCCTCTTTCATTTCTTCCTCTTCCTCTTTCATTTCTTCCTCTTCTCCGTTTTTTCCTCTCTTTCATTTCTTCCTCTTCCTCTTTCATTTCTTCTTACCACCACCACCATCATCTTCTCCCTTCAACACCACACCACACCATCCTCTTTCATTTCCTCCTCTTCCTCTTTAATTTCGTTTCCTTCTCCATTTTCCTCTTCCTCTTTCATTTCTTCCTCTTCCTCTTTCATTTTTTCTTACCACCACCACCATCATCTTCTCCCTTCAACACCACACCACACCACCACCACCACCACACCATCCTCTTTCATTTCCTCCTCTTCCTCTTTAATTTCTTTTCCTTCTCCATTTTCCTCTTCCTCTTTCATTTTTTCTTACCACCACCACCATCATCTTCATCTTCTCCCTTCAACACAACACAACCACCACCACCACACCATCCTCTTTCATTTATTTTCCTTCTCCATTTTCCTCCCCAACCCCTTATCTCTCCCTCTTTCTATCTGAGATTAGCATTTTTTTTTTTAAAAAAAAGAGATTAGCGACGGATTTTAGCGACGGATTTCCGTCGCTAAAATTGGTCAGTGTCACTGTCAAATCAACTGCAACGGTCAGTGTGTACAGTGTTTAGCGACGGATTTTAGCGACGGATTTTCCGTCGCTAATTTTAGCGACGGATTGTATTCCCTCGCTACCCAATTAGCGACCAGCTTTTTAGCGACGGAATTGGTCCGTCGCTAATTCCGTCGCTAACAGTCATTAGCGAGGGAAAAACAGGCATTAGCGAGGGAAAAATCCGTCGCTAATGCGCTGTTTTTTTGTAGTGCATTATGCTTAGAAAAACATGTAAGCCACAGACCATCTGAATTCCTCATTAACCCACCACAGCCCACGACCTTGTCTAAAAGCTTCACAACTCCATCACAATTAAGGAAAATCCACCCGGACCGTGGTGGGTTAATGAGGAATTCAGATGGTTTGTTAGCTTTCATGTCATCTTAATGAGGAAAATCCATTTGGCTTCAACCCTCTCCATATCACGTTGCGATGAACGAGACTCAACCATAGCAACCTGGTAATCCTGCACACAAACACCAACAACAATCTAAGGCCTACGAGGCTTAGTGAAAGTCACATTATGTTCCTCTTTATTTTTCTAGTCCCACAGGAGGTGCTACACAGTGGCCCACTAAACATCCCAATCAATATTGCCTATCTTCTAATTAACTTCTATGAGGTTGAACTGGAGCCAATGATGAAGGTTCCAACCAAAAAAATTGTTGCGCATCCCCACTATAACCAAATCTTACCACATACAAACTGCACGAGGATAATCACGTAAAACATGAAGTATAATTTCTGGGACCAAACCACTGTGAATACAGTTTGCATTCCCCAATCCCATAGCACTCTTTTTGCTGTTTGTCAATAACCGGTCACGAACAAGAAGCCAAATGCAGGCACGAACCCTCACAAGTTACACTAGAGAGAACTAGGTTTGGAGGCATCAAAGCTCAAACGTAAAGCATAACTACTAGAAACTGAGAATTCTCCATGGCTATTGCCAGGCCACAGCGGTAAATCATCACCATAGTCAGGCCTTGGAAGCAATAGGACACGAATTCTAGACAACAAATCATGTGAAATATAAGTTTCTACATCTTGCAAATTCCAAGACCCATCGGCACCAACTAAGTCACCCACCTTCAAACTATTAAGCCCGGGAGGTACATTATCAATAACACTAGAGAACTTACATTCAAGCATAATCCAAGCATCATCCTAAATGGAGATGTTCACACTGTTTCCTATAGTCTAGAAACAAAGCTCATTAATCTAAGACTATACTTTGGCCATCTACTTCCGAATAGGTGAATCCAAAGGTTTTATCACCTGAGCCATCTCTATTATGCTCACCATGAAGAACTTGGCACCACAATTTATGTTGCGTTAAAAACACACCTAGAGCAAGTGTACTCTATCGCAAAAGTAATATAAAAGATTATCTTATCCACATGGATTGGCTAACAAGTACCAAACCACATTTTCTACCTGTTATTCTTCTCATAGTATGCACTAGCTATGATCAAACACAATATTTTCATGTATACTTCTACCACGAAAAAAGCCAGTTTAGTAGGGGAAACAATGTCATTATTAATAACCTTTTTCTAACGGTACCACAACTTTAGTAACAACCTTGTAGATAGTATTTCATAAGGAAATGGGTCTAAATTGAGTGCCAAATTACGGTTCATCCACTTTAGGGTTGCGGCAAATATCCGTTTTATTGACACAATGAATATCATTACGGTCTAAATTGATACCATACATCAGAGGGATCTACGTGGTAGAAAACTGGCAGTAGAATCCGACCAAAGTTTCTCCTGCACTCAACTATATATTTTCACAAGCTCATCCAAACACCAGCTTGAAGAGGCCAAGTTTGGTGAGAATATGACCAACGAAATATGTGATCTTTCAATTGCTCCATGAAGTGCTGATATTCCTTCTGCTGGGGATAAACGTCTTGTCAGAAAAGACAATAATGTCCTTTCAACACAAAGCCTCAATAATATGGCTAAGGAAATTTTTGCGAATATCAGGACCCCTGAAGCAAACAAATACATCATACTTTTTTAGATAAATAAATACATCATACTTTATTTCAGGAGCAGTGCCAAGAGATAACAACACACTTCTCCTAGGAAGTTTGTCTGGTGTTGTGTTTGCAACTACACCAGTCCATTTTGAAATTAGCAAGAGAATGAGACATACGAATTCACGTTTACTCATTCTGGAGCGAGCCACAAGGGGCTATGGCTTGTGATACTAAGTCATTTACTTAGTAGCTTATACTAAATTAATACTAGTCATTGGATTCACAAAATTTCAATGAAATTCAATCTAATGGCTAGTATTAAATAAGGGTATTTGTGACACATCTTTTATTTTTGTTTTAATTACATTAAATAATTTAATAAATGTGTCATTTTTTTAGGGATTACGAAAACAAATCAATTTTTTGCTCATTGATTTTCTCTTCCACTATCTTCTCTCTCACAATTTTCTCTTACGCTCATCTTCTCTAGTTTTCACGTTCTTCTTCTTCTTCTTCTTCTTCTTCTTCTTCTTCTTCTTCTTCTTCTTCTTCTTCTTCTTACAAACAAATAAGAAGCCCACAGTTGTTGAAAAAACGGACCCCGTTGATCCACGCTCTTCCTTTACGCCATTGATGTCTCATTATTGTACTAACCAAACTATTGAAAGGTTTGGTTAGTGGAATAATAACTATAGAAATAGTTTAGAGTGGTTATTATTGTACTAACCAAACTATTGAAATGTTTGGTTAGTGGAATAATAACCAGGAAAACACTGTACTTTAGTTAGGTGTCGTGGTGACGGTGGTTGCGTATCTGTGTGATGGCGTAGTCGACTGAGATGAAAACATTTTAATTTTGTTTAAATGAAATGAGAAAGAGAGATGAAACGATGGTGAAGAGGGACGTTATAATATGTATGTACTCTTAATCACGCCACTATTTTAAGTAAATTTGTGTTTAACGATACACAATAATAAGAGATGTTTCTTCCTCTAACCAAACTATTGAAAAGTTTGGTTCGTACAATACTAACCATAGGAATACTTTACTTCGGTTATTATTTCACTAACCAAACTAATGAAATTTTTGGTTAGTGAATTAATAACCATCGTTGCTCACTTATGTGGTTAATAACCTATATAACGATTGATTGCCTAGTATTTATGAATCACCATAGTTCGCTGATTAGGTGGTTAGAGCTCTATAACCGAAGTTATGCTTTTCTGTGGCTACCACTCGACTAACCAAAGTTACCTTATTCACTGGTTAGTCAATATTAACCAATGTTACCAATGAAAGTGGTTAGTCAATGAAAGTGGTTAGTTAATATTACCAATAAAAGTGGTTAGTCAATATTAACCAATGTTACCAATGAAAATAACCAAAATCCCATGATTAATGGGTTTCTAAAACTGTTCCTTGAATTGTTCCACTAAACTTGCTATACGGTTACTCAAAATTTAATGCGATTTTTTTAAGCATTTTTTAATTATTAGAGTAATTTACCTCTATAACCCTTTAGTAACTATTACTAAACAAACACGTTAGTTACCGCAAGTCATACTCGCCACAAGATATCAGGATTCTTTATTACCCTTTTAAAGACCATAATGTGTGACAAAAAAAATAGACCATAGTGTCAATGGTCTTTTTATATTTATTGATGTCCTTATTTGAGTCTGTCAAAAACAAAGGACATGTATATGAGTGAATTTTATCATTTTATGTGTTGACCTACGGTGTGAACGAATATGGTAATCTTGCAATTTGAACTAATTAATTGCTTGGTTTATTTTTTTCTAGGTATGTGACGAAGATTTCAATCTGATTTCTATGTCAAAATCTAGATAAATTTTTAATTTATAGAAGTTTTTCATTTAAAAAAGGTTTATTATTTTGGACTCATGCTTTTTTTATGTTATATTCCAGATCATGAGGTGTACTACTCTTTTATTATGATAATATATTCAACTGGACTTTAGACCCAACACCTTATAGGTTTAAACCTAATCTGTCTCATTATCATATTTGACCGTTTTATAATCAATATATATGAATCACTAATTTGTCATTGTTGTACGAGATTTACTTTATTATTTTCATGGACCAAATCAAGTCTTTGCAATCATAAATAGCTTGTGCGTACCTTGTGTGCACTATTTTGCTGTGCACAGTCAAAGGTAGCTGCCACTATTATTAACATCCTTAATCATATGGTTATAAGCCTATTAACACCCAAAAACTGCTGAGTGGTTGGCCAAGGAGAGACCTAGCCGAAGCAATGGGCTAGGCAAGGGCTTAACTGATTTCACATGAGGTGAGTTTCTCAAATATTGGGCAAAATGGGGATAGGTTGTCACTACAAAAAAAAGCAGGATAGGCGACGGAAATTTCCGTTGCTAAACCTCAAAAATTCATCGCTAAAGTGGTTTAGCGAGGGAATTAGCGACAGAATTTTTCCGTCGCTAAAAAGGGCGTCGCTAATATTTAGCGACGGAATAAAGAGGGATTTCATTTTGAAACCCTAAATTTGTTTCCTTTTCTACCAGCGCCGCTGCTGGCTCCCTGAGAGAGAGAAGTTCTGATTTTTTCATGGTGGCGAGAGAGGGTGGTTTCCGGGAAGAGAGAGAAAGCGAGTTCGTGGACAGAAGGAGAGGCGTGCGAGGAAAGGGAGTGTCGCGCGAAGAGAGAGGGAGAGAGGAGAGAGCCACGGAGGCGCTGACGGCGACACAGGGTGGTTCGCGGTGGTCTTTCGGTTTTCGACGGCTAGGCGACGACTTTAGTGATTCACGGCGGTTTGGACGATGGCGCGTGCAGTGAAAGAGAGAGTGGACGGTGGCGATCCGAAGGTTTGGACGCTTAATGGAGGGAGGACAACCTCATGGCCATGCCGGAGGTGAGTGCTGCGCGGAAGCTCCACGCCGGAGGAGACTGCAACTGTGGTCGCGGCGGCGCATAGGGGTGAACCACGGTGTCTCGCGACGGAGGGTTAACGACATCGCACGATAGCGACGGTGGAGCGCACGACGGCGCGGTTGCTGGCGACAATCACCGCCGGTGATGATGTCTGAAAAAAAAGCAGGTTTCGGTTCTCTGATTTTTATTTCTTCCCTTCTCCCTATATTTTTCTCCTATTTCTGATTCTATTACTGTTTTTATATGTCTAGCTCTAACTTTTCTAAACCCTAACCTTGATTCAAAACACTATCACCCTTTACTTGTTGATAATCATCGCAAGGTCCAGCAACTACCTTTCTTTCTCTCAGGCCTAAATGTCATTAAAAAAAAGTTTATTTTGTTGCTTTTAAATCCTAATTAACACTGATATCGAATTAATAAGCCTAAGTGATGATAACATTTCTACACAAATTCACTTGTTTTAAACTAAAACTGATGTAACATATAAACACTAAAAAAGGATCGTGGAGACCAACCTGGTTTCCTGAAAGAAAATTGATTTTTTGTTGTTAATCCCTACCCTTTGCTCTACTGCTACTGCCGAACCTCTGCTTCTGCTTCTCAAACCGCTGCTGCTTCTGTTTTAGAACTTTGTGATTAGGGTTCCAGTGTGGAACCCTAACTTTTTTCGCTCTGAATATCTTTGAATTTTCGTATATGATTTTCTGTGATTTTCCGTCTGTATTATGCTGATTTTTATAGGTGTGAAACGTAATCAAAAATTTATGACTAACGATTTCGTTTGTTTTAGGTATCAGGCTTATTGAGAAGCCTTGGAGAGCAAGAACAAGCCCAGAGAGCTGCTGATCTTTTTTGTATTTTCGTTTTCTACTTTTTTGGATTATTTTGTATTTTTTGTATTTTTAGATTTTTTGGATTATTGTAAATTAAATTTTAATTAATTCTGATTTTATTTAATATTTTTTTATGGCCTTTTGATCAAAGGACAAACAGGTCCAAAATACCAATCATAGGCCCATTTATTAAAAAAGGAGGCTCAACAAGCTAGATGTAGGCCCAAATAGATAAATGACCCAAAATATTAGACATAAGCCCATTTATTAAAAACTGACCCAAACTATTAGACATAGACCGAAATTAGACAAACTGGTCCAACATATTGAGCGTAGACCCACTTGAACGAAACACCACGCATTTGCCTAAATTAAAACAAAATAGTATTGAAAGCGTTCAAAATAATGTTCTCGTAATGATATTCCCTCGGACCTATGACACGCGGACTAAATTCAAATGCTTGCGAAAAAAATCGAAAAAAAGTGATGGGACAAAATTGGGGTATAACACCGTTGAAATTGGAAGCACGTAATATATCTCACAATCAACTTTCCGGAGAAGTTCCTTTATCTATTGGTGAAATAGAGCTAGAGCTTGGATGAGTTTGATATCTCTTACAATAATTTTCAAGTTGTATTAATGTATTGGATAAGAAGTTGTCTCATTGGCCATATAAGTCATTTGAAGGAAACATTCATCTTTGTGGAGCCTCTCTTGGGAGCAGCAACCGCGTCGGTGCTTCGAGAAAAAGCTAGCCAGCTTAAGTGAGAAATCAGTGGTTATAATCTCTGCTATTTCAACTTTAGCAGCAATTGTTCTACTAATACATTTTCTTGATGAAAAGGAAAATTTTTTTGAAGAAAGGAAGTGTAGTTAGTTGGGTTTTCTCCTCCTCTTCATCCCAAGCAAATAGAAATTTGGTATTTCCAATAAACAATAACATTGCTGGAAGGAGAGATTTTAAATTTGAAGAAATAATGGATGCTACAAAAAATTTCAGTGATGAGTACATAGTTGGTTCTGGAGGTTCAGGAACAGTATACAAAGTTGAATTTCCTAATGGGATCGTTGCGGCCAAGAAGATTACGCAGAAAGATGAATATATGTTAAATAAAAACTTTATAAGAGAAGTCAAGACTTTGGGAAGCATTAAGCATAGACATCTTTTGAATTATTTGTTGTTGTAGTAATAGAAACAAAGGAATGGATTGGAATCTGTTGATATATGAGTACATGGAGAATGGAAGTGTATGGGATTGGCTACATGGAAAACCTCTCAAAGCAGAAACAAGTCTTGATTGGGACACAAGGTTTATGTGATCGGTTAATTAGTATTTACTATGGTATTTCAATAAAAGTTACTGTGGTAGTGGTAATTACCTTGATGGTACTATCTTAGTTATTGTACTACTCTATTTGCTTTGCATTAGCTTCTAGAAGGTGTGAGCTGTTCCTTTGTACCAGCTACCCTGAGTATCTTTAGAATTGATTGTACTAGCATTACTATATATGCTCCATCATGGAATGAATGCACAACAATCATTTTGCAACAGAATTATTCTCTCTCTCTCTCTCTCTCTCTCTCTATTCTCTCATATCATTGGATAATCAATAGATTTCCTTAGATTTGCTTTCCGGATCCCATTCAATTCATTGGGTTCCCTTGAGCAGATCTTGAGCTCACGGTTCTTCACCACCCTGAACAACCGTGACAGTTTAAAATTGTTGTGGGATTGGCCCAAGCAGTGGAGTACCTTCATCATGATTGTGTGCCAAAGATCATTCATAGGGACATCAAATCCAGCAATGTGTTGCTTGATTCTAAAATGGTGGCACACTTGGGAGATTTTGGATTGGCAAAAGAAATTTTTGAGAATCTTGACCTTAATACTGAGTCAAATTCTTGTTTTGTTGTTTCTTATGGTTACATAGCCCCAGGTACTGATCTTATAGTCTTAGTTTAAATATATATTAACACATGTTTCACATTTATTAGTCCAACGTGCTACTGCCAAGTAGTGATCAAACAACATCCACGGGCCTTCTGATACTATTTTCTCTCTATCTGCGAGCACTTCACACTTACCCATGTAGAATCCATTATCAACATCCATGATATCAAAACCCCCAATAAGTTTCCACATCTTCTTCAAACGATCCTTCATCAAGTGATAACCCACGTTCTTCCCAAGGAGTTTGATGACTAGCGCCTCTTTCCAAGGGTTGCATAATTCGTGAAAAAGCGTTTCATCCATAGTAACCTTTGGTAGCAAGTGGTTTCCCCCTTCGAGTGAGACTTTCATAAGTCCCTTTGCTATCAGATCCACCTTCTCCTTGACTGGAGTGATTCTTGCCCTTCAGTGAGGATATCCCGAAACGACAGTTTGGGAGGTTTAGTCGCACCTCCATCCGGTGGCTTGTCTGGTTTCGGCGGCGGAGGAGCTGCAAACACAAAGGGCTCCGTAGGGGCAGGAGCGATTGTATATGTTTTTACATGTCATTATTATATATTATATATTATGGTTGAAAGCTTTTTCTCATTTCAATTCATACTAGTATGTATGACCCGTGCACTGCACGAGTATACATTGTCTTGTTAGTAATATAAGTAGTAATCAAATATATATATATTTGCTATACAAATAATATTTATATTTTTCTGAATTAATATTTTAATAGCTTACATGATATTAGTATGTTTTAGTGAATTCAATTTATGTGTTTAATAATTTTAATATGCATGAAAATAATATTAGTTTATATTAAAATTAACATGATAAGGGCCAACTATCACACTCAACATTTCTCTTTAGAGTATAGAGCATATTAAATAAGTTATGCCACCGTTAATTGACTACATTCCTTAATATATGTTTTCATATTATAATGAAATAAACAAAACAAAACAAATAGAAACGTATATAGACTCACACCAATGAGTACTGCTATAATGAAACTATGATGGAAGAAAAATGTCTATTCTCATTACAAATTTGTTCATTATATACCCAACACCAGCATCCGTCCTTCCAGAACAAAGAACACTGATCCATAAATAATTCAATGATAAGATATGTGCTTGGTGGAGAATAAGAAGGCTCTAACAGGAATGAAAGGTTTCATATCTTGGTCTAGGGTTCCAACATCGTCTCAGAGTAAGAAAGCACTTGTTTAGTCGAGTGTGGGGAGAGGATGAAACAATACATCCATAAGTATACATAACAAAGATCCTTTGATCACTCTAGGATCTTCTTCATGATCTTCACCAAACTTCCACCTTCAATAACACCAAGCTTTGCTATCTCTAAACCTTCATCACAGAGAAAGAGAATCATAGAGTTGGAAAAAAGTAGATTAAAAAAATACTTTATTACCGGATATTGGGATGTTTATTTTGTTAAAAAATGAACATTACATAATGATAAAAATAATAAAAGCATGAGTAAAAACCTCTTATGGAGTTTTTATATAAAAAGAAATACCACTTTGGTAGGGTCAATAGACCTTCCAATGGCCAAAGGAATCTTTCAAAAAAAAAAGAATCTAAAAGTGAAAACCCCATGTTATCAGAAAATAAGCATTGAATAGTTTTTTTTTGTACATAAGCATTGAATAGTTGATTGAGATTTGAGAAGGCAAAATCCCAAAACAAACTAAAACAAAAAAAAACATCTAAAAGTCATGACTCATGAGTATATATATCTGCAACCATATCTCATCAATGACAGGGCAAATTTTACAATAGCTAGCACAATTCTAGAAAAATCATTTGAGAAGATTATATATCAACAAAAAGCAATGCAGTGGTAAAAATTCATTTGCGGTGCAAGACAGAATATCTTATTAGTATTCCCATCTTCATTGCTATAGAGGGGTTAAATAATTAATAAAAGAATAAGTAAGATATAATCAAATAGATATGGGAATTTGCGTTGACATTTGAAAGTTGAATTCACCAGAGTTTTTATTGTAAAGGATATTGTACCAAACGACAACCAAACCTACAAACAGAAGAAACACTATATCCTTATCATTTAACTACTAAAAATTGCAATAAACTATAACCTCCAAATAAGATACAATAGTATAAGTACTAACTCCCATCTTTTTATAAAGTTGTTAGACAAAATCATATACATCTTGAATATTTAATTCAAGCATTCAGAATTTGTATAAATGGGAGAACTAAATGCAACCATTAAACAAACTTATAACATTCGAATCAAGGAATGTAGAAAAGCAACATAAAAAAATAGACCTTCAGGCTTCAGAGTCCCAGTCACATCCTAAAATTAAAGATACCAATGAACTTTGTTGATTTCTCCTCTTGGAAGCAAGACAAATTAATACCACCAAAGTAAAAAAAATATTAACATGTGAAAGGAACTACCAAATTGAGCATGAATGATCTGTAACCCTATATCGAAGAAAATCTGCAAAGAATAAAATATTCAAGCTTTCTAATCTGCAAAGAATAAAATACACATAATAAAATTAAAATTAAAATAACGATTTAAAAATTATTTAAACAAATCAAACTTTATTTGCGAACCTTTAAAAACACCATAAAGAGTAAAAAAAGAATTTGGTTGTGTTCCATGTGCCTTGAGAAACATCCTCTATTCATTCTTCTCTATCTCAAAGTAGTGGCCTCATCAAGGGGTTCATCAATCACTCTTCTCTTTCCCTGCACCCTAAAATCAACTTTTAAAAAAACCCACAAAATGAAATGTAAAATACACCTATTATATCATTCAATTGATTTTTAAATTTAATGTTCCAACCAGAATACTTGCTATCAAGTGAAACATGTGATCTTTACCTCTTCTTTGAGCAGCAATGTCGACAATTTTTAGATGCCATTGTTTGCAACACTTTGTCTCCGCTTAATTTACATGTTTCTCTGTTTATATATAGTGTAGTTCTCAATCTTTTGCAAGAAGTCACAAATAGCCAAAAAAGATGCCGCAGAAAAAAAAAGTAAAGACGTGTTAGGTTGTAATCATAGTAGTTCAAATGGATTGCAAAGAAAAGGAAACATATATATATATATATATATATATATATATATATATATATATATATATATATATATATATATATATATATATATATATTATTTTGTTTCAGCAGGCACACGCCAACCATCGCTTAAGCCTACAATTTCCAGGCTCAAGTGGGTAAATTGAGTTACTTTGGAGCCCTGTAAATTGAAAGGAAAGAAGAAGTGGGGGAGGGGGACATGTTTTCATAATTTTGATCAGAACTTGGCTGTCTAGATGAGAGTATTAATTTGTAAATATTTCAACACAAATAAGAGGACCCTTATCCATGAGAGTGAGAAACAAAAAATAATATAAATTTTATCAAACTCCTGCCCCTCGAGGCACCTACAATTCAGCAAGGGGATTAGTCACTGCGGTCGGTGGTGGATACACTGGGTAAAATCAAAAAAAAAACTCACTGCAAGAAATCTACACTTGATGAATTAAAAACGAACTTCAGTATATATGCATTTTTTCAAATGACCATTATATCTTTTCCTACACATGTTTTGTTCTAATTGTATACATGCCTCTATCAAGATAGAAAAAACATGAATCCCACATATGTTCAGATCATGAATCACAAAAAAAATATGCCATATAGTAAATACAGCACATAAGTTTAAATTATGTTCGATATTTTGCATGAGGCCACAAAGGATAAATCAAAACATGCAGAGAAATAAGAAATAAGAAAAACAGAGAATAAGAAATAAGAAAATCCTAACATGCAGAGAGAGAAAATGATGGGTTTAGAGATTGAAAATCGTAAATCAAAAACAGAGAATAAGAGAGAGAGAAAAGATTTGTTAGCGAAATTTAAATTATCAGCTTCAAATTAAGAATTAAGAATACATTATATCCAAAAACAGAAATTGTTTAAAACATTGGCCATTAATATGTGTTTTTTGATTTGATATTCAAATTTAAATTTTCAGATTCATTTTGATTTCATACCATTTTTTGTTATTCAAATTATTCCTTATCAGATTCAATTTGAATTATTGTCATTTATGTTATCCCACAATTGAATTACATTGAATGGTTGGACTTGAATTCCATTAAAATGATTTGTCTATGTATTTAAACTATAATTACTATTGAAATTTAAATTTTAAGTGACATGGAATTATAAAAATTTAACCTTCTATTTTTCTTTGGCTAAAAAAACGTTTTATTTTTATTTGGAATCATCACCAATTTTTGGATATGCGAGCAAAACTAAAAGCTTGTTTAACAAATGTAAAATTTTGTTTTGCGTAAACTTTTCCTGAAATAAATTCCCATTAAAGACAATAATGCCTTCAATGAGAAATAACTTTGTTGGCTGAATTCATGGGGAAGCCAATGATATGTGATATATAAACGAAGTCCATATTGCCACTAAAAGCACATTTATTGACTTCCGTTTTTTCCAAATAATTAGAGCCGCAAGTTTATTGAATCTGAGCCGTCCATTTTTCGAGATGATGTAACTTTGTTTATCAGCCGTTCAGATTGGACGAAAGTATGAGGTGGACGCCACGTATTTTTATCATGTATTGCGTGGCTTTTTTGGATTAGTGACGTGGAACGATTATTTGGACTATTCGTGGTTGAATATAATTAAGATTCTGCCAAATATAGCTCTCCTCTTTATATAACAAATGTATTTTGCTATATAAATCAACCAAGTGATGCAGGGTATGTTTTTAACGTACTCCATGCCCTTTACAAAATTAGCAGAAGTGCAATCTCAATATTGCTTCGGTTTCCAAAAAAAATTATTCAAAAGTGTAGGTTTTTTTTTTGTTTGGACCATTGCTTGCTACCCATGGAGTGTAATTTTGTGTAATTTTATCCAAGCCACCATTTTAAAATAAAAGAAGATTAAAAATAATGATTTGTCGATTGATATCATCCTCCACTTGCCTTGGCAATTTCAGTGACATGAGTCCAGCTTCGAACTCTGTGAGTAGTGATAGTGTGTTCGTGGTGTTTATTTGTCATTTTGATCTAAGTTGAAAAAGAAAAGAAATCAATTGACACTTTTGTTAAACCGCTCAACAAACTATCAACATAAGCCCTAACAGAAGCCAATACAAAATTTGTAGAATTTACTTTAATTTTTTTTTTTGTAATAACTAAAACTGAATAGGGCTCTATTTGCAAGGATGAAAAACATATTTAAGCATTTACTTTTGTATGTTGTGTAAAATCTGTAATTACTATTACTATTTTTTGTAGTTTATAATTTTATATTTTTTTGTATTTATTTAATTATTATGTTTAATTCACACTAATAAATTTGGACTTGTATCATTTATTAATGAGCTAATTGCACATCTCTTTTGCATATAGGCTAAAAATATCAAAACTTTGTAGAAAAGAATGATGGACACAACATCGACTAGTTTATTATTATTTTTGGTACGTGAACGAAGTGGCAAATGCTACTTGAAAGTTGAAACTCACACATAAAATTGTGAGGTCTTAGGTTTGAACCCGAAACATGATATCTAGCTTAACAATTTCAGTATTTGTTAGTTGAGTTAGCCTTATGATACTAATTTATTATCTTAATCAAAAAGGGCACATAAACTTACAATACTAACTCTATCACAATTTGTAACAAAATAGGTATAAAAAACGGTTGTATTTAAAAGAGGAGAGGAGAAAAACTTTCTTACGATATATAAGATGTCTTTTTAACCATTGATATAATAATAAAAATATTGAATGATTAAGATAAGTCATGGCAACTGTTGGAAGTAACTTAGCAATTAATTGTGTAGATTTTCTTCAATTTGTAAAAGAGGACACACTTGATCTTTAAAATTACATTATTCAATTGTTATATTATTATAATATAGGGTTAAATATGTTCATAGTCCATATAAAATTTACGTTTTTTATTTTTAGTCCTTAATAAAAATTTCACCTATTTTTGGTCTTTATAAAATTTGAGTTTTTTAGTTTTAGTCCCTCGTATTCATGACTTTTAATAATACTTCGTGACTTTTAATATCACTTTTTTAACCTTTTATAAGCGCTATTAAAAATTGTGAAATGCTATTGAAAGTCATGAGTGACTAAAACCATAAAACCAAATTTTATAGAGACCAAAAATAGGTGAAATATGTTTGAGAGACTAAAACCCAAAAAACTAAATTTTATAAGACCAAAAACATATTTAACCCTATAATAATGTAAACACGTAAGCACATAGTGAGTCAATTTTATGGTTCCCCCGTCTCTCTCTCTTCCTCTCTTAAAATGTCTTCAGTTCCTCTAGTTTTTGAGGAATTAAACTTTATCCACGTACAAAATATGATTTCAAATCTGTTGTCAAAAACCATCTCACTATTAACTGATACAAAAACAACAAATCCAACATCTGTTGCCAAATCTGAACATTAATCGATCAGTAATTTCAACTCAAGCCAAAGGAAAACACAAGAAAATATTGGAAAGAAGAAGAGGATAACAGTAAGAAAGTAAAAACTGAGAGAGAGAGAGAGGAAGAGGATAACTCAAGAGAGAGAGGATAACTCAAGCCTCCTCTGTTCCACCGGTGCCGCCGCACAAGGTTGCCTCCTCGAACCGTTGCTCCACCCTCATCTTCTTCAAATAATGGATGACTGGTTTCAATTTGTTTTATGCTTGTACATTACTGTAGATTAATTTTAACAATCAATGAGAATGAATCAAATTAGTTTCACAACTTCTCCGTTCTTGGTTGCTAGATCAATAAATAATCCAGTCACAACTTTGTTAAACAACAAGTTATTGAGTTGTACGCGTAAGATTTTTTTTTATGCAAGTACACCGAAGATTTTTAACAAATAAAACTGGTGAGACCTTCTTCTTTTTTCTGGTCGGCGCTAGTTTTGCTTTATCTTGTCTCCAACTTTTCTACTTCATCCATTGGAGATGGGTGATTTTAGGTCATTTCTCGACCCAGAATCACTCCTGCATCGTTTTTTCTTTCATTTCATCTAAATAAGTGTCATAGCTTTGAGTTTTTTTTGTGATTTCGTCATCTAAGTGCGGTGTCGTTGTGTTGTTTGTCGTCTTGTGCGGCGCCGTTGTTTTGCTCGTCGTCTTGTGCGACGTATTTTGGTTTTCCCGTCTTGTTACGGTGTTTGTTCTGTTCGGATTGATAGATCCACTTCGACTCGCTACAGAATCAACTAATGAAGACTTGCTTGTCAGCGCTACAGATCTGGAGGCATAGGTACTCTGGTGGCTTTTTTTTTGTCATTTTTGTAGGCAATTTGCCGTTTTATGCTATTAACTTGGATACTGTGAGCTTGTTCGCAGATTCATCCTTTTCAGTTTTAGCAATATGGAATTTGTATTGTTTTCGATGTAATTCACCGATTTAAATGAATGAATACTTTTTTTAGTCAAAAATAATAATAATAATAATAATAATAATAAAAACGGTTAAATAATAAGTGACAAGTGTTTATAAATTATTCAACTAACGCGTTTAAAACAATGACTTTCACTTAGAAAAATGTACGACGCTTATTTCAGTTGAGACAACGTTTAAACCAAATTAGTGTGATACTCTTGAAAAAAAAAACAAGGTTATCTACTAAGAAAAAGTAATGGTTTTTTTTTACATGAAAAAAAGTAATGGTTGAACATATTAACAAACAAAATTAAAATAAGCATGTAAGATAATTTGTCTGACTTCAGATTCACGATATTTAAATATATAATATCAAATTAAAATTTGAAAAGTTCAAATTTGTAATTTAATTTTTAAAGAGATACCTTTTTTAAGTAAGTCTAACCGTATACGGTAGGGGTGTTCAAAACCGAACCAAACCAATAGAAAACCGCAAATCGAACCAAACCAAACCGAAAATCACAAAAAAACGATTTCTATTGGTTCTGTTCGGTTTTTTTTTACTAAACCGAGCGGTTCGCTTCGGTTCTCGGTTCTTATTTCAGCAACCGAACCAAACCAAACCAAACTGTTAAAAATCCCATGTACTGTTTTTTTTTGTTATAACTATATGGGTTTTTTTTTTTATACCCCCATCACCCCATCAGCTTCCATGTACCCCCACCCAAAAACGTTATTCCAAAAATACCCCTGACATAAATTACAAAAATTGACTTTTGGAAGATTCTCTGGTGGGGGACCACTTAATCTGGAAATCGGATTTACCTAAATGGAAGGTAAATCCGATTAGCTTTAAATACGATTTAATTCAGAGGCAAAATATTTACAAATCGGATTTAGCTAAATCCGATGCGAAATCGGATTTAGCTAAATCCGCCTTTATTGTTTAAGAAATCGGATATACCTGGATGAAGCTATATCCGATTTGTAAAAATTAGAAAACGGATTTACCTTTGAAGTCACCTAAATCCGCTTTGTATTTTTATTTTTAAATATATACTTTATAACTGTTGTTCTATTTTCAAACAGGTATTGTGAATACAGAGTCGCAGGTCGTTCCTTTTGTGGTAGACACTACAGAGGCATTCTGGACAGAGAGGGTATATTTTTGAAACCAATTTTCTTAATTAAAGTTTGGTAGATATTTAATTAATTAAGTACCCCAATTTATCTATTTCTTCTATTTTGTAGATTTTTACTAAACGCCAGGATGTTGAAGAGTGGGTTAACGCAGTTGGGAGGCGTATTGGAGTTGTGGTTATCATCGTAAGATCTGACAAAGCTGGAGGTAAAAGGGGTTCTAGAGATAAGATTATATTTGGTTGTGAGAAGCAAGGGAATTGGTCTAATGATTCTAGAGTTTTCGGGTCTAAAAGAAGAAGCTGTCCGTTTACATTGAGAGCTACTTGTACAAAACGTCATGGGGGTTGGCGTGTTAGTGTTAGGTGTGGTCTTCACACACATCAGTTGCTTACTACCCCGGTTGGGTCGACACATCAGCCACTCAAAACGGTAATACGGGCCAGATGAAGCTCGACACTCCAGCCCCGCCTCCTCTATAGTCACACCTAGATAAACATGTGCTAGGTGGATGGCCTGATTAGTGGTGACCGAGGTAGGTGGGGCTCTGAAGTAGTTCCCCGTAATGGGTAGATGCAGCAAACAGGAGACATCATCCAAAGTAATCGTCATTTCACCAAATGGTAGGTGAAATGACGATGTCTCAGAGTGCCACCTCTCAACAAAAGCAGACAGCAGCTCATGGTCCACCTTTGTATGACCGGTCGAGACAAGAGGGGCTAATCTGGAACCCGTGATAAAATCCCACATCCGGGTGTTTTGGGCAAACCCAAGCAATCTCTGAGCCAGCTTGTTACCATGGTTGGTAACCTTCAATTTACGCTCATATGTCTGCATTATAAAAAAATAAAAAAATAAGGCTATGTAAAAAAATTAAACTAAAAAGGCTACGTAAATAAATAAAATTTACCGGGTCTCTCAATATAATAGAACAGACATGAGATCCTAGTCCAGTGAATAGCTCATGCTGCTCCTCATGCTGCTCCTCATGCTGCTGAGGCTGATGATAGGGCTCCTCCTGGTACTGCTGCTGCTGATAATACTCCTGCTCAGCCATAGAATGGCCCTCGGACATAGAATGCTCATCAAGAGGATGCCCCTGCTGGCCCTCCTCATACTGATAGTCCGGGGCCTCCTCCACCTGCTGATACTGCTGCTGTCGCCTATGGCGGGCAGACGCATGTCCCGCAATCCTGTGGCGGGTGCGTGTACTCGGAGCACCTGGTGATGCCCGAGACGAAGACTCCCCTCGATACCTGTTTGACACTGAAAAAACAAATTTTTAGAAAAATAAAAACCAAATCGGATCTACCTATATCCGATGGGAAATCGGATTTAGGTATATACGATTGGAGAATCGGATTTACGTAATTCCGACTCACTTGTTTACGAAGCGGATGTGCGGATCAGATATAGCTACGTCCGATGCGTAAGTCCGATGGGAAATCGGATGTATCTCTGAAGGTTAAATCCGATAATCTCTAAAAAAAATCTGGTCAAACGGATGAAAGTGTTAAATGATAAATGTTTTGTAATTTTATCAAAATTTTAAGGGTATTTTGGTATTTTCATAGGGCTGATGGGGTAGATGAGAGTTGATGGGGGTAAAAAAAAAAACCCTAACTATATCTACTAGCCCAACCCAAACAGCCCAATACGCCCAGTGAGCCCAATCCGAAAATAAAAACCCAATCTCATGCTCTCATCCATCTCACGCAACGCAACGCAGGCACGCACCCTCCCTCTCTCAGGCCCTCATCTCACGCAACGGCGCAACCCTCAGCTCAGCTCTCATCTCTCGCAGCTCTCACGCAACGCAACGCAACCAACTTCTATCTCTCTCAGCTTTCATCTCACCGTGAACTCAACGCACAGCTCTCACTCATCTCACGCTCAACGCACGGGTTCGGTTTGTTGCTTCATTTTACTGATTTCGTTTTGATGCTGTTTACTGCCTTCGATTTGATGCTGATTTGATGCTGTTTGCTGCCTTCGATTTGATGCTGTTTACTGCCTTCGTTTACTGATTTCGTTTCTCTGTCTTCGTCACATTTCATTGATCACGTTTTGATTGCTGTTTACTGATTTCGTTTCTTTGCAATATTGTCAAATCAGAGATCAGGCAGTGGGTGGTTTGAGACCCTTTTGAATAGCCACATCAATGCAAGCTCGAATGGGGAGGTATTTTCTGTTAGAGAGAGAAGGAAAAATGCTTCTTCGATTTTAAAGACTTTAGACAGAGTTTACAATTTGGACTGGTTCAGTAGTGCTTCCAAGAATGAGTGCTTTGCTGCTATTGGCTTAAAGTGGATGCTTAATCAGGTATGCATCTTGTTAAGTCTTCTGAGTAGTGTTGTTAACATATTCACACGACTGTTGATGTTAATTTTAGTCCATAGTTTGTTGATTTTTTTATTTTTTTTCTAAAGAGACTGCTGTCGTAATTATTGTGTGAGGTTTTTGATGTTCTGTTTCTGCATTAGCTTCTGTAGTTGCCCATATACATGTCTGAATGCTGAAGCCTGAAGGAGTGTCTAGATGTTTTCACATTACTATTGATTGTTGAACATTTTAAAAGCATTGGCAGACTTATGTTAATTCTTGGCAGAATTTGGTCTTTTATAAATCGTGTTTTGTCTCGTCAAAAACCGAACCAATCCAAACTGCTTTGGTTTGGTTTTGTTTGGTTTGGTGTGGTTTTTTCTTTTGAAGCCAACCGAACCAAACCAAACCGCATCTATTTTTACCTCGCGGTTCGGTGCACTTTTTTGCTCAAAACCGAACCAAACCGCACCGCGAACACCCTATACAGAACTCACTAATCAAGTAACGTGGTTTGAATAACCATTCAGTATTCAAAATTAATAAATCAAAGCCATAAAGGGCACTTTCTCATTATGAAAAAGTTTTTCTACTCCCCCAAGTTAAATGCAACCTATTAAATTAATAAGAAGAAATTACGGTACAGCAATAGCTCTATCAGAATTGGTAACACAAAGGTACAAAAAACAACCAATAATGGATTTGGGGTATCTGGAGGGCCATATACCTCCATCTCTTGAATGAAATTGATATATTGTGAGGTATTTATAGGACTGAAACCAAATCCTCTCAACTGCTCTAAAGGCACATAGTCTGATGTTAGAGTTCGTGATTCTGCTGTAACCTTAATTTTGAACTTTGGTTGATCTTTGACTTTGCTAATTAGATAGTGAGAAAAACCTTGGTCATATATTAGATACACGTGATTTGATTTAATTCCATGACTAGGTCTATCCAAGTACACTTGGATATCTTCTCCTTCACCAACAACACTAATATTAACTCTCAAAATGGAACCTTGAGTTGCAACTTCTGGAACAATGAAGCAAAAAATGAAACCCAATTGCTCACTAAAAGAGAGGTCAATAGTCATGTAATCACGTGTTGTTCTATACACCATCCATTCTGGAACACTACTTCCTGGGTACACGTACGTGCCTTGAGCATTATAATCATGACCAAGTTTGGACATATGTTGGTGTGCAAATTTCTTGATGTTAATTTGTGCATTCAACCCTATTGCCTTGAGAGATTGTTCATCCAATTTCAAACAATTCCAAAAGGAAGCCCTAATCTTGTTTTCCATTTGTTGTTGAAGAGCAGTTGGAGGGAAAGTCACAGTCTCTAATGATACACAACCACTAGCATCCAAGATTTTTAAAGATGAGGGAAGCTCTGGAAGGCTTTGAAGCTCTCTACAATACCTTAAATCTAGATATCTCAACCTTGCAAGATGTTTAATGCTTTCAGGCAAATTCTCAATATAAGTGTATGCAAGAAGCAACTTTACAAGTTTTGTTTGAAGTCCAATTGATGAAGGTAGTTGTTTGATACCTGAAAGTTCTAAATTCAACCTTACCATACTCTTTGAGGTCAATGAGAACTCCTTTAGATAAATGCAACCAGCGAGGGAGAGATAGCGAAGGGAGCTTAGATGGATATTGCTTTGAAGGTTTGTCAGGGAAGTGCATCCACCTAGATCCAGTTTCTCAAGTTTGTTGAGAGAAAAAATAGAGGGATGTACACTTGTCAACCCTACACAAAGACGAAGATCAATTTCTACAAGTTTTGTAGCCTTTGACAAGTCTGGGAGCTCCACCAGATATGATGAGAAACTAAGTATAAGAAGCTTTAAGTTCACAAGATCCTGCAACAATTATAAAAAAAATAAAAGCTTTGTCAAAATATTATAAGAAATGTAAAGAAGATAGCTATTTAAAAATAGTTAATTTTTTATTTCTTGAATTTTAATTAAATATAAAATGCATATTAATATACTCTAAATAGTTTAGCATAAACTTTAAATCATATTCTACTATCTTAACACAATATAAATATGTTCTAAAATATGATTGATTGTAAGTAGTAAATGTCTAGTTGTTAAACTCATGATTTATCATACCTTCTCTTCTTTCCAAACTTTTTTCACTTGACTGTTTTGCAAGTTCAATATAACAAGTTTTTTCCCAGAAAACTTGGATGGCAAGGACTCCAAAGGGTAATGTGTCCAACGAAGATATTTGAGTTCATTTGGTAAAGAACCAAGCCCTTGAGGAAGATACAAGCCCCTTTGATTTTGGAGAAAAATATGAGAACCCTTACGATAAATATCCAGATATTGTAGTCTCTTCATCTTATCAAAGACCCGAGGGTTTAACTGCAACTCTTTAATTATCGATAAGTTGATGGCTATGCTTCTAGTAGCCTTACTCCCCTACCAACAAAGTCAAAATAAATTATCAAACATTATAAGTTTCTTTTCCTACAAAAAATTTAAATCTTCTCTCAAATATATTACTTGATAGCTAGCAGTTACCTTGTTATTTTTTAGCACTTGATAAATATCATCAGGATCCCATAGTCGACTTCGGTTTCCAAGGTCTTCAATGGATTCTTCACGAACAATTTCCCAAGCTGTTTCTTGTATAATGTTATGCATTGATACAACATTATCTTGAGAAATAGTTATAAGTGCTTTATTTTGTAGGCTTTCTAAGTCAACATCCACTGAATATCGAGGACCTTTTATCAACATATTGATGTCATCAACTTTCAAATGCAATCCATCAAAAAAGCATGCAATATCCAAAAATATCTTTTTCTCATTATGATCAAGGTCATTATAACTCAGCACAATAACAGCATGAACTTTTTTAAGTGGAACTTTTTTAAGCCTCTTTAATTGAGTTTTCCATATTTTTTTCTTTTTCCCACGAAGAAGCTGGCCCAAAACTTTGAGAACTAATGGAATTCCTTTGGCATAGTTAACCATTCGCTTTGATATCTCATAGTACTCCATTTCAAGAATATGATTTTTTTCAAAGGCATTCAAATTGAAAAGTTGAAAAGATTCATTAAAGTCCATTGGCCTAACCTGATACACTTCTACTGGTTTGGCAAGCACTTGCTTATCTCTAGTTGTTATGATGATTCTACTACCTGCTTCAAACCAATCAAGTGGTCCGATTAACTTTTCTAACTGTTCTGGATCACTGACATCATCAAGAACAATAAGAACCTTCGTACTACGAAGCCTCCTCTTAACAAAATCGGGCAATCCGTGTGGTGTGTTAATTTTCAGATCCGGTTCCTTTAATAGTTTAGAAAAAAGCTCTTCCTTTAATGATATTACTCCTTGTCTTGCAAATTCCTCTCTTACATTAAGCATAAAATGGTGACCTTCATATTCAAGATGTAACCTATTAAATACTTCTTCGGCAATAGTTGTTTTACCAATACCGCCCATCCCCCAAAGTCCAATAGCACGAACATCTTTCAAATGTACTTGTAATAGTGATTCAACATGTGAAATTTGTTTGCCAATTCCGATTAGTCGTTTTGCGTTAAGTTGATGCATATGACTCAACCTCCCCAACACAAATTTAACTATTACATCAAGAAAGTCAGCATCATTCCTATAGAAAACAAAAAAATGTGAAAATGTATGAACCCAAATGGAAGGCTTAAATACTTGTTACCCCTGCAAATATAGCAATTATCCATTTACCCCCTACAAAAAAAAACTTTCAAAAAATACCTTGTAAAATGTAAAATTATCCAGTTACACTCCTGTTGTTATTTTTAGCTAACAACGTTAAGTATATGCTGATTTGACTGTCATTTTGGATCTAGTTTTTCCCTGCAAATATTAAGTGGGATCTAGTTACCCCTGCAAATATTAAGTGTTTCTAGTTACCCCTGCAAATGCCAGCAAAAACTAACAGTTGGGGGGTAAACTAACAGCAGAGGGGTAACTGGATAATTTTACATTTGGAAGGTATTTTTTGAATGTTTTTTTTTGCAAATGGGTAAATGGATAATGACTATATTTGCAGGGGTGACAAGTATTTAAGCTTCTTTAAATTGTAAAGTTAGCTAGAGAGTTTTTGAAAAGTAAAAAATGAATATATATATATATATATATATATATATATATATATATATATATATATATATATATATCAATCCTTTCAAGCATCTTTAAAATTACCATTTAGGTGTAAATATGTTAACAAACTTATATTCAAATATGCCGAGATGATATGATACTTAGATTCTAAAGTGTTATTAAAAAAATAGTATGGTGATATGGTTGAAATATAGTCACATGGTTGAAATTTAGCCGAATAATTGACTAAGACTATAGAAGCTATATTGAGATATCATTTTGTTGGGTGTTTTTTTTTTACCCCCCTTAACCCCATACCCCCTTTTTATGCTAAATCCCCAAAATACCCTTAAATTTTTTTTTTTTTACAAATTTTTGGAAATTGGATTCTTCGTCGAAACCATAAGGACTGTCGTTGAGATCCTTCGTCGTTTGACTCCACCACCATCTCAGTAGTTTCTATTATGTTTTCGTTTTGTTTGTTGTTGCAATCTGTTAGTTTCTATTATGTTTTCGTTTTGTTTGTTGTTACAATCTGTTATTTTAAATCAATGTAGAAGGCTTTTTTAATTAATCAAATAAATGTTTGAGTTTTTATTTTTGCACTCCGGAAACACTATATTATATGATAAATTCAGAAGGCAAATTTGAGGTATTTCCGGAAATACCTCAAATTTAGATAAATTCGGAAGGCAATATTGAGGGAGGTATATGATATTTCTAGAAATATCTCATTTTACGGTATTTCCGGAATGTAAAATGTGTTCCGGAAATACCATAAATGGAGATATTTCCGGAAAATCAAAAAAATATACTTCCGGATTTATCCTGATTTGAGGTATTTTCGAAATTTTTTGAAATTTAAGGGGTATTTTTGTCCGTTTGGTCATTTTGGGGGGTATGGGGTATAAGGGGGGTGGGGGTACAAAAAAAACACCCCATTTTCTTATGTGGACTAAATAAATTTAGCCGAACCCTGGTGCTATAGAGAATCCGTTGGAGAAGGTGAAAGAGGCAGTACAAAATTGGACATTGTAGAAGAGGTCAAAAAAAGAAAACTATCGGACATATATATACAGGGCACAAGGAGAAGTGTCAGGTTTGATGCAAGGGTGTAATTTCTTCACTCTTTATCCTGTTTGCTTTCAATTTTCTGTTATGTCTGTTTTGTGTAGACGAGTTGTTGTCTGTTTTTGTTATGCGTTGTTGTGTTGACAGAGTTGTTTTTAGGCCCGTTGTTGTAAGCTTTTGTTGGGGGGGAATTGCGCAGGGAGAGAGCACGTAGCAGAAAAATAGATAAGAGACGGAAAAACTGGGCAAAAGCAATGAAACAGAAATTTCAAAGTGAAACTGTATTATTCGATTCTCATTTTTACAGGCAGTCGAAAATATATATATACATGATAATGCCAGGCCCATGATTCGGCTAGGCCCATGTTTCGACTAGGTCCATAAATGGCTTACTTACTACACCTACCTATATTACAAGCAATTGAATTACTAGGCATATCTCAATATTCCCTCTTAATTCACATTGCTAAGTGACATCATCCCAAGTATTGTTCTCAGTTCTTCGAATCTTCCCTTTTGCAATGGCTTGGTCATTGCATCAGCTACTTGCGGTTCTAAACAGCAGTGTTCCAGGTTCAGTTTCTCATTATTGACTTGATCACGCAGGAAGTGATATCTGGTCTCTATATGCTTCGACCTACCATGAGCGACAGGGTTCTTAGCCAAATCTATCGCAAACTTGTTGTCTATCAATAACTTCATTGCTGTAATTCTGTGCAGGCCAGTTTCGACTAATAGCATGCTTAGCCATGATGCTTGACATGCAGCAAAGGAAGCAGGCACGTACTATGCTTCACAGGAGGACAACGCCACTATGCTTTGCTTCTTCGAACACCATGAGATGGGTGCTGTTCCATACATGAAGACATACCCACTTGTGCTCTTTCGATCACTCTTGTCTCCACTCCAGTCGGAATCAGTGTAACCAAACACTTCAGTGCTAGCCTTCGACTCAGTCTTGCTAGGGAATAGAATACCATAACTTTGTGTTCCCTTTATGTATCTAAGCACTCTTTTTGCAGCTACTAGATGGGAGGTTCTTGGCTTCTCCATGAATCTGCTTATCATTTCAACCCTAAACATAATGTCAGGTCGAGTGTTGCAAAGGTACCTAAGGGATCCAACAATCTGTTTGTAGAGGGTGGCATCTACTTCACCCCCTTCATTATCTTTCGACAGCTTGCTGCTTGTGTCAGTTGGTGTCGAAACTTCCTTACAGTTGGTCATGTCGAATCTGTTCAGGATATCAGCTGCATATTTCGATTGATGCAGAAATATTCCCTTTCTTGTCTTCGTAAATTCCATTCCTAAGAAATATGATAGATGTCCTAGATCACTCATTTCAAACTCAGACATCATCACTCTCTTAAAGGAGTCGACTTCAACTTCATTGCTGCCAGTTACTAGTAGATCATCTACATACAAGCACAGCAGCAACTGAGTCTCAGTTCCATTCTTCTTAACATATACACCATGTTCATTGGTGCATCTAATGAACTTTTGAGCCAAAAGAAATCCATCAATTCTCTTGTTCCATGCCCTTGGGGCTTGCTTAAGTCCATATAGAGCCTTCTCAAGCTTGAATACCTTGTCTTCTTGTCCCTTCAATTCAAATCCAGATGGTTGGCAAACATAGACTTCCTCTTCCAGAGGTCCATTAAGAAAAACTGACTTTACATCAAGTTGATGTAGGGGCCAGCCTCTATGACTTGCCAATGCCACTACCAGTCTTATGGTCTCAATCCTGGCTACAGGGGCAAAGACTTCATTGAAATCCAACCCAGATTTTTGCAGGAAACCTTTAGCTACTAGTCTGGCCTTATACTTGGCCACTTCTCCATTGGGTTTGACTTTGGTTTTGTAGACTCATTTCACACCTATTGCCTTCTTTTGCTTTGGAAGTTCGACTAGCTTCCATGTGCCATTTTTCTCTATTGACTTTAACTCCTCAATCATGGCTTCCTTCCACTGTTTGTGATTAAGAGCTTGCTCTAGGCTCACTGGTTCTGCTTCAGCCATCAGTGCAAAGTGTGTCAGGTCTCCTTCTGCTGTAATAGCAGAGTCTAGGAATGTGTCGAATCCTTCTAACCTTACTGATCTCTGCATTTCCCTCTGTGACCTTCTGATAGGTTCGACAGCAACAAGTTCTGGTTCGACAACAACATTTTCTTCAGGTTTTGTAGCTTCAGTAGCTATATTCTGATCATCTAGATCCTGTACTTCGTCGAAGTCCAGTATTGCAGCTCTTTCACAGCCTTCCTCATTCTGATTATCCCAGTTCCAATGTTTCGACTCATCCACTATGACATCTATGCTCTTCACTATTTTCTTCTGCACAGGATCATACAGTTTGTATGCTCCTGTCGAATGATACCCAACAAAGATCATTTGTTGTGCTCTATCATCTAGCTTGTTCCTTAGTTGCTCAGGGACATGTCTGTAACATAATGAGCCAATTATTCTGAGATGCTTAACACTTGGCTTTTTTTCTAGCCAAGCTTCTTTAGGTGTCCTCCCAATCAATCTCTTTGTGGGGCACTTGTTCAGAATGTACACAACTGTGGCTACTAGTTCTCCCCATAAACTGTGAGGTAGCCTTTTTTCCTTCATCACACTTCTCACCATGTCGAGGATGGTTCTGTTTTTCCTCTCAGTTGTTCCATTATGCTGAGGTGTGTAAGGTGCAGTGACTTCATGTACTATGCCTTCGTTTTCACAGAACTTTACAAATTCATGTGAATTGTACTCACCACCTCCATCTGTTCTAAGGGTTTTGATTGCACACTCACTTTGCTTTTCAATCATTACCTTGAAGTTTTTGAATACTCCCAGTACTTCACTCTTCCTTTTGATCAAGTACACCCATGTCATTCTAGTGTACTCGTCAATGAAGGTGACAAAGTACTTGTTCCCTCCTAATGAACTGACCTCAAAGGGACCACAAGCATCAGAAAATATCACTTATAACTTCTTCTCTGCTCTGCCTAGCACCTCTGGTTTGAAGGAGTTTCTTGGTTGCTTCGACTTGCAGCAACTATCACATACTTCGACAAGTACCTTTACTGCTGGCAACCCATGAACCATCTTCTTCTCATGTAGTTGACTCAAGCTTTTGAAGTTTAGGTGGCCAAATCTTCTGTGCCACTTTCAGTGCTCCTCTTCGACAGTGGTTTTGAGGCATTGCTCTTCGACTACTTGCAATTTGATCTTGAAGGTTCTGTTACTCTGCATCGACACCTTCAGGATCATTTTCTTGTTTGAATCAAACAAGCTGAGACTGTTATCATCCATCTCGACAGAGAATTTCTTCTCAATCATCTACCCAATACTTAGCAGATTCCTCCTCATCTTTGGTACGTAGAACACTTCCTGAATATAGCACCACTTTCCATCTTTCAACAGGAACTTTATGGTACCAATTCCTTCTGCAGTGACTCTGCTGTTGTCTGCAAATCTTATTCTTTTGTTTATCTGCTTCAATTCGACAAACCACACCTTATGGCAGCACATGTGGTTTGAACATCCTGTGTCGAGATACCATTCGACAGATTTCTCTTCAGTCGAATTTGTATCTGCCTTCAGCAACAGCAATTCTGTGTCAGTAGCTGTCATGAAGGATAATTCTTCATCATCGTTGCTGGCTATGTTGGAGGCATCACCAGTGTCACCCCTGCCCTGCCACACACACATTGCACAAGTATCTTGAGCATCACAAGTGTTTCCACTTTCACTAGTGTTCCCACTGTTTTGCTCGCTACTTTCAGCAACTTTTACATTGAGATGAGTGTCTTCTTCAATCTCATCATCTATGACTGCCATTAGCATTAACTCTTCTGAGTCAGAATCAGAGTCTGTGCCTCCATCATTTGCAAATTTGGCTTCAGCATCTTTGTTCCTAGGAACCTTCTAGTTCTTACATTTGTTCCTATAATGCCCAAATTGCTGACAGTTATAGCACTGAACTTTCGACAGATCTTGCTTCTTCTTGTCAAAACTTTCTCGTTCTTCTTTCTTGCTTCCAGATTCCTTTTCTTTACCCTTCCATTTTCCTTTCTTGTTGCCTGCCTTCCAATTTTTCTTAGAGGAGTGTGATACTAAGGCTTGTTCAGTCTCTTTTTCTGAACTTCTCTGCCTAATTCTCAATTCATGAGCCTCTAAGGAACCTTGAAGTTCATCTAACTTCATTTCATCTATGTTCTTGGATTCTTCGATAGCAGTTACAACATAGTCGAATTTTGGAGTTAAGGATCTAAGCACCTTTTCTACTTTACTGGTTTCAGATACAGTCTTACCATTGCCTTTCATTTGATTAGTTAAAGCTACTAACCTCGTAATAAATTCACCAATTGATTCTCCATCTTTCATCCTCAGTGCCTCGTATTTCTTCTTGAGAGACTGCAGGCGTATCTTCTTCAGTCTATCCGCACCTCCATTTGCATTCTTGAGGATATCCCATGCTTCTTTTGCTGAATCACAATCAATGATCAGGTTCAGAATGTTCGAATCAACACTTTGATGAATCAAGAATAACCCTTTTCCATCTTTCTTTCTCAGTGCATGGTGGTTGTTCCTCACCGCTTATGTGGCGTTTGCTGCCAATGGTGGAACACCATCATTCACGATTTCAAGTACAACTTGAAACTGAAACAAGACTTTCATCTGTGCACACCATCGTTCGTAGTCCTTTCCATTGAAGATAGGGAGGTTCAACGGAATCCCACCGCCACCGTTGTCTCGCGTCGCCATTGGAAGGATCGTTATAGCTCTGTTATACCAATTTGTTGGGGGTAATTGCGCAACAGAAAAATAGAGAAGAGAGGGAAAAACTGGGCAAAAGCAATGAAACCGAAATTTCAAAGTGAAACTGTATTATTCAATTCTCATTTTTACAGGCAGTCAAAAATATATATATACATGATAACGCCAGGCCCATGATTCGGCTAGGCCCATGTTTCGACCAGGCCCATAAAGGGCTTACTTACTACACCTACCTATATTACAAGCAATTGAATTACTAGGCATATCTCAATAGCTTTGACTAGACTACCCTTGAGCACCTATATCCTTTGAGATTTTCTTTCCTCTCCTTGAAATGGGTTGTTTTTCATTTCAGAGATCCCTTTCTCTTATCATTTTCTTGAATGAATTGCTCAATACACACAACACTAGATATAGGCCAGAACAAGCTTTCCCCACATCTTCTCCCTTAGCCATATAGTTGCATATATATATATATATATATATATATATATATATATATATATATATATATATATATATATATATATATATATATATATATACACTCTGCCTCAACGATTTGCATAAAATACTATTATGCAATCTTCTTGAACCTCTCAATGAAGTGGGTTGTTGATTCATCAACTTTTTTCAAATTCGTGAGATTGCCTATGTTACTACTAGTTAAGGCTAGTAAAACCTGTCAGGGAAATATCTCTCCATTTCTGCCTAAGTTTAAATTGAATTTAGAGATATGTAGACCCACTCTAGATATGGTGTCGACTATTAGACTAGTGGGATTGTGGAGTTCTGGTTGAGCTTGCACCGAAGGTGGGATATTAACCCATGTCGGCTTAGCGGTTTCATCTTTAGGGTTTCCAACATAAATTTCTTAAACGACCGGTTAGCTAGCTAGCTAGGTAAGGTTGAATGGTGTTTCATTTCTACTCGCCAATGTAGCCACCAGCCATTTGGAGCGAATTTTTACCCACTTGTAGATTAGCCGATATAGGTGGGTATTTTTTTGATAAGCAAATGTTAGTGGAGGTGGGGGAATGTTAGTTTATGAGATTTGAACCCGGGACCTCCTTCTTGCAACTACTTCATGTCCTTTAACTCGCCAACCAAGCTACATTCCTAGGACCGATACAGGTGGGGATGGTGCCTATATCTTCTGCTCCGAGTATCTACTTGTTGGTTGTAGCTAGCCTCCTCCTTGGCCAAAGCCTCCCCACCCCAACGTAGGGTGGATTGTTTACCTACAAGGGGCCTCCATATGTTTGACCATAGAGTGAGCCTTAAAACATGTCAATTCGTCCTATTGCTTCTGTTAACCTTTTAGTCATCCCCACTTGTCCATATTGAAGAATAACTTAATTATGTGAAACATTCGCCAAATATTGCACCCCACAAATTATGGTGGAAATAACACTCGATTGAGGGATCATTGAGTTATAGGGTACCTGATGATTCACAATCGATTGAGCCTGGGAAGGCCCTACCAGAGTGTAATTTGACAGGGTATGTGATAGGGTGCCTACCTAATACGAGTATCCTACATTGCCTTGAACAATTGGCGTACCCGAGCTGCCTCTAGAGAATTGGTTTTTTTGCTTTCTGTTATGGCATACACAAATTGTTAGTACACATGGAATATTTTGCTGATGAGGCAAGTCAAGGGTGACCTCACTCTTATTGAAGTCAGCCCTCTATTATTCTCTCAAGAAAAAGCTGTTGTTGTTAGTTAGGCTTTCTGCTTTCAACCGTTATTCTCAGCAACTGATTCTCACTGATGTATATATGTATCAGCCTTTAGTTGTTTAGTCAGTTAGTTGATTCATTTTGTATCAGAGGGTTTTCGTGTGGAGAGAAACACTGGGAAAACTGGGCAAAGGGAAGTGAGGGGGAAATCCAAGATTGGGTCTCAAATTGTACATTTCACTTTCGAATACATTGATTCAATGAAGATGGATTCAAGCAATTGCTTGATCCCCTAGATGTAGGTACCATTCAGGTGCTGAACTGGATGAACAGGGACTCGAAGAAACACTCGAGGGGGAGAACAAATTGCCAGACACTCTCACTGAGAAAGAGAAGAAAGAAATCATGAACAAGGCTCATAGCGCCATCATATTATGCTTGGGGAGATAAGGTACTTAGAGAAATTTCAAAAGAAAAAACTGCTGCTGCTATATGGCTGAAATTAGAAGTCTCTATATGACAAAAACCCTAGCAAATAGGCTTTACCTTAAGGAAAAACTTTACACTTTCAAAATGGATAATGGAACATCAATTAGTGATCACATAGATGAGTTTAATAGACTAATTCTTGATCTTGAAAATATAGACATTAAGATAGACGATGAAGATCAAGCATTACTCCTAATTAGATCATTGTCTAGCTCTTATGATATTTTGACTGATACACTCATCTATGGAAGAGAATCACTAAGCCTAGAAGAAGTACATAGTGCTCTATTATCCAAGGAACTGTCAAAGAAAGGTAACCAAAGGGAAACAGATCAAGGGGAAAATTTGATGGTTAGGGATAGATCAGAAAAGAAAGAAAATAGGAAAGCAAGAATCAAGACCAGATCTAAATCAAAGCCTAAGCACAACAGGTGCTACATATGTGATAAAGAGGGACATTTCAAGAGAATTTGCCCTGAGAAAAATAACAAGAAGAAGAATCAACACAAAGAAGAAGCAAGTAGTGCATTTGTAGCCTCAGATGGCTATGATAGCTGTGAGTTACTGTATGCTGATGATGATGAATACTGTGAGGAGATAGACACTGCCAGTGAAATGAAGAATGAGACTCTTGGGACTGTTAATAATGATGAAGGTTATGTGATGACTGTTGCAGATAAAGAAAGGATTGAATCAAGTTCAATGACCACAGCAACTAGTGAAGAAGACAAAGATGATGCTCTGGTAGCTGCTGATGAGGAGAGGGTTGAATGAAATTCAACAGCCACTACTACAGAGAATGATGAGTGAGTGTTGGACTCAAGTTGCTCATACCACATGTGCCCAAGGAGGGACTGATTTGTTGAGTATAAGCCATACAATGGAGGACAAGTAATGATGGGAAACAACAAGGCTTGTAGGGTCATTGGAATTTGTACAGTAAGATTGATATTAGCTGATGGTACAGTGAAGATGTTAAAAGATGTTAGGCATGTTCCAGACCTCAAGAGATCTCTAATTTCTCTAGCAACATTGGAGGCTGCAGGGTACAGTTTCAGAGACGAGGATTCTATTCTAAAAATCATGAAAAGATCAAGGGTTGTTCTAAAAGGGACAAGGAGAAAAAAAAACTTGTATGTCTTGATGGGAAGTACAATGACAGGAGAAGTTCAAATGGCCACTTCCAGTGACAACAAAACACTCACATGGCACCAAAGACTTGGACATATGAATGAAGAGGGCCTAAAGGAACTTGACAAGCAAGGACTTTTATGTGGTGAAAAAATCTCTAAATTGGAATTCTGTGAGCACTGCATTTTTGAAAAGCAAACCAGAGTCAAATTTGCCACTGGTGTACACAAGACTATAGAGAAGCTTGGCTACATTCATTCAGACTTGTGGGGGCCATCTCAAACTCCAACACATATGGAGGAAAAAGGTATTTCATGACTTTTACTAATGATTTTAGTAGGAAAGTCGGGATATAGTTGTTAAAAACCAAAGATGAAGCATTTAGAACTTTTGTTTGAATGGAAAACAAGAGTAGAAAATCAATGTGGCTTGAAAGTTAAAGCACTTAGAACCGATAATGGCTTGGAATTTTGCAATGACGAATTCAATAGCTTCTGTAGAGAGCATGGAATATATAGAAATCTCACAGTTAGAGGAACTCCTCAGCAAAATGGATTAGCAGAGAGACTAAACAGGACTCTATTGGAGAAAGTAAGATGTATGATTTCATGTGCTAAGCTACCAAAGTCTTTTTGGGGAGAAGCAGTGCATACAGCTTGCTATCTTGTCAATAGGAGTCCATCGACTGCTTTAAACTTCAAAACACCTCAAGAGGTGTGGACTAGCAACCACCGGACTATACAAACTTGAAATTTTTTGGATGTCCTGCATATTTTCATGTAAATGATGGAAAATTGGAACCGAGATCAAAGAAGGGAATCCTCATGGGTTATCCTGATGGAGTAAAGGGCTACAGAATTTGGTCAACAGATGACAAGAGATGCATAATAAGTAGAGATGTGATCTTTAAAGAATCAGAGTTGACAAATTGCAAAGAAAGTACTGAAACTCTTGAAAAGAGTGAACCTGCTAATGAATTTCAAATTGAGGCGGAGCCTGTAAATCAACATACTCATTAGGATGAAAGTGTTGGTCAAGACAACAACCAAGAAGAAGACATTAGTACTGAGTCTGAGACTGAAAGAGTAGAACCAGTTGAAGACTATCTGCTCTGTAGAGACAGAGCAAGAAGACTGACCAAACCACCAAACAGGTTTGGATATGAGGCAGCCACTGCTTATGCTTTAAATACTGTTGAAGACTTGATGAATGAAGAGCCTACCTCCTACCATGTAGCAATCACAAGTAAACAACATGTTGAATGAAAAGTTCCATGGAAGAGGAGATGAATGCACTTCATAAGAATCAAACATGGAGGCTTGTGAAGAAGCCTACTGGAGCCAAACTTGTAGCATCCAAATGGATCTACAAAAGAAAAGAAGGTAACTCTGATGGGGATCCACCTAGGTTCAAAGCTAGATTGGTTGCAAAGGGCTACACTCAAAGAAAGGGTATTGACTACAATGAGATTTTTTCTCCTGTAGTCAAACATAACTCAATAAGAGTTGTAGTGGCCATACTTGCACAGTTTGATTTGTACCTAGAACAAATGGATGTTAAAACAGCATTCCTTCATGGAATACTTGAAGAAAAAATCTACATGGCTCAGCCAAAGGGCTTTGAAGAAAAAGTAAAAGAAGATCATGTGTGTTTGCTGCAAAAATCTCTATATGGTTTAAAATAGTCTCCTCGCCAATGGTACAAAATATTTGATATTTTGTTGAATATCAAGTTTAAAAGGAGTAATTGTGATAGCTGTGTCTACTACAAGAAACTAGATGATAATCATTACATCTACTTGCTCTTGTATGTAGATGACATGCTCATTGCAAGCAAGAACCATCTTGAAATCACCAAACTCAAGAACCTACTGAAGAAGGAATTTGAAATGAAGGATATGGGACCAGCAAAGAAGATCCTAGGTATGGAAATTAAAAGGAAAGAAAACTGAGAAGGATTGACACTAACACAGGAAGGCTACTCAAGGAAAGTTGTGAATCAATTAAATATGACTGAAGCAAAGACTGCTAGTATTCCTATTGGGTCTCAATTCAAACTTTCACAAGAAGATTCTCCTAAATCTGAAGAAGAAAGGGACATGATGAATAAGACCCCATATGCTAGTGGTGTTGGCAGTCTAATGTATGCCATGGTGTGCACTAGACCTGACCTAGCCTATGCTCTTAGTCTTGTGAGTAGATACATGTCAAACCCAAGACAGCAACACTGGCTAGCTGTTAAAAATATCCTGAGATACTTAAAGGGCAGTGTAAAACTGGACCTGAACTATATATACAAAGGATGAACACAACTCAGGTGGAGTTGTTGGACACGTTGACTCTGACTTTGCTGGTGATAGGGATAAAAGGAGATCACTCACAGGTTACGTGTTCACCCTCTATGGTAACACAATGAGTTAGAAGACCTCTCTTGAACATGTGGTGGCTCTATCTACTACTGAAGCTGAGTATATTGGAGTAACTGAGGCTGTGAAGGAAGCACTGTGGTTAAAGGGGCTGGTTAATGAACTTGGTATTGATCAAGATCATGTCAAGGTCTATTGTGATAATCAAATTGTCATACACTTGTGTAAAAATCAATCCTTTCATGAAAGGACTAAGCACATAGACACAAGGCTGCACTGGATTAAAGATATCATAGCATAGGGTAAGGTGCAGATTCATATGGTGCATACTGCTCATAATCCTGCAAATTTTATAACAAAAGTTGTACCACTAACCAAGTTCAAACACTGTTTGAACTTGCTGAATGCTGATAAAGGTTAGTGAGGATATCTGGATCAAGTTCTCTGTTTGAATCCTGAATTGAATCAAGGTGTTTGTGTATGCCAAGGTGGAGATTGTTGTTATGGCATACACAAATTGTTAGTACACGTGGAATATTTTGCTGATGTGGCAAGTCAAGGGTGACCTCACTCTTATTGAAGTCATCCCTATATTATTCTCTCAAGAAAACGCCGTTGCTGTTAGTTAGGCTTTCTGTTTTCAACCGTTATTCTCAGCAACTGATTCTCACTGATGTATATATGTATCAGCCTTTAGTTACGTTGTTTAGTCAGTTAAAGGGTTTTCGTGTGGAGAGAAACACTGGGAAAACTGGGCAAAGGGAAGTGGGGGGGGGGGGGGAATCCAAGATTGGGTCTCAAATTGTACGTTTCACTTTCGAATACATTGATTCAATGAAGATGGATTCAAGCAATTGCTTGATCCCCCAAATGTAGGTACCATTCAGGTGCTGAATTGGGTGAACAAATCGTTGTGTTCAATTCTTTAATTCTTTCTCAATTTCGTTTATGGTTTTTTAATTGAACAGTTAGTGTTATTTCAATTGGCAATCTCAGAATTGCTGTTTATCAGTGAAATTGGTTCTGGTAGTGTGTTCATTTTGTGCGTTCATTCTTGCAGTGATCCTCAACACTTTCCAATTACCCTATCTATTGGACCTCATTGTGTACCATAGACTTGACAATGTCATCCAACTTTTGTGAAAATTTGACACATTAAATGGTGTATCGCTTGTCGATATGCTATCTTATGAAGAATGTGGTGATCATTACCATGGGATGCTCCATTTTAGTTTCGTTGGAAGGACCAAGAAACTCATGTGTGGTGGAACACTTTGAGTAGGCATCCCTGGGGTAAGAACAGGGTCCACAATCTTGCGAGAATTAGTTTTCTTCGAGGCTGATGGCTGATCCATGTTGCTCAAACTCTTTCTAGAGCTTAATGTGCCTAAGATGATCACAACTAGAAGAATCAAACTTTTTAGTTTGCTTACATATTGCGGTTCCATTGAGTGTGCCAATTTTTTCCGACTAAATGTTACTCGAGTGGATCAGCTGATAAATCTCAACAGGGACTCCCTTTTCTTCAAGCAATTACGCGAAGAGCAAAATTTTATCTCTTAGCTATAGGTTCTCTATTACTCCAAAGACCATTGGGCTAGGCAATTTAATGTTTGATATCTACTGGACTATGATAAGCATGAATAAATTGCACGTAAGGATTAAAATGCTTGAAAATAAGAGTTTAATTGATTGATGTGTGTCTCTACAATTTTTACAAGCAATGGCTAAAGACAAAAACCTAAGTGAAGTCTTTGTTGGTCATTATAGTTTGCTAATAACTAACTATGCTTCGACTAACAATCATTCGGCTGAGAATAACAACCCTAATACTAACCATGTCTTTTGTCATGGGTGCTTGATAAACTCCCTTGAGCTTTCACGTATGTTCTTTAACGCCTAATTTTGTGCGATACTTATCAACTCTTTAGCTACTTAAACTTTCGGGGCAGTCCCTACTTTTGTCCACCTAACTCATCCCTTTTCTTTAATGAAATGAATTAATTAAATCCAAGAAATAAGTCAATACTGATGATTAGATCGCCACATAAAAAATAAGGATCTTCCTTAGCTTTTGGTTCGCACAACAGATCTGCTGTCTTACCCTCGATCGACCTATATTCAACTACTTCTAATGATCGCATGTGTGCCATATTCGATTGGCACTTAATAATTTTAGGTTTAAACAATCGTAAATAGTTAATTTACATTATAACAATTTTAACTAGCCAAATTACGATAAACAACTAAAAGCTATATACCATAAATGATATACAACTTTTAAAACCGTAGTAGACTGTAAATATATATCGTATATAACCTATTTATGATACAGAATTTTAAAACTATAAACGTAAATAAGTTATTTACAATATTAAAGAGCTTATTTGAAATATATATCTTTCGGAGTGTGCTTTTTTAAATTATTTTTTGAAATACATAATTTTAAATTGCTATGTATGGATGGACACACACACACACACACACACACACACACACACATATATATATATATATATATATATATATATATATATATATATATATATATATATATGCTTAAAAAAACACAAACAAATAAAAATATGGCAAATTAACAGCTGGGAAATATTGAATAATCAAGGTAAATTAAAAGCAATATACTCACAGAAAATTTGATGAATGATATCCTGAGATATCCGCAGTTTCCTTCAAAGCAGATCTCCAGGCTGACACCCTGGTCAAATTATTGTACTTTCTTTCATGTCTAACAAAATTTTCTCCGTAAGTACCGGTTTGCTTCCTCACTTCACTGGGATTTACTTCATAGAAAACTGGTAATACAATTTGTCCATATTTGTGTCTGCACTCATTAATTTTGACAAGCTCATCCAAACACCACCTTGAAGAAGAATAGTTTTTTGAGAATATGACCAAAGAAATGAGAGATTTTTCAATTGCATCATGAAGTGATTTTTGTGTGTCTTCTGATCTTGGAAGTTCATCATCATCTATAAAGTAGTATATTCGCTTACTTTTAAATTCCTTTCTCAAATGGCTAAGAAAAACATCTCGGATCTCACCTCGAAAGTTAACAAAAACATCATACTTAATTTTTGGAGCTGAGACAGGGCTAGATTGAAAAACATCATAGTTGTCCAATGATGTTGTGTTTGTTGCTTCACCCTTTAATTTCAACATAATAAGCAAGAGACAAACAAATAAACACATTTGTTTAGAGAAGTTTGGGAGGCCACCATTGAATACACACATTTTTGATTTGTCTCTAGTCAACTTTTTTAACGTAAAAAAAAAAACTAAGTGAACTACTAACCTCGATTTAAGAGAGAAGAATTAGAAAGCGAAATCAGAAAACCACATTACTAATTAACCTCGATTTATTTTGCATTTGGATGGATAGTGGATATATAGAAATCAGAAAACTAACGAGTACGACATTCGACATTATATGTATTTTTTATAAGCAAACATTATAATTTTCGTTCACATTGTAAAATGTATGGGTGGTTGTAAGAAGTTTCCTATGATTTGCATAAGTCAAGTCAACATACAAAGTTAGCTCCGGTGCGAATTATAATTTTGTCGTTAGAGTCGGTAGGCAATGCCGCAATGGTATTGAAAGGAATCAATTAATTAATTAATTAATTAATTAATTATTTAATTAATAGGAATAAATTCAACTAAACTCTAAAATCTAATCTCTTGTTAGTAACAGACACATTAGACTTCATAAAATACAACTGGCATTTTGTACAGAGAACTAAAATAACATGGATAGAATTCAAACGCAAAACACTTTTTATTTTTACAAAAAAATTAGGTGAGTTTGATGTTAAGACTCATTGCGTAAGAGAAAACCGCAAAGCTCAAAAAATATTTCTAACCAAAGATATCCTTACATCGACAACAAATTTTGAGCTCATAACCTTGTGAGAGATGAGTCATATATTAACAACTAAAATGTGTGTAGCAAAATAAAAACAATATTCAACTAGATTTTAGATCCAACACCTGATTGTTTTGAAACTTAATCAATCTGATTTTTTTTTTTGGCATAGTTTGTGTTGAATAGTTACTAGTCTTTGCACCATTGAGTAGAACTGGCCCCACCAAACAATTTGATAACCTAGTGTTTTGAGTTGAGGTTGACTCACTAAACAATTGAGCCATTATGACCCACATACTAGAATGACCTCTCTTTTATGTTTTTTCTTTCTTTGTTCACCGTTAAACTGGCTCGAGTTGCATCTGGTTATGAAAAACATAATCTATTAATACACAATTAAACTGGCCTGACCTGACCCATTTTTTTGCATTTTGGCAAGTTGGGTTTGAACTCTTCAAAAGATATTTTTTTTAGTAAAAGAAGTAAAGAAGTCTCGTTAAAACCTTTTGATGTTAAAAAACATTAATAAGGAAAAAAAGTACTCCTCCCAATTTTATTATATATAAGAGAAAAAAAGAAAAAGACAAAAGAGAGGCCTAAGGAAGATTAGACTAATATCCTTGGCAAGAATAGAAATTAAAGTCAAAGTAGTAGTTTGGAACCCTAAAAAGATGTTAATTCTTGAAATTTCTTGAACCTTTATGATAAAAATGTCTTGAAATTTATGCAAAAGCTCGAAGTATTTTCCACGATTAGCAATGCATGATAAAATAGGTGCATGTCCATTTCCTTTTGGAAACCCACCGGGGGTATCATGCAAAGACTAGAGAAATAGGTGAGCAATTTCTTGACTGATTCATGATGGTGCATCACAAATTAAACTACAAAAGGAAATGGAATGAATGAGTCAATGAAGAAAATGACCAATCATAAAGGAGCTACACATTTGACTCTTCGTTAGTTGCCACGAATTGTGGGGGATACATATCTGACTCAACTCACCTGCTAATAATTTGATGAATATAATTAAAGAAGGTCTAGCCGTGTAGGTCCCATATATGTTCAACCTCCTTTTATAATTGCTGGATTTCATTTAATGACAAGTTAGAGTGCTATCAACTCTTATTTATATATATCCTCTCTAGCTAGGTTTTCATTTTTCAAAGCAGTGAAACTTACGTGTATTTCACCAAGTTATAGAGTATTAGAGAGAGTATGCGAAATAGAGTGTTGCTAATATTTTTTTGAATGATTTTTATCCGCATGTTGTTCAAACACTTTTCTTACAGATAATTAGGTTATAGGTTATGTTCAGTAAAAAGTACTGAACAACGAATAAATCAGTGAATAGTGAATAAAACTAGGTTATTGCGGATAGTAGATAAATTACCCAATTGATTTAATTTTTTTTTTTGTAAAAACAGTGATTAAGCTAGATTAAAAATACAAAATATTATAAAGAGACATTTGTGATTAATATTTAAAAAAGAGAAAAAATATATATTTATTTAAGAATAAATGAGGAATTTAATTAATGTAATAAGGGTAGCAACTAGCACTACAAGAAAATCGACGATTTCAGACGGCGTTTTTCGTCGCAAATGCAGCGATTTTCGTCGCAAATTGACGTTTTCGACGAACTTTCCGACGGACAAAAAGCCGTCGCAAATCATTTCCGACGGATTTTTTCGTTGCAAATGTCTCCGTCGCAAAGTCGTCGGAAATCCATCGCAAATATCCGTGGCAAATTCGTCGCAAACTCTGACACCTTTTCGTCGCAAATCCGTCAGAGATTTTAAAAAAAAATTAAAAAAAAATTAAATCCAACAGTCGTCCTTATACCCTTGCAATTCCTTCTCTTATACACTAGTAATTATCATAAAATCAAAATCCTTTATACAAACTTTTTTCAACCACAATGAACTATTAACTAAAAGCTCAATTGCTAAAAAAACTTGTCCCCAACAATACTCAAATTGTTACAAATATGTTTAGAAAGAAGCACAAACAAAACTTGATGAAACCCATCCAATTTTCACAAGGATGATAAAAAACATAAAACTATCTTGAAGAAGATTATTGTATTTACAGAGCTGTGTAACAAATCATGACAGATGATGTACCAGTACTAGTACAATATATAAATTCACATAATTATAACGCATAATGCTACAACAATTATACATTGGTACTCAATGGAACGCATTTAGGATTTATGCACTGAAACCACTGTGCAGAGAAGCTTGCAAAGGATCTCATGTGTTTTATCCCATACTGAGATAGGGATCCACAATGTGACTCAAAAGTCCTAACCTGCATCAACAATTATCCAACATGTATTATTTAAATAGCTAGAAAAAGAAAAACAACAAAAGTAGCTTTAAACAAACAGGACAGACAGATTCTATAAAGGACAAAGCTTGTGGACATGGGAACATAAATTCAAGAAAGTGGCTTTCTAAAGAAAGTAAATTCAAACTCTCAAGGACAAAATACTACAAGGGTAACACTAACGTGCAGAGGGGGAAAACTCCATTAGTTTCTAGTTCACTAATTCATCATATATTAGAAGGGCAATTGTCTACTTCACATTAAATCAATATCACAGACAGAGCAATTGCAAAGAAAATATCTAAACACACATCATCACTTCATGAATGGAAGTTATCTAAATCCACACTTTCTAAAATCTAAAATCTGTAAAAAAGAAGGAGCATGAACTGAACCTGTGAAGGTTATCAAGAACAAACCTCTTCAGTGACTGGTGAGTGAAGTGATGAATTATCGGTGCAAGAACAAAGATATCAAATCTTGCTAGAACTGAACCTGTGAACAAATGGAATCTAACAATCAGCTTCAGTATCTAAACACACACCATCAACTCATGAATAGAAATTATTTAATGTAACATCCTGATTTAGGGTCGACTACCCAAATCGAAATATTAATTCTCAATACAATTCAGAGATGCACAAGCGGATATAAAGCATAATCAAGGCAATTTAATTATGAAATGTACGGGGATCATGACTTCCCCTCTCGAGCACACTCACCATTCTTTAATCAATTGATTTAATTTCCCCTATATATATATATATATATATATATATATATATATATATATATATATATATATATATATATATATATAGGATACATGGTGGTCTTACACGTAGATCGAAAGTACATTGATTCAGTCTGCAGAAATTTCCAACAAATAGCTTATAGACAGAAATTTCGGAAAACATTCATAAACTTCAACAGATTAATTACCCTATCAAACGGTATCGAAAAATTACAAATGACCATTCATTTGAAAGCTTGAAATGTCTAGTTTCTGACTATGATCTTAGATTGTCAAAAGGATGAGTCAAATGGTACAGTTTTTTCAACAAGGCAGCATGTCCAGAAACGGGGCAGCGGCTGTGTCCTAAGTTGGGACTCCTCTAAAATGACCAAAACAGACCGGAATGACATGAAACTTGAGCCTAAACAGTAGCAAAAATTTGTCTAGTTTTCAAAGAAATTGGATTCATTTGAAAAAGAGTTCATTTGAAGACACCACTACCCAAAATACTGACCGTATGACCAAATTGTTCCCAAAATGTTACCCTAACTTGTGGAGCCTATAACTGGAGCTATACTACTCCAAATGCGAGGGACTAGATGATGGATGATTCAAGTATCAAAAGAAATAGGAGAGTAAACTGAATTGATTGAGCCTAAGAACAACAACATGCATCAAGAATGAAATATTCAATAAACCAATCCAAAACAAGACCTATTGTGAGCTACAATTAAGAAATCAAAATAGTAAAACCAAATCAGCACAGTGCACACAATTAAATCAAACTCAGTTGATCAAATACACTACAAATAGATCAATAAACCCAAAATCAAACAATAATTTTTCAAAAACTAACGAAGCACTAAAAAATCAGACAATGAGTAAAACACAGTGTTTAATATGAAGAAACCCACAAAAAAAGAAGAGAGAGAGGGTTAGAACCTTGTCTACCACCGGTGAGCTTGACTTGGACTCCCTTGTCAACAAATTTAGCCAAGTCCAGAACTGTTTCTTTCCTACTTGACTGATCATATCACATAGTAAACAAAACAAGTTACTTTTTTATCCTTCTTTTCATATTGTGGTGTGTGTCATGAAAAGTGAAAGGGGATTTTGGGAAAGAAACTCACCATGACTTCGTCTCACTCACTCGGGCTCAGCTGCTTGTGGAGAATGACTGCAACAGATTTGAAGACAGTAATTTTTAATCCGTCTTTCAAAGGTCATAAACCGTAAGCTTGAGATTTTTTAACTTGGGAAGTTGACTCAAGTAGTAAATCTGAAAATAAGACAATAAAAAAGATCAAAATGTCACTGCAAATGATACTTCCAAATGCCTTGGTTCCCTGCAACATCAAAATGTCACTAAAGTTAACAAATACTAAAGCTAACATGAATGAAAATTCAAGTATCAAATACTCACTACAACAGTAAAAGGCATCAGGGGCGCTTTTTTTAATCCATTAGGGGCGCTTTCGGGCGCCCCTAAATCTGGCGCTGCTGTTGCTAAACCTTCTACAGGAGCGCCCAACAAGCGCCTCTAATTATTAGGCAACAGGGGCGCTCGAAGCTAAAAGCGCCCTTGTTGGTCTTGGCGCGTTTGAGAATCAGGGTTTTAAATATTATTTTCTGTTTCTCGTATATCCAATATTTTGCATCAACCAACAACTGCCAATATCATAATCTGCATAAACAGAAACAGAACCAGAACCAACAACGATCAATATCAACTCAACAACCAAATAAATTTCAAATGAACTAACCAATTACAAATTAAATTCCATAAATCAACTAACCAATTTCAAATCAACCAACCAATATACCTATCTACTATATACATACATAAATCATTAACCAAATTCTAAATGCCAACATAGACAACAAAGTGACAAACATGATGACATACAATGAGGAACCAAAAACCAGCTAACCAAACTAATTACATGAATTTCGATTTTCATTAATCAATCTGGCAACATGATGACACCACTCTCCCTTGACCTCATCAAGTTGGTCACCAGAAAATGGAGCTCCAACCTCGTGTTCAGGAAAATACTACAAAAATAAAATAAAATAAAATAAACTTAGAATTAAGTGGTTAAGTGCTAGATATGGAATTAAGTGGTCAAAAAACAAACTATACATACAAATTCTGGAATTTCTATTTGATTGTGAGTGATTATGTCCTTCATAAACTTCATAACGTAATACCCGCAATCATCATTGTTTGGTTGCCTGGGACACTAGAAATCAAAATAACAATTAATTATTAAAATGCGAGCAATATTTACATGGATAAGAATGTTGATTATAAACTTACCGTTATTCCTATCCATTTTGTTTTCACATGCCCAACTCTAGCCCTGACCTCAGTCGATCCCCAATAAGTCATCAAACAACTGAAACATCATACATATAACTATATTAATTAATCGAAATACATACATAATTTAGATGATAAAACATGCGATGTATCTAAATACACACCTTTCAAACATTCCTTTCAACTTGACGTGGTTGCTATAATGACCATGACACGAATCCAAATAGAAAATTGTATTTCTTTTGGGATCAACTAAATACCCAATGTACCCTACAAAAAAATTGAATAACCAAATAAATAACAGATATTTCAAAAACAGTTATATATATATATATATATATATATATATATATATATATAGAGAGAGATATAAGAGAGAGAGAGAGAGAGAGAGAGAGAGAGAGAGAGAGAGAGATTAAATTTGTTACCCTAAGTTGATGGGTGCCAAAAATAAGCTATCACAGCTGCTTTCATGTGCCAAAGCCAAGCGTCTATTGACATAGGCTTTTACAGATTCATTGTTTGCTTTAATCGCTTGCTTCACGCTTTAACAACATCTTTTGACATGCCTTTTTCAATGCATACGTTGCGTAGAAAGGTATTTGCGGGGCACAAGAATATAAATCTTTGTGTTTGTTCCATGGGGATCATAATCTCATGGTACAAATACCTATAGTTAAGATGTATACAAATAAATTAACAAATAATTATAATAATAATAATAATAATAATAATAATAATAATACCTGATGTATATTGTAATAGAAGTTGCAGATGCCCACAAGTGATCATATACCTCTTTCATTCCACCTTTGAAAGGCAGACTTGGTTGCTATATCCAAGATGTCTGGATCAAGCGATGCAATTATCAAATCTCCACCCATCATTGTTGAGGCATGAACCTTTAGATAGCCGATAAATTCCTTAGAAGGGGGGGGGGGTTGGAATTGAATCTGTTTCCCTTTATCTACTTGTCGAGACACTGATTTCTTGCTAGCAATAGAAGGGGGTGTGTTGGGATTGAATCTCATTCCCGCTAGATTCTCGCCTAGACACATGTTTCTTGCAACCAATAGAAGGGGAGGGTTGGGATTTGTCAACATGCCCAGAAATCCGAGATCTTGCTTTCTTTACCTATATTAGAAATATAATTAGTTATTAATATATGACAATAAGCGAATGAATTATTAACAAATATATTAATTGCTCCATACATTGATAAGATTTGTTGGCCATGCCACAAGGGTGCCAAGTGCATCATTCACAGTGAACAAACTCACACAATCAGTGTCAATTGGTACCGGCAATAATGCTTCATCCACAACAACAAATTCAACTCTGACTCTTGCGTGATTTGGAGGAATGGGTAGATTGTGCAAGGTGGAGTCCTCATTGTTACAAACAAAGCCCTTTGCGACCAATGTAAGCGGGTTTGATGTATATAATTCACAGTTGTTATTGTTACCCTAAATTAAATGATAACCAAATATTAATACCTATAAGTTAATGTAAATGATAACCAAATTAAACGACCAACGATAATTACCTCATTGGACACAATATTGCAACTATCCCTGAAGCTATTTGGGTTAGGAGATGGTACATCATCAGTCCTTGGACAAACTTTTTCTTTTAATTCATTAAGTTCTTTGTGTAGCATCAATACCATGGCCTCCAACCGCTTTCTCTACTTTCTTTTTCCATATCTTTTTTTTGCCTCTTTGAACCCCAAAAAGTGGTTGGAGAAATCCCAAATCCCAAACCCCGTAGACGTCCTGAATACTCTTCAGTTGCCAATGCACGACCAAGGATGTCATTCGGACCATCACAATCAGTAATCTCTCCTTGTGATACTGATTGTGATATGGATTCCTGATTCACCAAAATTATTAGACATTATTAATAGTAAGTTCATAAGTAATGACTCATCTTTGTTAAGTTCATAAGTACATAAGTACAACAAATTTAATAAACATTATAAGTAATATAATTTTATCATACTTACAATTCTTTGAAACACCTCTCTCGTTTTTGGGTCATCAACGACACCATCTTTGTTATGTCGGGCTTCTAACCACAAAACATGTCGGTCAATAGATTCCTGAGTAGGATTTTTCGGTCTCCCGCAGCTATTAAAATTTACCATTTATTAGTAAATAAATCAAAAGATTAATTTAGTAAACGAAAGATAAAATAAAAGATAATGTGCCTACCAATTGTTCTTCAATCTCGTGATAACCCTTAACACCGGCTCTATAAGGGTATTCAGGACTTTCCGCTCTCTGGGATTTTCAATGCTTAATCTCTATAAAGACACATATTTTTACATTAATACTTTATAATTGTCAAATATAGGTATATGTATGATAAGTAATTGTACAAACCTGGAATTCCTCATCTTCGCGTGATGATATAAATGCACTCCAATCCTCTAATGGAATAATCCCATCATACCGTGGTGGAGGATGGTTTCTGATGTTCCCCTCTTTATCTTTCACCCACTTTGTTAGAGTTGATCTGAATCTTCTATGCGCCTTTCCAGCTTTCATAAGACAATAGTCTTTTCGAGAGTCATCCACATCAAAGTATTTCTGCTTACATTCAACAAAATGATTATAAATATGCTTACATATTTAATTATAAAATAACTGTATAGTCAAAATAAGACCCATACCTCTATCAAGTGCCATAGCTCCTCTTTAGATTTCTCTAAAGAGGCATCCTTTTTATTATTCCAACTTATGATTGTTATTGGTATATCCTGCCTTGCTCTCGCACCAATGAAGCTTTGCAACTCTCTACCATTCTCACCAATCGGTTGGTGTTTAGCATTCCATTTGACCTGCATTATTAATTGTGTAAATTAGATAATAAACAGGTAAAAGTATGTAACAAAGTTAGTTATTTAGTAAGTATCTTACTGAAAGTTTAGGAAGCCCTTTGTTCCCCCGATTGATGATATTCTTCTTAACTGTCATTCCACGGTGATTGAACTTTTTTTGTGCGTTATCATGACTCTCATGACCACTGTCATGTGCACTATCATCACTGTGGGAAGTCATCTCACCTGCAACAAAATATAATCATTGTTATATGAAAAATGAATAAAAAAGAAACACGCGTGATAAAGTAAGTTACAATATTGAATAAAGACAATAAGTAAGTTAATTTTTACAATATGAAAAATGAATAAAAAAGAAACACCATGATAAGTAAGTTAATTTACAATATGATGAAAATGAATAAAAAAGAAACACGCATGATATATTACCTTTTCCTTTTCCTCGATCTAATGTTACTAGCTACTTGTTTATTTGTATGATATTTTGCTTTTCGCTTCTTGGTACTTTGTTTTTGACGAAACATAATCCCATCGTTATGATCCTTTCTAACATACAAAATATCATCTTTAGAAGTACTTTCCCCTATTATTGGTTGTGATGTCCCAAAGAAAGGGTCATCCTCAATGTCAACATCTTCGTGCGCTTGATCACCAATGTTATTCACCAATAATTTTTTGTTTGTCAATAAAACAATGCACCAATTGATATCAACTGGATCAGTGACATAAAACACCTGTTGGGCTTGCGAGGCTAAAATAAAAGGTTCATCTTTATATCCTAACTTATTGAAATTCACCCGCATGAAACCCGAGTCATCCATCTGTACACCATTATTATTGTCAACCCAATTACATTGGAACACAGGCTCACAAAACATATTGTAATCCAACTCCCATATGTGTTCAATGACACGGAAGTATGACATATTCGCGTAAATGGGATTTCTGTCTTTGGCACTTGATGTATGCATAGATTCAGCTACAAGAGTCACCCCACTATTTTGCATTTTACTCTGATCATCGTGGGATTTTGTATAGAACGTGTACCCGTTTTGTAGATAACTAGTGTAAGAGAATACATGTATATTTGGACCTTTTGCTAACCATCTCAATCTTTCGGAAATCGAGGTAGGATTTGAAACAAACTCAATATCAATTTGATCTTTTAGCCATAGTATGAAACTCCGATTGTGTTCTTTTTTTAACCAGACTTGATTCTTAGATGGGTGATCACTCTTAAGAATCTCTATGTGTTTGGCAACATATGAATCAACCTGATATCATTGTGCAGAACATATAAGTGTGCTTGCTCTAGTTCTTTCCTGGATACCATCACTAATTTCCTTCCTGTCATCCCTTTACAAATGCTTCTTGTGTGACGCACCCTTGGCAGCCCAATAGAATATTCAACACTAGATAGATAGTCGGTGGAGAACTCAATAGCTTCTTCAACTATGTAGCGCTCAGCAATGCAACCCTCAGGTCGTGATCGGTTTTTAATATATCCTTTTAATATCTTCATGTATCGCTCAAATGGGTACATCCATCTCATGTAACATGGGCCACACAATTGTGTCTCTCTAACCAGATGAACTATTAAATGAATCATTATGTCAAAGAATGAAGGCGGAAAAAACATCTCAAGCTCACATAAAGTCACAGTAATTGATCTTTGTAGAGCTGGCAACTTTCCAGGGTCAATCACTCTACTACAAATCGCCTTAAAGAAGAAACAAAGTTTAGTTATGGCCTGACGCACTTTGTTGGGCATAATGGATCGTATACCAATGGGTAGCAAATTCTCCATGAGAACATGACAATCATGAGACTTTAGAGACTTTAACTTGAGGTCTTTCATCGATACAAGGTTGGTAACATTTGAAGAGTACCCCTCTGGAACTTTAACTCCATGAAGAAACTTACAAAAGATGGTTTTCTCCTTTCTAGATAGAGTATGAGCTGCCAGAGGTAGATATGTACGTGTACCCTTCTTTATCGGACCCAATTCGGGTCTCAACCCCATACTAACCAAATCCAATCTTGTGTTGATGGTATCTTTAGTCTTCCCTGGCATATTGAGTAAGGTACCAATGACACTTTCGAATACATTTTTTTCAACATGCATCACATCAATGAAATGTCTTACGTGTAATGACTTCCAGTAGGGCGACTCAAAGAAAATCGACTTTTTCTTCCACCCTCGTTTGGCAAGCTCTCCCGCAAAAGGCTTCCCAAACTTAATGTTCAAATCTTTCACCTTTTCAAATAGTTGTTCACCGGTCAAAGACGGGGGAGCTTTACGAGTTTCTGAATTCCCATTGAATGCCTTTCTCCTCACCCGATATTGATGAGTTGGAGGCAAAAATCTACGATGGCCAAGATATATATTCTTCTTACCATGTTCCAACCACATCCAATCTGTATTATCTTCACATATAGGACATGTACACTGACCTTTGTTACTGTACCCAGATAGATTACCTTACGCTGGAAAGTCATTAATGGTGCCAAAAATCATAGCCTTCAGAATGAAACTTTCTTCTCTGAACCCATCATACACCTCTACCCCAATCTCCCACATTTGCTTCAAGTCTTCTATTAAAGGAGCCAAGTATACGTCAATATCATTTCCTGGTTGTTTGGGGCCAGAAATTAACAAAGACAACATCATATACTTTCGTTTCATGCAAAGCCATGGAGGTAAGTTATAGATCGCCAAAATCACAGGCCATGTACTATGGGAGCTACTCTGGATACCGTGCGGGTTAAATCCATCGGCAGACAATGCAAGGCGTAGGTTTCTTGGGTCATGCCCAAAATCAGGATAATCAATATCAAGCTTTTTCCACTGCGGAGAATCCGCCGGGTGTCGTAGCATGCCATCTTTAATCCTTTCATCATCATGCCAAGTCAACAGTTTTGCATCTTCCGAACTATGGTACATACGCCTAAATCGAGGAATTATGGGAAAATACCATAATACCTTTTCTGGAGCAGAGTCTTTCTTCTTATACCGCGGTGCATTACATTTAGGGCACGACTTTAACAATGCATGTTCATTCCGAAATAAAATGCAATCATTCGGACAAGCATGTATCTTCTCAAAGTTCAAACCAATGGTGCCTAACATTTGTTTTGCATCATACGTCCGAGAAGGGAGAACATTGTCTTCCGGCAACATATCTTTCAATAGCGCGAGTAATTCCGTAAAGCTCTTATCCGTCCATCCATGGCAAGTTTTCAAGTTATACAGCTTTATCACAGCCGATAACTTTGTGAATTCAGTACAGCCCACATACAACGGTGTCTCCGCATCGGTGTCTCCGCATCGGTTATCAACTTCTCAAACATTTGAGGAGAATCATTAAGATCGACTTCAACCGCCTTTGCCATTTCTTCAAATTGGTCGCCATCAAATGTTTCAGGATAATCAACCGGATCACATCTCTGAGTACTATTATCCATATTTGAAGGTTCACCTCTTTTCTCACCGTGCATTGTCCAACAAATATAACTTTGATCGTTTCCATTGGCCTTTAAATGTCTTCCCAACTCAACCGCAGTAACTCGATTGGCGTAACAACATCTTAAACAAGGACACTTGAACTTACTAGAAGTTCCTAAACGTCGAACAGCAAAGTTGTGAACACCCAATTTTAACCGGTACATTTTTTACTTTTTCAAAAAATCACAAAAATACGTTTTTCGCGTATATTTGATTCCTAATCCCTCGAATAGGTCATTTTGCGCTAATTTACTAATTTTGCGTTATTATTACTTTTTTTAGTGGTTAAACAAAAATTAAAAAAATATATGCTAATTCAAAAAATTACAAAGTAAATTTAATTTATTTTTCTTGTTGCAATATCTTTAATTAAAAAAAGAAAATAAAAAAAAATAAATAGATAAGAAATAATACAAATTACAAAAGAAAATAAAAAAGGGGAGGTGCAATAAAAAAATTATTATTACAAAAAGTAGTCGCTTTTGGGTATTTTCGGGTCTTAGTTTTTAGCTACTATGCGAAAGCAATTTCTCTCTCCTCGGACCTCGTTTTGACGATCCGAACGGTGAAAGTGGAGACACATGTCCCAAGAACCTGCTGTCAAAAAACAAAGATGATCCAACGGTTAACGAATCCGGAATCGCACCTTTACGGTGAGAGGTTTGAGAAAAACGGACCAAAAACTGCAGCTATTGCGAAGGCAATTTCTCTCTCCTCAGACCTCGTTTTGACGATCCGAACGGTGAAAGTGAAGATATATGTCTCACGAACCTACTGTCAAAAAACCAAGACGATCCAACGGTTAACGAATCCGGAATCGCGCTTTTACGGTGACAGGTTTGAGAAAAACGGGAATTGTGTTCTCTAAGTGGGAATTGTTTTCTCTATCTTGTTTTAGTCCCACATTGCTTGCAAGAAACAACAACCCTATAGAAATTGACTATAAAAGAGGTTGAGAGGTGAAGGTTTGAAGGAGTCATTGGCAGATTAAGTGATCTTTTGGGCTAGCCTTTTGCGGTCCAGACACTAAAAGTCTGTCTTTGATTAGTTTGTAATTTTTTTGTTGAATCGGTTTTTTTCGGTTCTCAAAGCAGTCCGATTCGCAGTTGACCTGGTCAGACTGCTCGGTCCGGTTCGGCGTTCCTCGCGTTCATCAGCTTGAGGTTAGTTTTGTATTTATTTATTTATATCTATTTGTTTATTTATTTATTTATTTATGTACATATTTATTGATTTATTGATTATTTATTTATTTCTTTAGTTTTTTTTGTATATCTTTATTTTATGCTTGATATAAACCCTAGGGTAGAAGACTATTATTTTCTGTATATGTGTTTGTTTGTTTTGCAACTAGGGGGTATATTTAACATTTTGCTCCTACACACTCCACTATCACACTTCTGCACACACGTGAGAATAGTCCTGTACCCGGACTGGAGAATAACCTAAGTTAGAACGAGACTGCGTAGTGATGGCCTACTGGATGTGCGTCCTGTTGGGTGGTCACGAAAGTCTCACCTAGAGTTTGGTCCCTCTTGAGAATGCTGGCACTCCTAATAGCTTGCCTATTGTTGTTGATCAGTGTTCTTAATTGGGGTCGTTGGCTCTAGGAACCTTATTTAGGACTCTATAGAGCTACCTTTGAGAGGTTCACTTGATAGAAAAAGCCTTAGATCTATTCCCAAAGGGACCCCTCTAGGACACAAAGGAGCTTAATACTTTTGCATTCAAGCAAACAATAATACAACTCCCTTTTTGCAAACTGCACCCCATTTTACTATTGCACCCTCTGTTTTCGTTTTTATTATTTCCTTTTACAAAAAACCTATATAAATAAAAAGATAAATATTTCATTTTCAAAAAATATAAATAGGGGACTAAATCGACTGTACAGTCGAGTTAGTCAGCTGTTTAGGTTATTAATGAACCGTTACGGATCATGTCCTAAAATCCCTATTTAAAACAAATAATTTCTAAATCAAAATAAACACAAACATATTTTTTCCATAAATCAAAAACTCCATTTTTCGAAAATAGGGGACTAAGCTGACTGTACAGACAGGTTAGTCAGCATTCTAGGATAAATGAACCGTACGGTTCAAGAGTCCTAAAATCCCTATTCAAATAAAATCAAACCAACACACATAAAATCATTTTCCAAAACTCCAAAAACTCCATTTTTATAAAATAGGGGACTAAGTCGACTGTACAGACGGGTCAGTCAGCGTTCTAGGATGGATGAGCTGTACAGCTCAATAATCCTAAAACCCCTATATTAAAAAATACCAACCAACAAAATTTTTCAAGAAGAACTACGTGACTTTTGAGTTCCTCATTGCACCGGAGGATACGTAGGAGCGGGGCTTCCCCGTCAAGTCAAAATTATACTTTTCTAAATTAGCCCTTATTATTCCCTACTATTTTATTTTTGGGTAAAACAAATAATTAAACGACTTAATAATTTGCGCAAATCAATTTAGGGTAACTGTCTTAGGACAGATGTGCTAGGGGTGCAGTGAAATTAGTTTTCGCCCTTCCCTACGCATAACCGACTCCCGAATCCAACCTAGTTACGCAGACCATTAATTTTAAGGTAGGTTTTTCTCAATTTTCCCTATTTAATAAATTGGGTGGCGACTCCCTGAAATATCGATTTTTGGGCCGTCTAGTCGGGATCCCGGTCACGACAGATGGCGACTCACTGGGGACACATGAGAGTCAAGCCTATTTAATTTGTTTGTGCAAAGTAATTATAAGGTACAATTTGGGGTTTTTGTTATTTTTTAGGGTTCCTATGCTCGCTTCACACACCACACATACACTGTGAGCACACACTGAGAGTTGGGCTTACACCTGAGCCTAAAAAAAACATAAGTTAGAACGAGGTTGTGTAGTGGTAGTCATTTTGGATGTACATCCTGGTGTCTGCCATGAATTCCTCATCTAGAGTATGATTCTCCCTTGGTATTCACGTTTTGGATGTACATCCTGGCGTGTTTATCCTTCTAGAGAATACTTGACTCTAGAGACCTAAAATTTCCCTAGGTTATAGCTGCTAACCCAGTGACTATTCAAAATAGAAAAACCATAGATCCATAGGGTCTAAAGACCACTAGCATGGGCCAACCAATTTAGGTTACAAAGGGAGCTACTCCACCTCTTACCTTATTTTTTCATACAAAAAAAAACAAAAAAAAAAATCTTTTCCCCATAAAAAACTTTTGGGTTAGAAAATCACTCTTTTTTTCTACAAAATTAAAAATCATATTGCATTTCATGCATAAACAACATAAAAATTGCATTACATTTCATGCATAAAAAGCATAAGAAAAAAACATGTTGCATTGTAAAATAAAGTGCATTTCATGTAAAAAAAAATAGAATTTGCATTTTTCTTTGCATAAGTCCTTAGGAAAATTTGTTTTTTTCTGCGGGTAGTGCATATTTTCATTTCATTGTCAATCATCATTCTCATTTGTCAAAAATCATTCATCATAAAATTTCTCCATATTTCATTTTTTTTCTCTTTTCATGTATATAAAAATCTTTGCTTGTTATGCATACTTTCGTGAGTGAATAAAACAAAGCACATTATCATTTGTCAATCCTCATAGCATTTCCCTTCAAATGGGGCAAAAAAAAAATTTGCATTTCATTTCTTGCAGGAAAAGGATTACAAAAAAAAAGCCATTACAAAACAACACATGTTGCATTTTAGGGTGAATGCTTGCATACATACCATATTTCATAACATATTGGTCTCTTTGACTCCTTCTCATAAATTTTTCTTTAAGAAAATAAATAAAAAGGAGTTTGAAATTTTTGTGCTTGTGTTCCAATCAAGCTTAGACTCGAGGAATTGGATCATTGCTTGAGACTTGTTGGGAAGATTAATCATTAGAGGTGTAGAGAAATAATGTGAGAGGAAAGATATCATGGGGCACAATACTCGGGCATATTGGAAAAAAGGGGGACATAAGGTTGGTAATTATGTTTTGCTCAAAAAGAGAAGGAAAAAGATGATTGTCATTAGCACTTCTTTAATTATGTAGTTCGAAACCAAGTTGACTTAGTTGAAGTTTTATGCTAATGAATTTGCATGGATTTAAAAACCCATCTCCATCCTTTCTCCCCGTGTCCCCTTAAAACACCGACCCCTTTTGAGTTCTTGCCTCAAGTGATAATTCTTAAAGCCCTTTTAGCTGCGTCATTCAGGGATGAACCGGTGAGCGAATATCGGATATCAAATGTCCATTTCCCAAAAAAAAGCAAAAAAAAAAAACAAAAAAGAAATCAAAAGAAAAAGAGCAAAGAATGTGTAAAAGAGTAGATGTTATTTCAAAATTAAAATTTTGCAAACGTGGAATCATGATTTCAAATGAAGAGTGGTCGTCTTTCTCTATCCCAAACAAAATATATCCCTTACCATCCCCTTTGAGCCTGTAACGTCCCTTCACTAAACCCTGGACAAGGATCGACACTACAATAGAATTTAGTGCATTCAGTTTTCCAAAGTTATAGAGATGGTGGAAAAAGTTCAAAAGAAAAGAAAAAGAGAAAAATGAATAAAGCCCGCAAGACTGAAAGCAAGTATTGTCAGTCTTGGCAAAAATTAGGGCACAAAAGAAAGAGTGATCAAAAAGCAGAGGGGGTGAAAAAAAAAGTAATAAAAATCAAAAAAAAAAAAGTGAATGATATGAGGTCTGGGGAACACAATAGAAAGCTGAATGCACTAAAGATCCTTGATCCATTCCCATAACCCATAACCTAAAACCTTTCTTTGAGCCCTCTATTCATTTGTCTCCCATAGCATGTAACCCATACTCGCAAAACATTTCTTTGAACCTTCTACTCATTTCCTTTCCATAACCCATAATCCATGCCTGTAAAGCATTCCTTTAAGCCTCCCAATCAATCCATCCCGATAACCTGTTACTCATGCCCGTTCTTTGAACCTTCTAACCATCTTTCTTCCATAGCCCATAACTCATGCCCGTAAGACGTTTCCTTGAGCATTCTAATCGTCTTTCTTTCATAACCCATAACCCATAGTCACATTACAAGCCTCCAAAATCCCACTCTGATTGATGAATGATCATTTTCATTTTCTTAATGTTACTTTTGAGATAAATCATTTGCTTCTTTTAAATTATTCTTTGCTCTAATAAAAAAGGAAAAAAAATCCCGCTAGATTGAAAACCCGAAAGGGCGGTCTAGGCAAAATTAGGGAGAATAAAAGAAAAAAAAACCCGCTAGACTGAAAACCTGCAAAGGCAGTCTAGGCAAAAATTAGGGCACAAAAGGGGAATGGGACTTACAATGAGAAGCTTATGTAGTTCACTGAGAAATTTATTCTACTTGGGCCACACAATAGTGTACATTTGGGCAACTTTGTGAAGGATAAGCTTGAGAGTCTCGAGAAAACCCCACACTGGGGCAAGTTTCGTAAGACCTTTAAGAGTCAAATGTTTCTTGTTACATCAGGTAGTATTCTCTCGGGGCAATGTCTTTCACCAGAATGAGGCAAAATCCTTACCATACCTTACATCCGTCAAGTTTGCCACACCAGTGCACTCTTGTGAGCAACAACTTTCACCAGTACTGGGGCAAAACCTGTGTAAGACCCGTCATGAGTAAAAAACTTTCTTTTCCACACCTGAGCTGTTTGAAGCAAAATTTTGCAGGTCCTTTCATGAGTCAAACTTTGTTTGGTACACCCGTGTGGCCTTCTCTTGGGGCAATACCTTCTACTAACACCGGGGCAAAAGTGTTTGCATAACCGTGAGTTAGATTTTGCTTGCTACCTCTGGAAGTCTCCCCTATGGTAAAAATTGTTTCCAATACCCAACCAATTCCCAGCAAGTCAGGCACCTCAAGTAAAATCCCAATAAACTCGAGGTTGCCATAATACCTTTTTTCCCTACCATCCTGTGTCGCCTTTGTCTTCCCTATGTTTTCCCTCCAAAATACCCCCACTTTCAAACCAAAAATCCAAACCCAAAAAGTTCCAGCTCTTAAATACCTGTGAATCCATGCATGCTCATTAAGTAATGCTTCAAAAATAGTCAACTTGGAATCAGTAATGTGATTTAGAGAGCTAATGACAATCAAAAAAAGAAGAGAGAGAAGGTCAAATTTGAGGGTGATTTGCTTGAAAGGAGAGAAGTGGTCATAAAAAGAGAAAAAGGGCCTAAGCAAGTTAGCTGTGTTGAGGATAAAATTCCATATGAGGACAAGCTTGATTGGTTTCAAATAAAGCCTGCACAAAAAGAAAGAATTCTCAGTGAATCTAGCTTTCAAGACAAGTGCATCTTAATTTCAACTCAAGATCATGCATAATTCATGCATTTCATGTCATAGTTTGCATACATTTCATGTCCATCCATGGATTCCACTTCATGATTAGAATCATACATTTGTGTTCAGTACTTTGCAAATAAAGTAATAAAAAAAGAGTCCTCCAAAGCAAGACGTGCATTGACACTGATTTACTTTTCATGCTAACGGTTCAGCCCTAGCATTGTCTTTTAGATTTCGTGCTAACGGTTCAGCCCTGGCATTTGTCTTTAATTTTAATGCTATCGGTCTCGCCCTGGCATTGTCTTTGATTTTCATGCTATCGGTCTCGCCCTGGCATTTGTTTTTAATTTTCTGCTATCGGTCTCGCCCTGGCATTTGTTTTTAATTTTCTGCTATCGGTCTCGCCCTGGCATTTGCTTTTAATTTGCATGCTATCGGTCTCGCCCTGGCATTATCTTCAATTTGTGCTATCGGTCTCGCCCTGGCATTGTCTTTAATTTTCATGCTATCGGTCTCGCCCTGGCATTGTTTTTAGTTTTGTGCTATCGGTCTCGCCCTGGCATTGTCTTTAATTTTGTGCTATCGGTCTCGCCCTGGCATTGTTTTAAATTTGGTGCTATCGGTCTCGCCCTGGCACTGTCTTTCATCTTCATGCTATCGGTCTCGCCCTGGCATTGTCTTTAATTTTCATGCTATCGGTCTCGCCCTGGCATTGTCTTTAATTTTCCTGCTATCGGTCTCGCCCTGGCAGTGTCTTTAATTTTCCTGCTATCGGTCTCGCCCTGGCATTGTCTTTAATTTTCATGCTATCGGTCTCGCCCTGGCATTGTCTTCAATTTTGTGCTATCGGTCTCGCCCTGGCATTGTCTTTAATTTTCATGCTATCGGTCTCGCCCTGGCATTGTTTTTAGTTTTGTGCTATCGGTCTCGCCCTGGCATTGTCTTTAATTTTGTGCTATCGGTCTCGCCCTGGCATTGTTTTAAATTTGGTGCTATCGGTCTCGCCCTGGCACTGTCTTTCATCTTCATGCTATCGGTCTCGCCCTGGCATTGTCTTTAATTTTCATGCTATCGGTCTCGCCCTGGCATTGTCTTTAATTTTCCTGCTATCGGTCTCGCCCTGGCAGTGTCTTTAATTTTCCTGCTATCGGTCTCGCCCTGACATTGTCTTTAATTTTCATGCTATCTGTCTCGCCCTGGCATTGTCTTTAAATTTGCATGCTATCGGTCTCACCCTGGCATTTGTTTTGTGCTAACTTCGTGCTATCGATTCAGCTCTGGCACTGTTTGTATTTCTTGTTACCCATTTAACTTTAACAGTCAAAAGACAATTGTGCATATTTCACCGATTAAAATTGAGGTTCATATCTGTACTTATTCCTTACTTTGATAAAACAAGAAAACATAGTTTTATGTATTATCTCGTAAGAAAGTAAGCACAGAGGGGCAACTGTGAACACCCAATTTTAACCGGTACATTTTTTACTTTTTCAAAAAATCACAAAAATACGTTTTTCGCGTATATTTGATTCCTAATCCCTCGAATAGGTCATTTTGCGCTAATTTACTAATTTTGCGTTATTATTACTTTTTTTAGTGGTTAAACAAAAATTAAAAAAATATATGCTAATTCAAAAAATTACAAAGTAAATTTAATTTATTTTTCTTGTTGCAATATCTTTAATTAAAAAAAGAAAATAAAAAAAAATAAATAGATAAGAAATAATACAAATTACAAAAGAAAATAAAAAAGGGGAGGTGCAATAAAAAAATTATTATTACAAAAAGTAGTCGCTTTTGGGTATTTTCGGGTCTTAGTTTTTAGCTACTATGCGAAAGCAATTTCTCTCTCCTCGGACCTCGTTTTGACGATCCGAACGGTGAAAGTGGAGACACATGTCCCACGAACCTGCTGTCAAAAAAACAAAGATGATCCAACGGTTAACGAATCCGGAATCGCACCTTTACGGTGAGAGGTTTGAGAAAAACGGACCAAAAACTGCAGCTATTGCGAAGGCAATTTCTCTCTCCTCAGACCTCGTTTTGACGATCCGAACGGTGAAAGTGAAGATATATGTCTCACGAACCTACTGTCAAAAAACCAAGACGATCCAACGGTTAACGAATCCGAATCGCGCTTTTACGGTGACAGGTTTGAGAAAAACGGGAATTGTGTTCTCTAAGTGGGAATTGTTTTCTCTATCTTGTTTTAGTCCCACATTGCTTGCAAGAAACAACAACCCTATAGAAATTGACTATAAAAGAGGTTGAGAGGTGAAGGTTTTGAAGGAGGAGTCATTGGCAGATTAAGTGATCTTTTGGGCTAGCCTTTTGCGGTCCAGACACTAAAAGTCTGTCTTTGATTAGTTTGTAATTTTTTTGTTGAATCGGTTTTTTTCGGTTCTCAAAGCAGTCCGATTCGCAGTTGACTTGGTCAGACTGCTCGGTCCGGTTCGGCGTTCCTCGCGTTCATCAGCTTGAGGTTAGTTTTGTATTTATTTATTTATATCTATTTGTTTATTTATTTATTTATTTATGTACATATTTATTGATTTATTGATTATTTATTTATTTCTTTAGTTTTTTTTGTATATCTTTATTTTATGCTTGATATAAACCCTAGGGTAGAAGACTATTATTTTCTGTATATGTGTTTGTTTGTTTTGCAACTAGGGGGTATATTTAACATTTTGCTCCTACACACACTCCACTATCACACTTCTGCACACACGTGAGAATAGTCCTGTACCCGGACTGGAGAATAACCTAAGTTAGAACGAGACTGCGTAGTGATGGCCTACTGGATGTGCGTCCTGTTGGGTGGTCACGAAAGTCTCACCTAGAGTTTGGTCCCTCTTGAGAATGCTGGCACTCCTAATAGCTTGCCTATTGTTGTTGATCAGTGTTCTTAATTGGGGTCGTTGGCTCTAGGAACCTTATTTAGGGCTCTATAGAGCTACCTTTGAGAGGTTCACTTGATAGAAAAAGCCTTAGATCTATTCCCAGAGGGACCCCTCTAGGACACAAAGGAGCTTAATACTTTTGCATTCAAGCAAACAATAATACAACTCCCTTTTTGCAAACTGCACCCCATTTTACTATTGCACCCTCTGTTTTTGTTTTTATTATTTCCTTTTACAAAAAAACTTTAAAATTAAATAGATAAATATTTCATTTTCAAAAAAATATAAATAGGGGACTAAATCGACTGTACAGTCGGGTTAGTCAGCTTTTTAGGTTACTAATGAACCGTTACGGATCATGTCCTAAAATCCCTATTTAAAACAAACAATTTCTAAATCAAAATAAACACAAACATATTTCTTTCCATAAATCAAAAACTCCATTTTTCGAAAATAGGGGACTAAGCCGACTGTACAGACGGGTTAGTCAGCATTCTAGGATAAATGAACCGTACGGTTCAAGAGTCCTAAAATCCCTATTCAAATAAAATCAAACCAACACACATAAAATCATTTTCCAAACTCCAAAAACTCCATTTTTATAAAATAGGGGACTAAGTCGACTGTACAGACGGGTCAGTCAGCGTTCTAGGATGGATGAGCTGTACAGCTCAATAATCCTAAAACCCCTATATTAAAAAATACCAACCAACAAAATTTTTCAGAAAGAACTACGTGACTTTTGAGTTCCTCATTGCACCTGAGGATACGTAGGAGCGGGGCTTCCCCGTCAAGTCAAAATAAAATTTTCTTAAATTAATCCTTTGTAAATAATTGTTTTTTTTTTACTAAATCTTATTAAGTATTATTTTTTTGGGTAAACAAATAATTAAACGACTTAATAATTCTTGCGCAAATCAAATTTAGGGTAACTGTCTTAGGACAGATGTGCTAGGGGTGCAGTGAAATTAGGTTTTCGCCCCTTCCCTACGCATAACCGACTCCCGAATCCAACCTAGTTACGCAGACCATTAATTTTAAGGTAGGTTTTTCTCAATTTTTCCTATTTAATAAATTGGGTGGCGACTCCCTGAAATATCGATTTTTGGGCCGTCTAAGTCGGGATCCCGGTCACGACAAAAGTTCACAAAATATTCCACTCCATCGGCATATTCTTTCGACAGACGATTGGCAGACATCCACTTTCTATCCATATTAGACCGAAATTTAATATAAATTCCTGATAAGAGAACTTAAATATGTTATAGGTGAAAAACAGAGAGAGTACAATGTTTAAAAGTTTTTCAATTCATATCCAAAAAAAACAAACAAACTTTCTTTTTTAAAAGTTTTTCAATTCCTCTCCCTATTTTCCCAAGCTATATTTCCTATTCTATTCTTATTCTTATTCTTGGTCCTTTGGTAAAGCCAAAGGAACCAAATTTTAGTCTTCTATTAGCAATACAAAAAATCAAGCAAATTCAAAATGATTGAACATTATCGATAACATCCCCAACAACAGTTTTATTCCAAATATGTACAAAAATATCAAAAACAAGAGAACAACAAAAGTACCTGAAAAAGGGGAAGCAACAACAAACCATAGAGATGAAACGAACGTGAACCAGAATGAGACCTAGTATCAAGAACCAAGGAGAGCTAAGAGAGATGAACCAGAGAGAGCGCACGAGAGAGATCAACGAAAGCCCTGTGCCAATAAAATATTAGATAAAGTTACAATCATCATGAGCATCTCGAGACAGTGAAACTACACCAAGAACAATAACAAATTCGTATAGTACCATAACAATAACAAATTGGAAACAAATGTGAACAATAACAGTGAAACTACACCAAGAACAATAACAATAACAAATTCGAAACAGATCTGAACAATAACAAGTAAGAAATTAAAGAAAAAATTAATGAAATAGTCCACCAAGAACAAGAACAAATTCGTATAGCATTCAGTTTTTTCCATCTTCCACTTCTTCCCAAACATTATTGCAGTTTGTATATTGTCATGCGTTTGTCAAAAAAAAATGAGAACCCAAGCATTCAGTCTATATATTGTCATACGTTTGTCAAAAAAAAATAGTCATGCGAACCCAAAATCAGTTGAAATGAGAATGAGAATGAAGTAATGAAGAAGAATGAGAATGAGAATGAGAATGCGAGAGAGAGAATGACGTACTTGGTGGGAGGTTTGCAGCGTGCGTCGTGGTGTTGCGGCGTGCGTCGTGGTTGCGGCGTGCGTCATTGAAGAAGAAAGAGAGTGCGAGGAAGGTTGCGGCGTGCGTCGTGGTGGGAGGTTGCGGCGCAGATCGTGGTGGCAAACGGTGGTTGCGGCGTGCGTCGTGGTGGAGTTTGTTGCAGCGCAGTGTGGGTTTGGGTCAGAGCAAACGTGTACTGACATGGAAAGGAAAGAGTAACTGAGAGGGAAGAAAGGATAACGAAAAGAATTAAAAAAAAGAGCATTAGGGGCGCTTGTGAAAAGCGCTTCTGAAGGCCCAAGAATTAAAAAAAATACAGGGCATTGGGGGCGCCCGTGTAAAAGCGCTGCTGAAGCCCCTCCGTATTTTGGGCATCAGGGGCGCTTTTTAAAAAGCGCCCCTGATGCCCAAAATACGAGGACCTTTAGAGGCGCTTTTTAAAAAGCGCCTCTAAAGGGGGCGCCCTTTTTCTACTGTTTTGTTGTAGTGACTAAAGTTAACATGAATGAAAATAGCGTATTCAATAGTGACTAACCTTCACTTGAGGTAATTTATCAACAACAATACAGGTTGTATCATCTCTAAGTCCCTAAACCTATTTTTCCTATATTTGTAAGAGTATGTGATTAACCTTAAATCCTAAAACAGAATCCTAAAAACCCTAAAATCCTATTTTTCCTAAAATCCTAAAAACCCTAAAATCACTTGAGAAAACCAAAATCTGAAATCCCAAATATCATTAAAACCTTAATCCATAAAATCCCTAAATTTGGTAAAAATCGTAATAAAAAAGGAATGAAAGTGGAAGAAACATTTACCTCCTATTCAAGAGCTTGAAAAATTGATGAAGAATATGTAAACACTGATGAGTCTTTCCCATTGTTGACACTCCATTGCTATTTGGTGGAGAAAAAGACGTCTCCGTACGTAGTGGTTCTCGAAGGATTTTTTTTCATTGGTTCATCATTGCAATGGATCAGAAGATGAGGGGATCCAAATTCTTCTCTTTCTCCTCACCACCGCATCATATCTTCTCCCTCTCATAACTATTTCATCTGTCTCTTGTTGTTCAAGATTTAGGGATTTCAATCCCAAATTTGTCTTAGCTTCCTTAGCATTATTGAGATTTATAATCAAAACCTACTTTGATTTAAACTTATAGCCGTTGGCTATTTTAAAATAGCTGTTTGGATTGCCTTGTTAACTAACATAACAGAATATACAAATTGGTTATAACTAACCTAAAGTCTATTCAAGTTTGTTATGTAACAAACTTTGGTTGTTAAACTAGTAACAACCAAACTCTAACAGCTAGATCACCAGAAAAGCTATATAAGCATACATCTGTACATACAATAGAATGAATGAAAAAAGGAATTTTTACAGTTTAATTTTCCTGTGCTCTAGTCTATCACTTTCATACACTTCTTTTACGTATGCTTCTATCTTCTTCTTTCTACCAAAAAATTCTGAGTTCTTGGTGTGCATTCAAAGAGTGTTTGTACCTCGCAAGATAAGAGAGAAACAGTGTTAGAAACTTAGGGTTTATGTGACTTAAACCAAGAAAGATAAGGAGCAAAGGTAAGAGGAGTTTTTCTAGTTACCTGAAGTAAGAGATCTTGAAGGTGCAAGTGATAGAAGGATTCTTGACTGAGTTTCAAGGGTGAAACTCATCAGTTCATGCAGAGAAGAATAACAGAAATTAGGGTTTCCGTTTCAGACCAGAGAAAGGAAAATCAAAAAGGCACAGTGGTGTGAGATTTACCTTGTTTGTATTCTGAAAGTCCAGTTTGAGTTCTTCACCTGCAAAAGACAAGTGCAGAAATTAGGGTTTCTGCAAACAGTGACAAATCAGCAAGAAAAACAAGAGAATCAGTAAAGAAAGAAGTGATTCTACCTTAGCGAAGGTGAATCACAAGCTTGATCAAAGAAATCAAGCAGATCTGGGCAAACTAGGGTTTGCTGTTCATCGCGAAGTGAGAAGAGAAGATTGTGGTCTCAGTGTGCTTTGATTCAGAGCAAAACCAAAGGGGTTTTGCTTCATCGTCATCAGAGATCATCATCGACCAGAAACCAAGCTGAATCGCAGCTTCAATCACCGGTGGTGAGAGCCACGGTGCAGCTAGGTTCTGAGAGAGAGGAGAGAAGAAGAGAACGGATAAACAAGAAGAGAGAACTAGGGTTCTTGATATTCTGAGCAGAGAAAGAAAAAAATCAGCTTAAGTACTCCGGGTCAAGTGACACGACCCGCGTGTTCTATTTCCAAAACGGGTTCGGGTGCGCAGCTAGCAACAAAAACATTTGTTTGATCAACACTGCATCATTGGGTTGGGTTGCATGTAAAGCTGGGCTTTACAAGTGGCACCTCCCTCAGTCTTATTATACACCCTCCTGCAAATACAAACATTAAAAGTGAGAAAAATTCAACATGGTATACACAGAGCTACTATAAACGATCCAGGGCATATACTCTAATCTCTACTCAATTCTTGTGTTTTCTTTAAAGGTTCTTTCTATTTCTTTAAAATCTAACTGTGTGTGAAGTGTTCCAGTTTAATATGTCTAAGGATATGCAAACACATCCTAGTTTTGGGGCTCAAATTCCCATCCTCAATGGAAAGAATTGGGATAGATGGTGCCACCAAATGAAAGCAGTCTTTGGCTGCCAGGGAGTGCTAAAAGTTGTCAGAGATGGTGTGACACCAGTGACAGCACCTGCTACTACAGAAGATGATGCAAAATATGAAGAAGAAATCCAGAAAGATTGGAAAGCTTTACATCTAATTCATATAGGATTAGATGATAGTAATTTTGATAGAATTAGGGGAATTGAGAGTGCCAAGAAAGCTTGGGACACTCTTGACTCCTACTACAATGGTTCAACTGAGGCTAAGAAAGAAAAGTTGGAAGCTCTTAGGGCTCAGTTTGAAACCTTAAGGATGAAAAGTGATGAGGATGTTGTGACCTACTGTGGTCGTGTAAAGAAAATTACCAATGCCATGACCCTAAATGGTCATACTTTTACTGATGAAAAGATTTGTAGAAAAATCTTGAGATCACTAACTAAGAAATATTATGTTGCAGTGAACAGCCTTGAAGACACCTTAAATGTTGAGGACTTAAAGGTTGAGCAGCTGCAAAGTAGATTAGAAGCCAACGAAATACGGCTAAATCTACTAAATGAAGACAGTGATGATGAAGACACTGCCTTCTTCACAAAAGGCAAAGGTAAGAAAGGCCCAAAGCCTGGCAACAGTAAGTCTTCCTCTAAACCTAACTCCAATAAAAATAAGCCTAAATCTAAACCTAATTCTAAGAATAAGGGTGATTCTAAGAAGAAGGATAAATCAAAAGTTCAATGTTATAGATGTGATAAATTTGGGCATTATGCCACTGAATGCCCAACTAGGAATAAGTCTAAATCAGAAGTTGAAGCTAATGTTGCAAAAGAGGATTCTGATTCAGACAGCCCAGTAGTGTTTAGTGCTATAAGTGATAACTCTAAACCTAGACCTAGGGCAGAAACTAAGGTAACTAATATTGAACTTAAGAAAAATAAGGACTATATTGCACTAGTGGTTACTAAGAGTGATGGGAGCTGTATTACGGAAATATGGTATTTGGATTCTGCTTGTTCTAATCACCTTACAGGAAATAAAGATTGGATAGTAGATTTCAACCCTAACAAGAGGACTACTATCAGATGTGCAAATGATAGGTCACTACAAGCTACAGGTATGGGAAACATACTGCTAAAGAAAGAGGATGGTCAGGTAGTCACAATTCATAATGTCTACTATGTTCCAGGTATGAGCTGCAACCTAATTAGCCTAGGGCAACTTATAGAGGGAGGATTTTCAGTCATTATGAAAGACATGAAACTTAAGATTTTTGATAAAAAAAACAAACTGATTCTAACATCTCAATTGGCTAAGAACAGAACTTTTAAAACCAGTATTAGCACTATAGAGGCAGAATGCCTTAGTGCTACTACTGATCTTGAAAGTGTTCTATGGCATAGGGGGTATGGGCACTTAAACTATAAGAGTCTTCTTAATCTTAGCTCTAAAGGCCTAGTGGAAGGTTTACCTAAGATTGAGAAACCTAATAGTGTATGCACCACTTGTCTGTTAGGTAAACAACCCAGGAAGATGTTCAAGACAGATTTAAAACTAAGGTCTAAACATCTTCTACAGGTTGTTTACACAGACATATGTGGCCCATTTGATGTGATTTCAAAAGGGGGGAACAAGTATTTTTTATCTTTTATTGATGAGTTTTCAAGAAAAATTTGGGTCTACCTGATTAAGACAAAAGATGAGGCTTTAATTAAATTCAAGGAATTTAAAGCCTTAGTAGAAAAACAAAGTGGTAACATGCTTAAGATCCTTAGATCAGATGGAGGAGGAGAGTTTACTTCAAAAGAGTTTGAAGCCTTCTGTACAAGTCATGGAATTGTTCATGAGGTTACTTCTCCCTACACTCCACAACACAATGGAGTGGCAGAGAGAAGGAACAGAACAATCCTGGACATGGCCAGAAGCATGATGAAATTAAAATCCCTTCCAAAAGACCTATGGGGTGAAGCAGTATCCACTGCTGTTTATCTACTAAACAGATGTCCTACTAGAGGCTTAGATGATAAAGTACCTGAAGAAATGTGGACTGGGGATAAGCCCGGTATCACACATCTAAGGGTATTTGGATCACTAACCTATGGACACATTCCTGATCCTAAGAGAAAGAAGTTAGAGGACAAGAGTAAGCCTATGGTACTAGTTGGGTATCACCCTACTGGTGCTTACAGGTTAGTTGATCCTTTAACAGGTAAGTTAGAAATATCTAGGGATGTTACTATACTTGAGGATGAGGCTTGGGATTGGAATAAGAAGGAGCAAGCAAGCTCCACTGATTCAAATGTAATTAATGAAGGTAACACTGAGTTAACCAGAACATCATCAAGGAATTGATGATGATGAAAGTGATGATGAGCCTATTGAAGGTGATGTTCAAGTTGAGGAACATGCTGTTGAGCCAAACTCACCTGAGATAGCTCAACAGGAAACTGGTGTTGCTAATAACCCTATTAGGCCTGCTAGAGTCAGAAATCTACCTAGTAGGTTGGCTGACTATGACCTAGTAAGGGACAATGAGGTGGATGATGATGGAGATATCATCCATTTTTCTATGGTGGCAGATTCTGAACCTCTAGACTATGCTGAAGCTCTTAAAAAAAAGGAGTGGAAGGTGGCTATGCTAGAGGAACTGAAATCTATTGAAAAAAAATAAAACTTGGACTTTAACTAAGTTACCTAATGGAAAGAGAGCTATTAGTGTTAAATGGGTTTTTAAACTAAAGCTTGATCCTAATGGAAACATAGTTAAGTACAAGGCAAGGCTGGTGGCACGTGGTTTCCAACAGAAACAGGGCATTGACTTCACAGAAGTTTTTGCCCCTGTTGCTAGACATGAGACTATCAGGCTAGTAACAGCACTAGCCTGTGGTAGAGGTTGGGACAGGGGCTTTCTTAAATGGGAAAATCCGCTTTCTTAAATGGACCTTTGGAGGAAGTTGTTTACATAAACCAGCCTCCTGGGTTTATTGAAAATGGCAAAGAGGACTATGTGTACCATTTGCATAAGGCCCTCTATGGACTTAAACAGGCCCCAAGGGCCTGGAATAAGAGGATAGATGGATTCTTTATTCAAAGTGGTTTTGCTAGATGTACAACAGAGTATGGAGTCTATGTCAAAGGTGACATAAACTCCTACTTGCTGATTGTATGTCTTTATGTGGATGACCTACTTGTGACTGGTAGTTGTGCTAAAGAGATAGCAAATTTCAAATCTTCTATGAAAGAAGAATTTGAAATGACAGATTTGGGAAAACTGACCTATTTTCTAGGGTTGGAGTTCCTAAGAGTAAATGAAGGAATAATATTGCATCAGCAAAAATATGCCAATGAGGTCTTAAAGAGATTTGAGCTGGAAAATTGCAATTCTGCAATTAACCCAGCTGAGGGTAATCTTACTAAGAAAGAAGAGGAAGAGGGCACTAAAGTTGATGCAACCTATTTTAGACAAATTGTTGGGTCTCTAAGATATCTATGTCATAGCAGACCTGACATACTCTATGCTACTGGTGTAACCGGTAGATTTATGAATTGCCCTTTGCAGATTCATTTGAATGCTGCAAAGCGCATCCTAAGATATATAAAAGGCACTACTAATTATGGTCTGTTTTTTCCTAATGGCAGGTCTACAGGTAATAACAAGTTGGTTGGCTATTGTGACTCAGATTGGTGTGGAGACAAGGTTGACAGAAGAAGCACAAGTGGTTATGTGTTCCTATTTCAAGGGGCTGCTATCTCATGGAGCTCTAAGAAACAGGCCACTGTGGCCTTGTCATCATGTGAAGCAGAATACATTTCTGCATGTCATGCTGCCACCCAAGCAGCCTGGCTAGAAACCTTGCTTAAGGAAATATGTGTAGAATTAACTAATCCTATAACACTGTTTATGGATAATAAGCCAGCTATTAACTTAGCCAAAAATCCAATATCACATGGAAGAACTAAACACATAGAAACTAAGTTTCACTACATTAGGGAACAAGTTTCTAAGGGTGTTCTAATGCTGGACTACTGCTCAACAAATGACCAGGTGGCTGATATATTCACCAAGGCTCTTAAAGGTGAAATCTTTGCTAAACTTAGGAGGCAACTAAATGTTATTTCTTTCTAAGTCTCTAAGAAAGGAATGACCTATAGCTACTGTCTAAGGGCTTGTCTTAGACTATTATTGTTTTAAACCTTCCAGGGGGTTGTCCTGTGCTTCTAAATTGCCTATGTTGGTTTTCCTAAGTTTAGCTCTAGTCTAGGTTAAGGTAGGGTTGTCTACTTTAACTTAGGTATGTTTTGATTAAGGTAGGGTATTGAGATTTATAATCAAAACCTACTTTGATTTAAACTTATAGCCGTTGGCTATTTTAAAATAGCTGTTTGGATTGCCTTGTTAACTAACATAACAGAATATACAAATTGGTTATAACTAACCTAAAGTCTATTCAAGTTTGTTATGTAACAAACTTTGGTTGTTAAACTAGTAACAACCAAACTCTAACAGCTAGATCACCAGAAAAGCTATATAAGCATACATCTGTACATACAATAGAATGAATGAAAAAAGGAATTTTTACAGTTTAATTTTCCTGTGCTCTAGTCTATCACTTTCATACACTTCCTTTACGTATGCTTCTATCTTCTTCTTTCTACCACAAAATTCCGAGTTCTTGGTGTGCATTCAAAGAGTGTTTGTACCTCGCAAGATAAGAGAGAAACAGTGTTAGAAACTTAGGGTTTATGTGACTTAAACCAAGAAAGATAAGGAGCAAAGGTTAGAGGAGTTTTTCTAGTTACCTGAAGTAAGAGATCTTGAAGGTGCAAGTGATAGAAGGATTCTTGACTGAGTTTCAAGGGTGAAACTCATCAGTTCATGCAGAGAAGAATAACAGAAATTAGGGTTTCCGTTTCAGACCAGAGAAAGGAAAATCAAAAGGCACAGTGGTGTGAGATTTACCTTGTTTGTATTCTGAAAGTCCAGTTTGAGTTCTTCACCTGCAAAAGACAAGTGCAGAAATTAGGGTTTCTGCAAACAGTGACAAATCAGCAAGAAAAACAAGAGAATCAGTAAAGAAAGAAGTGATTCTACCTTAGCGAAGGTGAATCACAAGCTTGATCAAAGAAATCAAGCAGATCTGGGCAAACTAGGGTTTGCTGTTCATCGCGAAGTGAGAAGAGAAGATTGTGGTCTCAGTGTGCTTTGATTCAGAGCAAAACCAACACTACTACAATTTAGGCTTTTCGCATCGGTTAAAAATGACTTTTCGCATCGGTTCCGTGTCCGTTATAGATTCAGGCGATGTTAAAAGTACGCACCTTTTGCATCAGGTACAGACCTGATGCGAAAAGTATTTTTCGCATCAGTTGTATTACCACCCGATGCCAAAAGTCCCTTTTAATTAGATTTTAGCACCTTTTTGGCATCGGATTTTCAGAACCACCTGATGCGAAAAGTATTTTTCGCATCAGGTCCTGATGGGAACCGATGTTAAAACTAACTTTTTTTTTAAAAAAAAATTCTCAACAGCTAGATCTAACAAATAGTGCCTACAACAGAAGCTTTAGAAAAAAGTTATAAAAATTATCAGATAACCTACAACAGAAGCTTTAGAAAAAATAGACATTAAACTTTTTTTTATCAAACAACTAGCTTCATAGTAATGCCTGGTAGAGTTATAAAAGACAGAAAAGAACAGCAACTGAAAAACACCAAGAGTTAGTGACATATTGCTGACCTGACAATCATGCAAATTACTTCTGAAAAACACAGTACTCAATCAATCTAAGTGTAAAGCACACACAAAAAGAATATCCTGGTGGAATATATTATGAAGGCACCGAGCAAATTACAAAATCAAAATCAGCTGGAAAGAGAACTATGTAAGACTCAAAATATCAAGCTCTTCCTTCACTTCCAATCTTTCATCCAATTCTATAGTTATCAGAAAAAATGATCAAACAGCGATTGAACTCCATGACATTAGCAGCCAACAACAAGGGGACAAAATCAACAAAATAAAGAATGTATGGGAATGATGATATACAGAATAACTTTACAATATAAGTTCAACCGCACAACTTGGCGAAACACGTCAACTAAAAGACCCATCCAACGCATGCTGATTTGTTCCTATGTGAATTGAGATAACCAAAATTGCTTAGAGCTTCAGACAGATATTATTCCCTCCACCAATTTTTCTGAAACAAAAAAGAAAAAATCATTATTGCAGATAATGATATTTATGATATAAAACAGTGTAATAGAAACCACAATTCTCCAAAATTAAAGAAAAATGGTTTAAATAAGAAAACAAAAAAAAAACTAATTGCAGCATACAATTCAGCCATTCGTTTCTTCAGGATAAAAGTAAATAAGATTATTGTTCAGTTACTTAATTTAGTTCCTTGAAATTTCAAGTTGTCTATTAAATAACGAGAATAAAAAACTACTCTGCAATTCTTAAATTCCACGGAAATCAAAGTATGCAAATTTAACAGAAAAAATTCCAAAATAATAATGTATGAATTCCAAACTCATGTTCCATCACGATGATCGAGCACCAAAAAGGGAAGAAGGAAAAAAAAATAGTGAGAATTTGGGATCAGATGAATGAGTATTCAAAAGACATGCTTATAATACATATCATGTGCATTAAATTACACTGCCATAACATCATTTATTTATTTCAGTTTAACTTTAATCTAACATGTTCTCTAGTCATACAGTACATTACATGGTCCCATCTTGTACTATGACATGAACTAATTAATGTTAAATTAATTAAAACATTCACTAACCTTGCTGATTTTGAGAACAACAAGAAGCTGATTTTTGTATTCCACACCATCATCACTCTTGTCAATCTGGTCTATAACATGCAGCATTGTTGCAGTGGCCAACACAGAAGGTAGACAACCAACAAATCTTGAATCTAACATACCAAATCATAAAAAAATCAATTAAACACTGTTTTCTTTTTAAGTATACTACTCTTTCGCACTGATTAAAAAGTTATAGTACTAACTAGTTTTTAATAAATTATTAGTCAAATAATGAGTACTAATGAGAGTAAGAGAGGTTGAGTTACCTAAAAGTAGAGATAGAAGAAGATTCTCACATCTCCTAAGAAACTCCCAGTGAAGATTTGTTTTCAAACCAAGCCTTCTTATAATGTGATCTAGAAAAGACAATGGTGTCACAGGATGCATCGTCCATTTCAGTGTAGAAAGCACCAACAGCTCCATTCTCTGAATAGTCTTAGCCTCAAAAACATATTTAGTATCTTGTACCTTAAAAAACAAACATCATAAGTAAATAAAATAACCTTAATAATACATCTTAATAAGTCAAGAGAACATTACTCTTTTCTCTAGGTGACTATACTCATTGATTTCTCTTATGTTTTAAGTCAAGCGAAACATCTTAATAAGTCAAGAGAACAAAAATGTCAATTACTCTAGGTGAGAAACAACAAAACACTTACGTTTCATCAGCAATAGTAATGTCTCGCTTTGGTACTCTCATTGTCACTCTTCCTTCGAATGCTCATTGTGGGAGACACACTCTGAACAACTCCAACAACATCTGAAATCCACAAGAGATATATCAATAAGATGGCAATAAGAGAAACAGTCAATGAGAGGTAACATGGCTTGTCAACAACACTCACCAACAAGTTCAGGCTTATTGACATGAGGGCCCAGCTGATCAATTGGGACAAAACTGAATTTTGTTTCTGGAACAAAACTAGCTTCGTCGGTAGCCTCTTCCACCTCAGAATTCTCATTCAGTGTCTTTTCATAATCATTTTGCACAGTTTTGAACTGCTTGTTAGAAACTTTTAAAGTCCCCTTTGAAATGTAGCAGCAGCATTAAACTAACAAATCTGTCATAACAAAACTAACAAATCTGTCATAAAACTTCATTGCAGCAACATTAAACATGGTTGCTTGAATCTGTGTACCCTGAAAACGTTTCAAAAAAAAAACAAGAAAAAAAAACATCACCCTCCACACTTGAAAAGACAGTCAACAATCAAACACCTAATATAAGCTATGCATCAATCAAATAGATGGCAATTTTTTACTTACTTCTTCATCAGTCAATTCCACATTGAAGACACAACCTTCCCCTCTGGCATTCTTATAAGTACACATGGTTCCTTTGCAGGTAACACTGACCTTTATTGTCCAGTTACACATATAGGGATTCAAGGAAACAAGAGGACGCACTCTGTGTGTCATGGCCATTCGTGCAGCAGGAGCCACACTGAAAATCCATAAAATTGAAATAAATAAATAAACCTAAACCCTAAAATCTAAATTTCATTACTCACTTTCCATGTTGTTCGCGTAAAATCTGAGCAGCAGATTTTGTTGGCACCACGTCCTGCTTAGGCTTCAAAAGAATTCCAGCATGTTGCGCCCGAAAAAGTCCCCGAGGGAGAACCTTCCTCGTTCACAACTTTTCTTAAGACAATGAAGCCGCCACCAATATTTATTAAGGGAAATATTAGGAAAACCTTTTATTGGAAAGCAAGTAGTCTTGCAAAACTAGAGAAGAGGGTTCGGGGGTCGGTTACGCGCGGGGAAGGTATTAGCACCTCACACGTCCTCTCTACTGAGAGGGAACCTTTAATTAAACGTGTGGTTTTAAGTGTTGATTTGAAAAATATCTAATTTGCCTCTTTATGTCTCATTGAAAATGAATTAAAATTTTTTTATTTTTGGAGAGAAAAGGAAAAAAAAGGTTTTTAGAAAGAAGTGCTTGACGAGACATGGCCCGCTCCTACGTATCTCCCGGTGCGATGGAGAATTCAAAGCTACGTAGTTCTTGTGTGTAGAAAATGTTTGTGGGTTGGTGTTTTTTAATGTAGGGGTTTTAGGACTGTGTGATCTGTGTTGGAGGACCACTGGGGGTCTGAAGGAGCACTGGGGCTCTGAAGGGCCACTGAGGGCTGAAGGAGCGCTGGGGCTCTGAGGGACCACAGTTCACTTATCTTAAAACGATGATTAACCCGGCCGTACGACCGACTTAATCCCCTACTTTGGAAATAAGACTTTTGCTTTTGAAATGAAGGAGATCTGTTTGTATATTCTTTAATTTTAGAAATTGTTTATTTTTGCGCTTTGACAGGGGCGTGGCCCTGCTCCTACGTATCTCCGGGTGGAGAATCAAAGGCGACGTAGTTCTAGGTTCTTTTGAAAATAATTGTTGAAAACTTATTGTGAAAATGATTTTTATTTGTTATGCTTGACGGGATGTGACCCGCTCCTACGTATCTCCTGGTGCAATGGAGAATTCAAAGCTACGTAGTTCTTCTTTGTTTGGAAAACGTTTTTTGTTTTTTATCTTGTTTAATTGTGAGAATTGAGCTTTCATGATGATCAATCGAGCAAAGGCTCCAAGTGACCACCATTAGCACTCCATTGTTAATAATCATGCAAGCAAAGGCTTCGCAAGACTACTAACAAAGTTTGATTTTGAAATGGAAAATAAGATGTCTGATTTTTTGGAAGAAAATTATTTGTGTATTTAAAAAAATTAATGACGACACTAACAATTAATAAAGCGTAAAGTTAATAAATAAATAACTATACATATAAATAAATTAAATAAATAAATGCAAAACTAACCTCTAGCTGATCAATGCGACCAACGCCGAAACGGACCGAGCAATCTGACCATATCAACCGCGAACCGAACTCCTATCTGGTCCGTTTTCACCCGAAAATTCCACCAAGTAAAGGACCTCAACGGCCATCCCAAAAATAACTAAAGACGGGCTTTTAATCTAACGGACTGCAAAAGCTAGTCCAAAAGAATTAAAGACAGGCTTTTAATCTAATGGGCTGCAAATGCTAGCCCAAAAGATCACTTACCCCGTCAATCACCCATGTCCATAGCCTTTGCATCTCCATCTCTTTTATAGCCAAAGGCTAGGGAGTTCTTGTTTCTCCCAAGCAATGTGGGACTAAAACAACATAGAAAAAGCAATTTTCGTTTTTCTCAAACCAGCCTCCGTAAAAGTGCGATTCTGGATTCGTTAACCGTTGGATCATCTTTCTTTTTGGACAGCAGGTTCATGAGACATCCATCTTCACTTCTACCGTTCGGATCGTCGAAACGAGGTCTTAGAAGAGAGAAATTGCATTTGGAAAGTAGCTAAAAACCAATCCCGTTTTTTCTCAAACCAGCCATATTGACAGTGCGATTCCGGATTCGTTAACCGTTGGATCATCGTTGTTTTTTGACACCAGGTTCATGAGATATCCATCTTCAGTTCTACCGTTCGGATCGTCGAAACGAGGTCTGAGGAGAGAGAAATTGCCTTCGCAAAAGTAGAAAAAACAACTCCCGTTTTTTATTTGTATTATTTCTTATCTATTTTATTTTTTATTTTCGTTTTTTAATTAAAGATATTGTAACAAGAAAAATAAATTAAATCTACTATGTAATTTTTTGTGTTAGCATATATTTTTTTAATTTTTGTTTAACCACTAAAAAAAGTAATAACAACGCAAAATTAGTAAATTAGCGCAAAATGACCTATTCGAGGGATTAGGAATCAAATATACGCGGAAAACCCTTTTTTTTGGATGTTCTTTAATTAGCCGGACAAAATTAGGGTATGACAGCTGCCCCTCTTTATTTGGATTTTACCAAGAAATATGAATTGCGCGAGACATATTTCGAAGGTAAAATAGAAATAAAGAATTCAGAAATTATACCAATTTTGTCCATTTGGAGAAATCCGAATTTTTTTTTTCTTTTTTTTTTTGGAAAGATAGACACTTTCGTGTTGACGCGAAAACAGTAAATGAACACTAACGTGCAGACTGAAAGGTAAAATGGGCACTTGGCGTGCAGACAGAAAAGTAAAATGGGCACTTGGCGTGCAGACAGAAAAGGTAAAATGGGCACTTGGCGTGCAGACAGAAAAGTAAAATGGGCACTTGGCGTGCAGACAGAAAAGTAAAATGGGCACTTGGCGTGCAGACAGAAAAGTAAAATGGGCACTTGGCGTGCGGAAAGCGGTAAATTGCCCAGGCTGCCTAAAACCTGTAATCCTTAAACGAACTCTTGACGAATCCGAGTTTGCACGTGGCTTTGAGGAGCACGCTCTTCTTGTTGGCCTTTTCGAGCGACCGGGGGGATCGTTATCAGCTCCGGAACTGATATACTGATCAATGCACGGCGTCCACTGTATCTTAGGCTGATACAACTATTCCGTTGAACCTCACATGGGGCTGCGGTCCATCGCGTTGCTCGTACGCGACGTGAGACCTGGACAGAAGGGAGCGATGATCTCTGTGCTCCGATCCGCAATGCGCGCTTGAGCGCTCTCTTTTCTTTTCTCTCTTTCTTTTCTATTTCTCTCTCTTTTTTCTTTCTGAACTCCCAACTTGGGGGAACATTTTCTGGAATCTGGGGGCGAGGGCTAACACCGAAGTGCTCACCCTCTCTTTGTACCTGTAGCTGAAAATGAACAAATGCATGCAATGCAAATGCCATGATTGCTGTTTTCTTTTTTCTTATGATGAATGATGAGTTTCTTATTTCCTTTGTCTATGTCGGATGAATGCATGATCTTCTACTGTTCCTATATGCTTGATGGATGCAATGATTTTCCTTTTCTTCTCTTGTCTGTACGCGATGCATGATTTTTCTTTTTCTTTCGCTTATGAATGCATGATTTTCTACTGTTCTTATATGCTTGATGAATGCAATGGTTTTCCTTTTCTTCTCTAGCTTCTCTTCTTTCTTTTTCTTTCTTTTCTTTTCTTTTTGTTGCTCTCTTGGCTCTTTTCTTTTCTCTCTTTTGGCTTCTCTTTTTGCTCTCTTAAGAATGCGAATGCAAAGCTCATGTATTTTAATGCAAAGGAAACTTTCTCTTCCCCCTTTTTTTTTGGGAAAAATGATGAATAACATGAAATGATGAATGACATGGGATGTTCTAGCTTTCTTTTCTTCTATGAGATGCAAGTATTAATGTGATGCAACTGTATTGCTTTGATGTTTGATGCAAATGTATGCGGTGATTGATGCTTTGATGAATGAAATGCTCCTGTTCTAACTTCTGTTTATTTCTTTTTGCTTCTTCTATGAAATGCAAACATTAATATGATGCAATGCTCTGATGTTTGATGCAATGATTCTTGTTCTTTTTTCTTTTATGGAAATGCTAACGTTAATATGATGCGTATGCACTGCTTTAATGTTTGATGATTGAATGACAAAGGAATGCTTGTGAAATGATGAATGATATGGAATGTTGGATGACAGGGAATGTTTTTGTGTTGCTTTTGTGGTTTCTTTTCTTTGTTTTCTTTTTGCTTTCTTTGCTTTTTCTATGGAATATCTGATGCAAAATGTAATGCTCTAATGATGCAATGATTTTGTTCTTTTCCTTTTTTATGAAGTGCGAATATGATGCCAATGCAATGAAAAGATTTCTGCTTTTTCTTCTTTACTATTTTCTTCTATGAAATGCAAGTATTAATATGGTGCGACTGATGTGGAACGTTTTTTTTCTTTTTACTATGTGATGAATGCACAAAATGTGAAGATGCAAATGTAATGCTTTGATGCATATGCTATAATGCCTAGATGCATGAGGTAAACATTTTTTGTGATGATGAGATGCGAGACTTCGAATGCAAGGAATTGAGATGATTATTGACCATTCTGTTGAAAAATTGAATTTGATTCAAACTCTGGTGTTCTCAAGGTTTTTATTTACAAACAAACTCACTTGTTTTCTCTTTCTTTCCATGATGACTGAATTTTAGATATCACGTAAACAACTTGTGTTCTCTCCTTTGAAGCATTATCTAGTAAGCATGCATAGGAGTGCAAATGTGAATGAATGAGTCAGTTAACTTGGAATTGGTTTAGGGCATGGACATTTATGGCAAGTGAAGGAATGACAGACATGGTTATTGCCGAAGCTTATGAGGGACCAAGAGATACAAGATTGCCCCAATTCAGGTCTTTGACGAGTGAATAATTTGCCCCTGTCTAGTGGTGACAACAACCAGGGGTGTAGAAGATGATGAATTGGGAACGCTTCGGCTCTTGGGATGAAAGCTGGAATGAAAGGGGTTTTGCTTCAACCCACAGAATTTGATGTTGCCCCAGTCATAACGAGGACAAAGCTGCCCCAATCAGAATGACAAGGTCTTGTTTAGGATAGTGAGTTGAGAGATTGCCCCGGTGAGGTTTTTATGGAAACGAATGAGGTGAAGGAATGGGAATGCACTCGCCCCACTTTGGAATGACATTGACAACTGGAGTGACATGGGATGGGCATTGAACAGACTTTCCCAAGACTAGGGTGTGTGGGTGGTGAAGAGAATGCCCCAACTTTTGGGTCTGAGTGGTATTCTCAGTGCAAATCTTTGGTTCTCTACTGATGTCTTGACTTTTGGTGCGAAAGAATCCTTACCTGGTGATCACTAAACCTTGTTTTAATGCATCTTGAATGTGTTTTGGAGTGCAAGTCCCTCTTTTTTATTTTGTCAGCTTTCTTTTTTCTGACTGTTCGTTTTTGTTTCCTCAGTTCTCTTTTTTCTGAGGGTTTATTCTTTCTTGATCAGCTTTCTTTTTTCTGATCGTTTGTTTTTCTTTTGAGCAAACACATTGTACATAGATAAGCTTGTTCGTCCTAAGATTAGAATTCGAGTGAACAAAAGCAACCGGTCATTGATCGGAATGGACTTTTCGGGATTGTGGTGTTTTGTGGAGGAAAGAGGGTTAGGCTTAATGAAGTGTTTGAGGCTAAAGGGAGGATGAGTTTTGTTCGGCGTTGATTGACGGTTAATGGTCTATGAGGAAGATGGTTATTGGGCTTGTTTGGGCTCTGTTAAAGCAAATTCGTGTCTCATGGTAGAATGACTAAGGGGTTTGATGTTGAGGCCAAAGGAAGTGTTTGAAAGTTTATGGAATCAGGTGTTGGAATGATGAAGTGTTTGAAGGTTTATTTAGACAAGGATCTCTTGTGTTTTGTGGTAACATGTACCAGCTCACCACTCACATTTCTTTTGTATTTTCTTTTGTTTTGGGATTTTCATTTTTGAATCCCCTTTTTTTTTTATTTTCTCTTTTTCCCTTTTTTTTTCTTCTTTTTTTTTGTTTTATGATTCTTTTCCTTCTTTGACTCGGGTGAGCTGATAAAAAGTGATGCACTATTTTTTTATTTGGGGTGATCCTTGCCTAGGGTGATCTTTGGATTTTGGTTTTCCTTGGCTCAAGGTGGGTAGGAAAGGGACTTTCTGGGATTTTGGGGTTTTTGAGGAGATGGCCAAACTTCATTTCAAATCCCGATTGCTTATTTCTATGAGACTTAACTTTAGAACAATAATTTATCTATCTTCATGTGTTTGCTCTTTTTTCCTTTTTTGTGCCCTAATTTTTGCCTGGACCGCTCTTTTCGAGTTTTCAGTCCACCGGGCGCTCCTTTTTGCCTAGGCCGCCCTTTGCGGGTTTTCAACCTAGCGAGCTTGTTTTTTTGTTTATTATATTATTATTATTATTTTTTTTTTGAGAGACTTGCACTGAAGGAATATGATATTGATAAGGAAAATTAGTGATCACAGAGTTGCCCCAGCATGGAGGACTTAAAGTCTTAGTGAGAATGAACCAAAAAGTCAAGTATGCACTGATGGGAGAGAATATGCTTTATGGGTGGACGGGGCGGGATTAGACTTGGATAAGGAATGAAGGAAATTGACTGACTCAAACAAGAGAAACTGCACCTGGCATGCACGCTCATTAGAAGAATGCTTCACAGAGAGTTAACATCAGTTAAAAAATTTGTTTTTTTTTTGATACACTATTTCAGTCTTTTGATGCAGTGCTTTTGAAAGAAATGCAAATGAGCTATTGATTTGAAAAACTGAGTGCCTTGGAACACCTTGAGTTTGCAACCAAGTAAGGATAAACTTTTTCAAAAAGGATGATTGTTTCGCAAGAATGTCTCGCTTCTCATCACAACTCTTATTTTATGCAATGAATGAATGAACAAATTATGATATGCAAGTATGATGCAAATGCGTGGAGAATTACCACTCGAAGAGTATGGCTTATTCTAAATAATTTTTTTATTTTTAATGCAAGACAAAATGCCAATGCGAATGATGCCCCTTTTTTCAAAATGATTTTTGACTTTGATTTTTTATTTATTTTTTAGAGGCGATACAAGGTACGAAATACCAATGCCCCCTTTTTCTTTTGAATGATGAAAGATGCAGGAATGATGCTTTTCTCTAAATGATTTTTTTTTAGAGGCAAGGCAAAGTATGAAATGCCAATGCCCATTCCTTTTTGAAAGATGCATGTATGGAGGAATGATGTATTTGAACCAAAGTGATGAGGTTAATGAAATGGTGCATGAATGCTACATTTTGAATAAATTTGATGATGATTTTTATTCATGATTATGAATGAGATGCTTTCTTGTTTTCATTTTTTTTTGTGCAATGAGATGCATGATACTCACAATGATTTTCTTTTTTTGTTTTTTAGTTTTGGAACATGATTTTGAAAATTATTTGGAGATGCAAATGATTTATTGGAAAAAGGGTTTTAGAAAAATGTGCTTGACGGGGTATGACCCGCTCCTACGTATCCCCATGGTAAATGAGGAATCAAAGCTTGCGTAGTTCTACTGTGTCTTTTTTGAAATAATGCTTGTGCATGGATGTCTCATCTTGGATGAACTTGACGAGGATTTTTTTGCATGATTATAAATGAAATGCTTATGCTATGCAGATGATAATTGTTTTTTTTGTTTTATCTTTATGTAATGAAAGGGAATGCAAACTTTTGTTAGATGCAGATGCAATGGTGTGAAACGATGTGAATGCGAAATGATGTGGATGCGAAATGATGTGTCATTATTATTTTCTACGATTTTTGAAATAGAGTTTAAGAAAAAGGAATGCCTAAACTAATGCAACAAACAAAAGCGTGCCCTCGTGTCCTACAAAGGGTGGGAATCCTAGGGTCTAAAGTCGACGAAAGGGGTAATCCTCCCATGTAGGTTCTAATCACTTCCTTACAATGGCAACCAAGAGCTAAAGTCTCTCTCATGATGGCACCCACAATCGTAGAAAGCTACCGAGTGTGAGGCATCATGACAAAGCGTACTCTTGGGCCGAACTTTCATGAGAGCCATACAGACAAAGGTCTACGAATGGCAGTCACTAATCGTTCCCACTCTCCTAGGTTTTTGTTCAGACCTTGGGTTTTAGGCCCCACTCAATGCTCCCAAGTATAGGATGTGAAGTGTGTGTCGAGGGCACAACACCTAGGAATAACTACCCTTCCCCACCTGCAAATGAAAATCCAGAGCAGTCCAGACAAATAGCATGTTGTTTATCCTAGGGTTCAATATTGATCCAATATAAACTAATCTAGGGTGCCAATAACAATGCACTACTTACCTCAAGAAAGGGAGCAAAGAAGAAGGGGGACATGATAAGAAAGGGGAAGAAATGCATGAGGGAACTAAGCAAAGAAGTAACTATCTATTGCTTTAAACAAAAGCAAACGTAGAAGAAGAATGCACATGGATGCAACATGCTTATGAAGAAGAAGAAGAATAGAGGCAAAGCAAGATGTTCAAATCAATCACACAAACCACACACTTAATTAATTAGGCTTGACCCACTTTTGAAAAAAAAATTTAGTGTCCCCAGTGAAGTCGCCAGCTGTTGCGCCCGAAAAAGTCCCCGAGGGAGAACCTTCCTCGTTCACAACTTTTCTTAAGACAATGAAGCCGCCACCAATATTTATTAAGGGAAATATTAGGAAAACCTTTTATTGGAAAGCAAGTGGTCTTGCAAAACTAGAGAAGAGGGTTCGGGGGTCGGTTACGCGCGGGGAAGGTATTAGCACCTCACACGTCCTCTCTACTGAGAGAGAACCTTTAATTAAACGTGTGGTTTTAAGTGTTGATTTGAAAAATATCTAATTTGCCTCTTTATGTCTCATTGAAAATGAATTAAAATTTTTTTATTTTTGGAGAGAAAAGGAAAAAAAGGTTTTTAGAAAGAAGTGCTTGACGAGACATGGCCCGCTCCTACGTATCTCCCGGTGCGATGGAGAATTCAAAGCTACGTAGTTCTTGTGTGTAGAAAATGTTTGTGGGTTGGTGTTTTTTAATGTAGGGGTTTTAGGACTGTGTGATCTGTGTTGGAGGACCACTGGGGGTCTGAAGGAGCACTGGGGCTCTGAAGGGCCACTGAGGGCTGAAGGAGCGCTGGGGCTCTGAGGGACCACAGTTCACTTATCTTAAAACGATGATTAACCCGGCCGTACGACCGACTTAATCCCCTACTTTGGAAATAAGACTTTTGCTTTTGAAATGAAGGAGATCTGTTTGTATATTCTTTAATTTTAGAAATTGTTTATTTTTGCGCTTTGACAGGGGCGTGGCCCTGCTCCTACGTATCTCCGGGTGGAGAATCAAAGGCGACGTAGTTCTAGGTTCTTTTGAAAATAATTGTTGAAAACTTATTGTGAAAATGATTTTTATTTGTTATGCTTGACGGGATGTGACCCGCTCCTACGTATCTCCTGGTGCAATGGAGAATTCAAAGCTACGTAGTTCTTCTTTGTTTGGAAAACGTTTTTTGTTTTTTATCTTATTTAATTGTGAGAATTGAGCTTTCATGATGATCAATCGAGCAAAGGCTCCAAGTGACCACCATTAGCACTCCATTGTTAATAATCATGCAAGCAAAGGCTTCGCAAGACTACTAACAAAGTTTGATTTTGAAATGGAAAATAAGATGTCTGATTTTTTGGAAGAAAATTATTTGTGTATTTAAAAAAATTAATGACGACACTAACAATTAATAAAGCGTAAAGTTAATAAATAAATAACTATACATATAAATAAATTAAATAAATAAATGCAAAACTAACCTCTAGCTGATCAATGCGACCAACGCCGAAACGGACCGAGCAATCTGACCATATCAACCGCGAACCGAACTCCTATCTGGTCCGTTTTCACCCGAAAACCACCAAGTAAAGGACCTCAACGGCCATCCCAAAAATAACTAAAGACGGGCTTTTAATCTAACAGACTGCAAAAGCTAGTCCAAAAGAATTAAAGACAGGCTTTTAATCTAATGGGCTGCAAATGCTAGCCCAAAAGATCACTTACCCCGTCAATCACCCATGTCCATAGCCTTTGCATCTCCATCTCTTTTATAGCCAAAGGCTAGGGAGTTCTTGTTTCTCCCAAGCAATGTGGGACTAAAACAACATAGAAAAAACAATTTTCGTTTTTCTCAAACCAGCCTCCGTAAAAGTGCGATTCTGGATTCGTTAACCGTTGGATCATCTTTCTTTTTGGACAGCAGGTTCATGAGACATCCATCTTCACTTCTACCGTTCGGATCGTCGAAACGAGGTCTTAGAAGAGAGAAATTGCATTTGGAAAGTAGCTAAAAACCAATCCCGTTTTTTCTCATACCAGCCATATTGACAGTGCGATTCCGGATTCGTTAACCGTTGGATCATCGTTGTTTTTTGACACCAGGTTCATGAGATATCCATCTTCAGTTCTACCGTTCGGATCGTCGAAACGAGGTCTGAGGAGAGAGAAATTGCCTTCGCAAAAGTAGAAAAAACAACTCCCGTTTTTTATTTGTATTATTTCTTATCTATTTTATTTTTTATTTTCGTTTTTTAATTAAAGATATTGTAACAAGAAAAATAAATTAAATCTACTATGTAATTTTTTGTGTTAGCATATATTTTTTTAATTTTTGTTTAACCACTAAAAAAAGTAATAACAACGCAAAATTAGTAAATTAGCGCAAAATGACCTATTCGAGGGATTAGGAATCAAATATACGCGGAAAACCCTTTTTTTTGGATGTTCTTTAATTAGCCGGACAAAATTAGGGTATGACACAGCAGCACCTTCATTCTTGGATCGAACTTCTTCCTTTGGCTTCAAAACAATGCCAGCGTTTTGTTCATTCTTTATCTCCATTTCAAGCGCGGGAGAAACCGCCTCACACTTTGTAATAATAAGATATCTACAATACAAGAAACAACAGAAACAGATATCACAATATGGCCAAAAAATGAGATAAAAAACACGATGGATGTAGAATCGAAATTAGGGCGTACTTTTCAGACTTAGTTGGAATGTCGTTGACAGTATAATCAAGGATTCAAATGAGACCTAGGTTCTGGATTTTCCCTGAGAGTACATCATTGTTTTGACTTGGAGGAAGAATTCCTCTCAACTTCATTTTCCCATCATTTGCATTGAACCTATTACAACATCAAACAAATAATAAATAATAAATACGCTAAGATTTCAGATCTTGAAGGGAAAATGGAAAACCTAAAGATAAACAACGAAAAGAAATTATACATCCATCTGCTACCGCTCTGCTTGAGATCGAGAACTTGGACGACGATTTCAGGAAGATCTGATGAAGAGTCTGGGGATGGATTCGCAAGGAGGGTGGAAATGGCATCTAGACTCACCGATTTGGCCGATGGAGGAAGGAAATGAGCGCTGAACGGAGTGCCAAAAGTGAGGGGTTGGCGGTGTACTTGGGGCGCAGCAACGGCGTGACTCTTGTGGTGACGATGGATAGAGATAGAGACTAGATTTTTTGGTTGCAGAGAGTGAGAGTGCTTCACGAAGAGAGAACGAAGGCAGCAACGGCGCAGCAACGGCGTGACTCTTGTGCGTGAATGGGAGCGATGGAATCTCTGGGTTTTTGGTTGCAGAGTCACTGTAACGAAGGCAGGATTTTTGGTTAGAGAGTGAGTGAGTTTGGCGAAGAGGGTTTTAAGAAATTGATAAATTGGGGCTTTTTAACATCAGGTGCAATGAGAGAACTGATATTAAAAGTGTAATCATGCATTTCTACATCGGTTCCTATATCAACCGATGCGAAAAATGTTCACATAATTTCAAAAATGCCATCGCATTTTTATCCACATCGGTTAGTATTTGAACCGATGCCAATTCCTAATGTAAAATCCATTTTTTCTACTAGTGCAAAGGGGTTTTGCTTCATCGTCATCAGAGATCATCATCGACCAGAAACCAAGCTGAATCACAGCTTCAATCACCGGTGGTGAGAGCCACGGTGCAACTAGGTTCTGAGAGAGAGGAGAGAAGAAGAGAACGGAGAAACAAGAAGAGAGAACTAGGGTTCTTGATTTTCTGAGCAGAGAAAGAAAAAAATCAGCTTAAGTACTCCGGGTCAAGTGACATGACCCGCATGTTCTATTTCCAAAACGGGTTCGGGTGCGCAGCTAGCAACAAAAACATTTGTTTGATCAACACTGCATCATTGGGTTGGGTTGCATGTAAAGCTGGGCTTTACAAGTGGCACCTCCCTCAGTCTTATTATACACCCTCCTGCAAATACAAACATTAAAAGTGAGAAAAATTCAACAAGCATCACCGTGATTGTCTACCATCATGAATACATTCTTTTAGAATCATGGTGGGACACAGCGCCACCCCACCAGCCAAGAACACCATCAATGTCTCTTGCTGCTTACACATAGCCACTGGATTAAACAAAACCAAAATTAAAATGCAAATGGTTCAGCTTCATATAAAGCATAGCCACACCTTTTGAACTTTTTCTTATCAAATCAATAGTAAACTAACAGAAACTGCAACTAAAACCAATATATATATATATATATATATATATATATATATATATATATATATATATATATATATATATATATAGGTCAGTTAAACATCAGTAACATCACCCTAAAGGTTTTGTTTTAACAATGGTCATTTGATGAGTTATATATATACTCTTAAAAGTCAATATTGGTAGGCACAAACAAAAGATTTCCTTCGAAATTATTTTCTATGCTAAAAGTATTCATTTCGGAACATATTGGTTTTCAAACAGGTAATGGAATATTGGTCACTCAATGCTAGTATTGTCCTTGATTGCTTACCTGTTCATTGAATCCAGTAAAACCTTATGAGTACATGAACCTCATTTTTCAAACCATTAAAGATACCGGCAAACTCCAAGGAAATCTAACCCCCACAAACAATGGCTATTCAGGTAACACAAGTCTTAACTCTTGAAACACCAGGTTCAAGCGCAACAACACCAACAATTCCAATGATCTCACCAAATAATAAAGCTGCAAGTATGACCACTGTTAGACTGAGAATCAATAACAACATGCAATATGTCCATGTTAGGTAATCAAAGCAAACACAGTTCTTGCTTTCAGAATTGGAATGCAGAATTCAAATCAACACGTATTTTTTTAATAGACGAATCAACACGTATTTTTTTAATAGACGAATCAAAACATTATTTTATTAGAGGAATCAACACAGAGTTAACTAAAATAAATTTCTCTTTTAATGCATCCTATCAAGAAAGAAAACAAGCCATAATAGATATAACGATATAACTTGGGACTTTAAGCATGCATTTAGGATTGGTAAACTTGCAAATATTTTGACCACATGAAAGAATATGACATAACACTAGACTTATTCAAAATAAAGGAAAGACATCAAACTAAATACAGGATTATGCAATTCTAGAAACATATAAGCACTAATCTTGCATTATAAAGTATACAAACATGTCTTGTAGGCATCTGTGTTATATATCATAATGAACATGTCTTGTTATGTGTAAATTTACTTGGTGCGCAACCTGATTAACCAGAATTGATGTGCGACATATTAAGCATCAAAATTTCTAAAAACAAAGAATATCATGAAAGAAAAGACAGACCAAGTTATGTTCTATATTATAAACTCCAATTTTGCACACACAACAAATTCTCACACATATCACTTTTAGGTAGCAATTAATCAATGATAGTTTGTCAGTTGGCAATAAATACCTAACATACAATCTCTGACAAAAGAAACTTGAATTAGAGAGACTGCTACCTGAACAACTAGAGCAGTAATGGGTAAAGTTGGACAATGGGAAGTAGCTCCAGTAAAAAATGCCTGAGCAAGCCTCTTAAATTCAGCAGCTACTCGTGTATCATCAAAGTTTGTAGTAGAAACCTATAATCAAGATTAAAGGCAAAGAGTTATGAATGACACAGCATAGGGTAAATAATGTACAATAAGCATGACCTCTGCAATACCACCAAAATTTCATCATCAACATTTCCATTTGACCTCTCTTCTCGAACCTTACAAAGGCAATTAGAATCAAAAAGGGTAAATAATAATAATAATAAGCACTATCTAAAAGTAATAATCAACGTGGCCATTAAACTTTCAACACAGAATCGAGCATATAAACTTCAGAGTTAAAAACATGGCCTTTAACAGCACCATATTTCCATAGTCTCATCACCCAAACATTCTATCAAACACCGTATATACACAATTTTAAATATCACAATATTCATTCCCCAAATACATTTCATACTCGCTCCAACTGAGTCATAAAAACAGAAGCTAGAAAACCCAACAAGCCAATAGAAAAATAGAAGGAAGATGAAGGAAGCAGAAATACCTCCATACACAGCTCATCGCACCTAGTCTCTACCATTGCGTAGCTCCATACACAGCTCATCGCACCTAGTCAGAAATTAGAAATTAGGGTTTTATACTCAAATTAGGGATTTCAATCACAAACAGGTATTGAAAGGAATGAGGGCTTACCAGGAATTAGAGAGAGACGTAGAAGGAGACAAAGTCGGCGGAGTCGGAGGCCAGCATGCGTGGGTCGTCGTCAGGCGTCGTGGTGTGAGAGAGAGGTAGTGTTATGTACTTCTGTGTTGTGCGTGAGGGAGGGGCGAGGTGTGGTCACAGAGTGAGGCTGAGGGAGGCGCGATGGTGGAGGGTTTGGGTGGAGGCGCGATGGTGGAGGGTGTGGGTGGAGGCGCGATGGTGGAGGGTGTGTGTGAAGGCGCGATGAGATCAAGAAAACCTGAGGAGGATGAGATCCAGAGGTCTACGAGGGAAGAGGGAGGGCGACTGAGAGAGGGAGGTCTACGAGGGAAGAGGGAGGTCTACTGAGAGAGAGGGAGGGCGGCTGAGAGATATGGTGGAGGGTGTGGGTGGAGGCGTGAAATGAGAGAGTACGAGGTTCCCTTTAATTTGGGATCTGTTACTTTGTGACGGACTTTTAGAGGTTTCTGACGAAAATATCCGTCGGAAATTTGGGACGGAAAACAATTTCGTCGCAAACGTAAGCGGGAATTTTAGCGCCTCTTTTGCTGAACATTTGCGACGACTTTTTCGTCGGAAATCCGTCGGAAATTGCGACTGAAAAGAGTTCGTCGGAAAGTTTCGTAGGAAACGGGGCTTATTCTTGTAGTGTAGATAAAAAATGAAACAGTATGAACTATTTGCTCAAAAGCTACTTAAAGTGGCATTTAGATAACAATACTATAAGCTAATGAAAAATGTTGTAAAATTTATGATAAAAGTGTCTTGAAATTTATGAAAAATGCTATAGGAAACTCTAAAAAGCATGTTAATTCGACCTTTATGATAAAAATTTCTTGAAATTTATGCAAAAGCTCCAAGTATTTTCCACGATTAGCAACACATGATAAAATCTATGGAATGGAATGTGTCAAGAATGGAACAAAAATTTGCATAAATGGAGGTCCCAAAAAAATTATTTATTACCTAAAATACCCCTGTATTCATTTTAGTGAATAGTGCTTAGGGATGACAATTGAGCCCACACGTCCATAGGGTACCGGCAAAAATTACCTGCAAACGGGCAAGTAATTACCCACACACATGGGTGCGGGCTCGGGGACGGGCACTACGGTGCCCAACTCGCTTCAGGCCCACACCCGCATATATATAATTACCCTACCCATACATGTGCGGGTTCGGGTACGGCCACTATAGTACCTTGCCTATAGGATACTCATTGCCATCTCTAATAGTGCACACACTAATAACACAATAAAAAAAATGCTAGGAGAGTGTGAGGGGAGTATTCAAGACAGACGGACGAAGGAATTTTGTTGGACACCCACCAGTGTCACACAATGCATAGAGAAATAGGTGAGCAATTTCATGACTGATTCATGATGGTGCATCACAAATTAAACTAGAAAGAAAATGGAATGAATGAGTCAATGAAGAAAAATGACCAATCACAAAGGAGCTACACATTTGACCCTTCGCTAATTGGCACGAACTGTGGGGATACAGATCTCACTCAACTCGTCTCGTAATAATTTGTTGAATATAATTAAAGAAGGTCTAGCCGTGTAGGTTCCATATATGTTCAACCTCTTTTTATATTGTTGGTCCCCACTATTGGTTGCCTTGTCAATTTCACCAACATGGGAATGTCAGACCCCAATTTCGAACCCGAGTGTGACTAACGATAGTGTGCGTGCGTGTTTATTTGTCACATGTCTGGGTGTGACTAATAATAGTGCGTGCAAATGGTGTTTATTTGTCATTTTATATAAATAGACAAAAAAAACCTACTTTTATATGGCTGGAAGAGTGCTATCAACCCTTTATTTATCATTCTTTTCTTTATACATTTTATTTTTATTTTTTATGATTAGTTGAAACTCATACAGTCCCTACTAATTTAGAGAATATGCCATGAAAGTAGTGAGACTTACATGTATTTCACCAAATTATAGAGAGAGTGTTGCTAATATTTTTCTTTGATTATTTTTATCCGCATGTTGTAAAAATAGCGATTAAACTAGCTTAAAAATATAAAATAATATAAATAGATATTTGTGATTAATATTTAAAAATGAGAAAAAAATATACATTTATTAAAAAATAAATGAAAAAGTAATAAGAGTAACAACTAGATAAAAAATGAAACGGTATATATGAGTGTTTGCTGGTGTTTTTAGCAAACAATCACTGGTTTTATTAGAAAAGTTTTGTGAGATTAAACCAGAAATCTCTAAAGCAATTGCCTTTAAACACCACCGTTTGTCAACAAATATATTTTAAAAAGGAGACAATTCACCATGAACATTGAAGTAAAAGTGAAAGAAATGGTAAAATGGGACGCAGAAATATTAAATGACTTGTATTGAAAGCAATAAATTGCATTGAATGTAAAGAGAATGGTGTACAAATTTACATACGTTGTACAAGGATTCTTTTACTCTGTTTTCGCTGTGACTTGGAAGTTAGAGTTTCAGAATTGTGTGTTGGTATAATAATTTGCCACCTCTGATTTCTACATAGAAATCACTATTTATACAGAAAACAATGACTGAAATGTAAACTGCTATGGACACGTGGCCACGTCTTATTACCCCATGATGGACTTCGTGCCACGTTCGGCGCCACATATTACCCACGTTGAATTAACTGTAGTCTTGAAATTCGACACAACTGTCTGCTAGTAACTGCTTGACGAATTCTTGAATACCCTATCCTGTCGAAAACTCTTCTCTGTCGAAATGGTGAAGACCTCTTCTGTCGAAAATATGCTAAAATGATATAAATGTCACTTATTCTTTCTGAAGGCAATATGAATGTTCTTTAATGACAAGTCACACCCTATTAAATAACCATTCAAAAGCCTTGTCGAAATTCTAGGCTAACAAATTGCCCCCCAAAAATATCTTTTTCGACAACACAAATGTTAAGGAAGAAAAAGAATATTTTTGAAGATCTCGAAACGTCACCTCCAACAACTTTGTATTAAATGGTGAGAGAAAAATGCCATTATGATTTGCCCAGATAAAGTGGCGCAGCTAAAATGGCACGGATAACATAAACTGCCTAATTGGGCCACGTGGCGTAGTTGGTGGGCCATCACGTCCTTGAAAGGTCACAAACGTGTGCGTTGTGGTAATCGTGGGAACCACTGTACACGCCAACATATAAAAGCAAATGAGTCTTTTCATTTTCCTCTTCACTCGCTTGAAACCTTAGAACCATTTCTGAAAAACAAGAACTTTTGTGTTCTCCATTTCTTTTCTTAAACTCATGGCTTCCTCTTCCAGCGCTGCTCCGAAACTCCTCAACGATCCGAAAGAAACTGACAAACTCAAAAATGTTCAACCAATTGAAGAATTTGTTGATGAACCTGCCCTTACTGACGGAAGAGTACTCGATTGGCAAAAGCAGGTACTAATTCCTCCTCCTGAACCTTATACCCATGCGTTTTTAGGCCCTCTTCCTAACATCTTGCTGGAAAATGAAGAAATTGAAGAAATCTTCCCTAGCCTTCGCCAACTTCAGCCTAGAATCTTCTTTGAAAAACCTTTCCATTTAGATTTTCTAGCCACTCCTTACAGGGTTTTTAGGTCTGCACCTAGGGTTGACCAACAAATCTATATAGATTGGCTTAACAAAGTAGAAGCCAAGAAAGCCAAAATCTGGAAGAAACAAGGAATTTTCGATCTAATACAGTTGTCGAGGTATGGGCCTAAGTACAACAGCACCTTAATTTTGGCAGCCATGCAATTTTGGGATTGCACCTCCCACAGTCTCCATCTCAAATGTGGTATGTTATCCCCCACTCTCTTAGACGTGGCTGCCATTACTGGCCTAAAGCCCTTGGGTGAAACTTTCGACCCTAAGCTTCCCACTGAGGATTATGGTTTCGACTTCCGAAATGCTGCTTTTGCCCCGTATATTGGTGAACAGCACCAAATCGATACCGAAGAAGTATCTGATTCAGAACATATAGCCTTTCTTACTCTTTGGTTATCCATGTTCGTCCTTTGCACTCGTTCCCTTCAAGTTACCAGGTCTTATGTACCATTGGCTATTCAACTCCACGCAGGGAGAGACATCAATTTGGCTAAATTGATTTTAGGAACTTTGCACCAACAACTTGATAATGCTGTTGAGGAGTTAAAGGAAGATGAACCGACTACTTCCTTCCTGGTCTCTGGTCCTATGTGGTTGTTCCAGTTGTGGCTCATAGCCACCTTTGAATCTAGACTTGGCTTGTTCGTTCCAAAAACAGCTCGACCAGGCATGGAGACAAGAAGGACCGAGGGTATTCGCTTAGCCCAGTTGAAGTCAAGAGAAACCGGCATTACGGTAGAAGAGTCTTTCTGTATTTACTTCGAAATTTTTCTAAATTGCACCCAATTCAAAGATTCCATGGCCCCTTTTTTGGATCGACCTCATGGACCTACTTGGTTTAGAAGGGCATTTCCCCCTACTTCTATGGAACATGTCGAAGAAACCAACAGAATTTGGCAAGCATACCTTTCCCCAGCCATCCTTTCTACCAGACTCACTCCCAACAAGAAGAAAGAGAACTTCGGAATTAGTAGATATTTCCCAAGTTATTTTGCAAGGCAATTTGGCCTCTGCCAAATTCGACCTGCGCCTATGCATCTCCACAGGCGAGAGTTCATGACTCCAGAAACCGAGAGGGACTATGAACGGTCTTTCAAAGAGTTTCATTACAAAACTCTGGATTTCGAGCCTTTCAACTTCAATCCCAAATTTTCTCGTACTAGACAGTTCCATGGCTGGTGGCTTAAATATTACACTAACGCTGCTGGCGGAAACATCGATACTTTTGATGAAAAGCTCTTGAAGAAACTGAGGTCCGCTTTCCCTTCCCGACACAAAGGTATGTATCTTTCGATATTTGTATGTCTTTTAACATTTCACTATTTGTAGTCGAACTCAATTATTGCTTGCTTTCCAATATTTCCGACATCAGAAAAAACAATAGCCAAGTCGAAGGGCAAAGGGAGCAAGAAAACAACAAAGAATCCCTCTCCGAAAATCCAGAAGAAAATTGAAGTACCCAAAGCATCAAGTCCTCTTCAGAAGACGAAAGTTCGAGGAAAACTAGTTGTCCCTGCTAGTTCTGAGGTAACATTTATAAACCTCTTTTTTGATTCGAAAACTCTTTCAAGTTCATCACCTACTCTACGATGTTACCTACATTGTAAACTGACTTCTTTCTTCAGGACACCGGCAGTGAGGACGATATTCCTCTTAAACAAAGGTCGAGGAAGAGACCTTTACTTGACCCTCACAGGGCAACAAAAGGCATTATCATCAAAGAGCCTTCCGAATTTCAAACTTCCCCTTTAGGCAAGAAGCGTAAAGTAAGCATTTCTTTGAATTTTATCTTAAAACTTCACTTGTTTTACAACTATGTTAAGTTCGACACTAATAGCGTAACTTAATGTAAACAGGTAGAAAAACCTGTCCAAACTCTTGCTGTCGAATCCTTAACTGAAGTTGCAACACGAGAGCTTTCTTCTGCTAAGCCTCCTTCGCCCATACTACCACTTGATATAACTGTCGAAGAAGTTCTCCCAAGTCCTTCAGTAGACAATGTAGCTCAAGAACTCGTTGTAACGAACATCCCGTCGACAACAAACGTGGAAGCCACTTTTGTGGAGGCCATTAACCCACTTATCGAAGGACAACTCTCAATTGTTAATCTTGACACTTCCAATGTTGGCAATTCTGAACCCAAAATCTTTGCTATGGCTGATGTAGGAGAAAAAGATCTTAATCAGGCTGAATCTAACACTCCGACTAACTCTGCTAACGCGTCGACTAGTGGTGCTGTTAGTGAACAAGAACTTTCTGAGATGAAGAAAAAGAGCCCTTTGGCTGCTTTAAAAATTATGTTGAGTCTTCAAAGTGCGTCAACACACTTGACTAACAGCTCTTCGACCACTTCCTTGGCCTCTATTAACCAAGAATCTACAGAAGACCTGATCCAACAATTGAAGGCTAAGATATTGAATGAGGATCTTGCGACAAAGCTTTCTCAAAACCCTGCTGAGTATCTTGAGATTAAGACCCTCATTCAGAAGATAAATAGGTCAGGTCCTTCTCAAGAATTTCTCCTTTTCTCAATCGAATTTGGTTCTCTTTTCGAGCAGCTTTCTCTTCTACTTAAACAGCAATCTAGTACTCTCAAGAAGAAAGAACAAGAAGTTCAACTCCGTGAGAAGGAGCTTGCTTCTCTTAATGTTGCTCAGAGTAACATTGAAGCTCTTGAGGCGCAAGCAGAAGAGGCTAAAAAAGAGATTACCGAATGGGATTTAAAAATCCAACGTTACGATGAGGAGATGAAAATTCTTCAAACCAAGATGTCGAATGCTAAGTACCAGAGAGGTTTGGTCGAAGAAAGGATGAGAAACTCTTCTTCTTCGCAACAAGAAACTGAAGCATTGATAGCCATAGAGCACTTGGAAAACGCCAATCAACGTCAAGTTGCTATTGTTGAGCTCGACAAGAACTTGGACTTTCTCGAGACTTCTATCTCTTTGAGTGCAAGCATTCTTGAAAGGTGCAAGGCCTCTTTGAAGAATTTTTAAAATTCTGTAATAGTTTTAGAGATTTGATAATGGTTATGTAATTTTCTTTCATACTTTACATTACCATTTCTGAACAACTTTCCTTTATCTACTTTTTGTTCAAATTTTTATTTCATTCAGTGTTGGCTTGTACTGTTTCAAGTACTTACCATTTATTCTAAATATCCTGTTTTCATCACCTAGTTCTTCGACTTCATAAGCGCCATTCGAAAAACACTGCAACACGCGAAATGGGCCCTCCCAACTGGGTGACCATTTACCCAAGACTCTATCTTTTTTATCCATAGGTAACAACACTTTCCAAACTAAATCACCTGAATTAAAGGTTTTTAACTTAACCTTTTTGTTATAAGCTTTAGCTACTCTTTCCTTCTGTCGAATAAGCATTTCCAAAGCTAATAACCTTTCCTCGTCTAAATCAACTAACTCATCAAGCATCATTTTCCAATAATGATCAAAAGGAATTTCATACTGTCTTTGAATTCTTGTTGATTGTAAACAAATTTCGACAGGCAATACTGCATCGTGTCCAAAGGTTAATCTGTATGGAGTAGTATTAATAGATTCTTTGGGTGAATTTCTACAAGCCCATAAAACTTGATCTAAAGTGTTATGCCAATTTCTAGGTTTTTTCCCAACATGTTTTTTAATCAAGTTAATAATGATTTTATTGGCAGCTTCCACTTGACCATTGGCTTGTGCATAATATGGTGTCGAAGTTAATAACTTAAAACCAATTTCACAAGCAAATTCCACCATTTTTCGACCAGTGAAAACAGAACCCTGATCTGTAGTTATGGTTTCTGGAATTCCATACCTATAAATAATATGATTTTGGATAAACCGTATTACTGCTTCTTGATCTACATTGGTTAAAGGTATTGCTTCAACCCATTTGGTAAAATAATCAATTCCTACCAATATATATTTGTGACCTTTTGATGATGTTGGCTTTATTTCTCCAATTATATCCAGAGCCCAACCTCTGAATGGCCAAGGTTTCACTATGGCATGCAATTCATTTGCAGGTACATGTTGTATTCCAGCATGCTTTTGACACTCTTGGCATCCTTTAGCAAACTCTATACAATCTTTCAACATTGATGGCCAATATATTCCTTGTCGAAATAATAGCCATTTCATTTTATGGCCTACTTGGTGTGAACCACAAGCTCCACTGTGTGTTTCAGAAACTGCTAAATATGCCTCATTTTCACTAAGACATTTCAATAATATCCCTTCAGGAGTTTTCTTAAACAATTCATTTCCTATTATCACATAGCTTAAAGCTCTGTACTTTACCTTTTTGTTGGTATTTCCTGTGGGATTTTGCAAGTATTCTACAATAGGTTTTCGCCAATCATCATTGGCCATATTGTCAATAGCAAAAACTTCTGCTAAAACAACTTCATCAACAATGTGATGTTGTTTAATACATTCCTCATCTGTATTTGTTGCCCCCCCAGTTTTTGGTGTTGACAATAATGAGGAAGAAATATCATCAGATACGAGTTTCTCTTTTATTTCTATTAATTCTTCAAGGCTTTGTTTTGAAACTCTATAACCTGATGCAATTTGGGCCAAATCATTCGCCACTTGATTATCAACTCGTGGTAAATGTTCTAAATGAACAGAGTCAAATCTTTTTAACAAGGAATTGGCCATAATAAAGTATTTAATAAGGTGTTCTTTAATACATTTATATTCTTTGGTCATTTGTTTGATAACCAATTCTGAATCACCTTTTATTTCGATACATCTTGCCCCCAGCTCAAGTAAAATTTCAAGGCCTATAATTAAAGCCTCATACTCAGCTTCATTATTTGAGCAATGATTTCGAATCTTATACTTGTATTTCGTTGGAATGTTATTTGGTGAAATAATTAAAACACCAATCCCAACTCCTTTTTTATGACTTGAACCGTCAAAATACAACCTCCAAGGATATGTGTCTACGAAATGTAACGTTTCTTCGACAACAGAATGGTCTACTATAAAATCAGCAACCACTTGTCCTTTAGTTGATTTTAAAGGTTGATAAGTTAAGTCATATTCAGACAAAGCTAAAGCCCACTTACCAATTCTACTATGCATTATTGGTTTCGACAGCATATGCTTAATAATATCAGAATGCGAATAAACACAAACATTAGCTGGCTTTATATATTGCTTTAACTTTGTGCAAGAAAAATATAAACAAAGGCACAATTTTTCTATAGAACTGTACCTAGTTTCAGCATCTATTAAAATTCTACTAAGGTAATATATGGCCCTTTCGACACCATTATCATCCTCTTGAGCTAACATGCTACCAATTGTTTTTTCAGATGCTGCTATATACAATTTGAGCACTTTGTTTCTAATAATAGGCATTAGAATTGGTGGTTTCATCAAATAAGACTTAATTTCTTCAAAAGCTGCTTGGTGAACGGATTCCCATTTGAAAACTTCTTCTTTCTTCAGTCTCAATAATGGCGAAAATGCTTGAGTTTTGCCACTTAGATTTGATATGAATCTTCGTAGGAAATTGATTTTTCCCAACAACGACTGAAGTTCTTTTTTGGTTGAAGGAGCTTTCGTTTCAATTATAGCTTTAGTCTTATTCTGATTGATTTCAATGCCTTTTTTGTGCACCACAAAACCCAAGAAATCTCCTGCACGCACACAAAAGGCACACTTTAATGGATTCATTTTCAATCCATATTTCCTCATTCTTTCGAAAGACTGTCGAAGATGGTCTAAATGACCATTTTCTGAGGAAGATTTAACTACCACATCATCTATGTACACTTGCATAAAGTTTTCAATGAAATCATGAAACATACAATTCATTGCCCTCTGATATGTAGCACCAGCATTTTTTAAACCAAATGGCATTACTACCCATTCATAAATACCTAATGCCCCTGGACAACGAAATGCAGTTTTCGAAACATCCTCTTCAGCAATAAAGATTTGATTATACCCAGAATAACCATCAAGCATGCTGAGGTATTCAAATCCTGCTGCTGAATCTATCAACATTTCTGCCACAGGCATTGCGTATTCATCTTTGGGAGTGGCATTATTTAAATCTCTAAAATCAATGCAAACTCTAAGAGTGCCATTTTTCTTAATTACAGGAACTATATTAGCTAACCATTCGACATACCTGGCAGTTCTGATGAATTTGTTCTTGAACAACCTTTCAATCTCCTCTTTAATTTTAGTTAATATCTGAGGAGCAAACCTTCTTGGTATCTGCTTCACTGGTTTCTTCTCTGGTCGAATTGGTAACTGCAACTCCACAACGTCTCGACTCAAACCAGGCATTTCGTCATAGTCCCAAGCGAAGCAGTCTTTGAACTCCCTCAGTAATGTTATAACTTGGGTTTTCAATGCAACATCCAGGTATGTGCTAACAAAAGTTGGCCTCTTCTTTGAACCATCTCCCAAATCCACTTCCTCCAATGGATCTTGAGCCTGCATTCGCTTTGTTGAATCTCTAGGATCTTTTTCAAACCCTAATGGCTCATTATCATAAATGCAATCAAGCTTTTCATTCATAATAATGCCATTTTCGTCTTCAGAACCTTTGGCTTCGACAGCCATTGTTTGATGAATTAATTCGGCTTCCATCGCCGCTTTTAACTTATTCTCGGCCATATAAGCCGTAATCTTGTTCCATGCATTAGGAACTGACATAGGAAACATTTCAAGAATCAGAATACCACCCTTCAGGTTGGGCAGTAGCATCTCCTATTATTTGCCTTTCCCAAACAAAACCATAGTTTGGATGCAAATTAACTGAAGCAAATACATTATCAGCAGGAATGTATGCCTCATTAGAGGATGAACATGGCGCAATGTTCGCCAATTTTTTCTCAAAATTTTCCTTGGTAATGTGATTTACATCAGCACGAAAATAACTTTGGTCTGCCTCAATATATTCGACAAGACCATCTTCTCTCCACATCACTAGTTTTTGATGTACTGTTGAAGGCACGGCGCCGACTCCATGTATCCACTCTCTCCCAAGCAACATATTAAAGTTTGCTTTGGAAGCAATTACTAGGAACAGAGTGGTCCTCTTGATAGTTCCAACAATCAATTCCACTTCGATGGCTCCAAGAGAGTAGCCAGTTTTGCCTTCGTAATTACTTAAGACAATATTGTGTGGCTTGAGGTCAGTGATGGATATACCTATCTTCTTCATAAGTACTTCAGGCATAAGATTTACAGCAGCACCTCCATCAACTAACACCTTGTTGATGCCAATACCATTAACCTTAGCTTGAATATACAAAGGCTTCAGGTGATTCTGCATACTCGTATCTGGCCTCTCGAAAGTAGCCATCTGATCTTCGACACAGCCGTCATTCATCACATAGTAACACATGGGTTTGTGACAAGCCATATCTTCAGTGAAATCTTCTTCTTCACTGTTAGGCACGGTTATGACATCATACTCTAGTGGCAATATTGACACCACGTTGCAGACGACGTCAAAATCATCATCAGAATCATCAAAACCAGAGCCTATGTCCTCATCAAAATCAGATTGAGGCTCTTTCCCTTTGTATGTCGAAGGTGGAGGGCAGATTCTTTCAAGTGCAGGCCTTCTAGGTTTTTCCATCAAGGCATCCTTGCCTTTTGCCTTGTTTACCCCACTTGTAGGCTTAGCCACATCAGCACTGGTATTTGCTTCGACCTTAGAAGCCACCTTCTTATCACCCACCTGGACTTTGATTCCAAAGTGCCTAGGAACCTTGTTCACGTCTAAAGAAGCTTTTTTCTTCTGGTTTCTCTGAAAACGACGCCATTGGGTTTTAGTCATGGGATTCTTACCTTTATAATTATTCCAATAATTATACTTGCTGGAATCACCTTGATGGACAACTTGAGCGTTTGCATTGTTGTGAACCCATTTTCCAACAGGGGAGTTCATTTGTGGAACGAAGGATTTACCAAACAGTCTTATGGATCCTTTCTTTCCTGGCTCTCGGCTTGTCGAAGGCTTAGTCGAAGCATTAGCCTTGCTAGATGAAGGCTTAGTCATAACACTAGCCTTGTAACCAGGGAGCTCAGTGTTGCCAAAATCAAAAGATGGCCTATTGTCAAGCCATTTCCTCTTTCGATGTTCCTGATCCTGGTACCCTTCAACAGCTTTGGCTGCTTCTTTGTCGAAAACAGCACTGCACCTAGGACATAACATGACTTCAGAGTTATTCCATTTACATCTATTGAGGAAATCTATCAATTCCTCTTCAGCTTTTGGGAACACAGCATGTAGCTTTCCATCATATTCTTTCAAGGTTATCTCTTGTTTCTTCCCTTCAGCATATATAAAACCTTCCAATTTCTTGGTGGAGGATTTAAGTTTCTTTGGAGGATCTTTCATTTCAGCATCTACCATGTTTACACTTGTTTCGAACGGTTCTGTATACATAGCTTCAGCTTCGGGTAAAGGGTTATCTACAACTTGCATTTGAGTTTTCATCTTTCTATCTTCAAATTTTAGTCTCCCTTCTTCAATTGCTTTTTGCACAAGATCCCTGAAAAGCACACAACGGTCAGTGTTATGTCCCAAAAAATTATGGAACTTACAATAACCCTTTTTCTTTCTCTGGTCAAGAGTTGGTACTCTTAAGCCATTAGGTACCAATATCTGACCATCTTTCACCAACAAATCAAATATTTCATCACATTTAGTAACATCAAAAGTATATGTTTTAGGCACAAATTTGTCATTTTTTGGCTCAATAGGATTTTTCCCATTAGCAGGCCTTAGTAATTTACAAGTATAAGGAGGACCAGGCTTGAGTTCAGCCACATCTATCTCCTCTCTTTCGATATCACTAAGTGTGGTGTCGAATTCCTCTTCGACGTAGGCTACTTTTTCTTTTTTATGAAACCTATTTGACGTAGACTTTTCTTCTTTAAGCCTTTCTACCTGTCGAACTCTGTCAGCTAATTGGGCCATATCCCTTAAATGAGATGTGTCCAATTTCTTCCTGATTGAATAATCAAAACCACCAGCAGCCATTTCGACAAGTTCATGTTCAGGCACTTGTGTGAAACAACGAGCCTTCAGTAGCCTAAATCTATTCAAATAGTCATCAACAGTTTCAGGCATTTTACGCTGAACACTGGCCAATTCTTTGAGGGTGATCTTAGATTGGCCCATGTAAAACTGCGCATGAAACGCTTTTTCTAATTGCCCCCATGTAAAAATAGAACCAGGGGGTAATGTAGTAAACCAAGTAAAAGCATTTTTTGTTAAAGAATTTGGGAAATATTTCATCTTCAAATTCTCATTTTGGGCTATATCCCCAGACTCAGTCAAAAACCGAGCAATATGTTCGACAGTAGATTCTTTTGTGTCACCACCAAACTTAGTATACTTAGGAACTTTCCAGCCCCTTGGCAACTCAGTTTGCAACACATATTCACATAATGGTGATATGAAATTTGGCCTATGTAAGCCTACATTAACGCCATTTTGTGTCAATATAGTTTCAACTAAAGTGGCTATGTTATCTTGAGCGCCAACATTATTTTGTTGCACTTGTCGAACAACTTCATCAGCATTCTGATTTCGATTCACCAGGATAACTTCAGGGACATGATTTGCCATTCCCTGTCGTTCACCTACATTGACTGGGACTTCGACTGGAATTGTTCTTTGGGTATGAACAGGTAATCCATTATTTACTGTATTAGGCACCTGCCTATTACTAGTATTTGGAGCCCCAAAGAAATCTGCAATTCGACCCATTTGTTTTGCTAACATTTGGTAACTGGTATCAGTATTTTGAATCAATGGATTAAAAACTGTACCAATTTGTTGGGTTAACATATTAACCATATCATGATTGCTCTCATCAACTTGTTGTCGTAAGGCAAACAAGGATTCATTGGTTAATGCCGTAGGATTTCGACCCATTACACTTTCAGAAGAAACATGTACAGGAGACATAGTCGAAATATGTGGCATTCCAGTAGGCATGCCATATGATCCAGAAGGAAATGCAGGAAAACTTACATTATGAAAATGTGGATTTAAACCGCTTCCTATTGCCATATAAGGACTATGAAGTCCCATATGTAACGGCAAAGACATAGGCATAGATGCCATGTTTGACTGCGTTGATCCAACGTTAGTCATTGATACTGAAGGAACGGTTGTTGATGATGATGGGGATATTGTTCCCACAACCACCCCTGCATTTACGTTTGCAGAGTCTACTATTGTTCCCTGTTCTTGTGGAACCACAGGATTAGAGCTAGACGCATTATTAGTATGACGAACCATTTTTCCACTTCTTAAGTGCATGCAAATACAAACACATCAAAGAACCAGAAAAATTATGTATTAAAGGCAAACTGTCCCACTGGGCGTGCCAATTTGTTTGCTGGTGTTTTTAGCAAACAATCACTGGTTTTATTAGAAAAGTTTTGTGAGATTAAACCAGAAATCTCTAAAGCAATTGCCTTTAAACACCACCGTTTGTCAACAAATATATTTTAAAAAGGAGACAATTCACCATGAACATTGAAGTAAAAGTGAAAGAAATGGTAAAATGGGACGCAGAAATATTAAATGACTTGTATTGAAAGCAATAAATTGCATTGAATGTAAAGAGAATGGTGTACAAATTTACATACGTTGTACAAGGATTCTTTTACTCTGTTTTCGCTGTGACTTGGAAGTTAGAGTTTCAGAATTGTGTGTTGGTATAATAATTTGCCACCCCTGATTTCTACATAGAAATCACTATTTATACAGAAAACAATGACTGAAATGTAAACTGCTATGGACACGTGGCCACGTCTTATTACCCCATGATGGACTTCGTGCCACGTTCGGCGCCACATATTACCCACGTTGAATTAACTGTAGTCTTGAAATTCGACACAACTGTCTGCTAGTAACTGCTTGACGAATTCTTGAATACCCTATCCTGTCGAAAACTCTTCTCTGTCGAAATGGTGAAGACCTCTTCTGTCGAAAATATGCTAAAATGATATAAATGTCACTTATTCTTTCTGAAGGCAATATGAATGTTCTTTAATGACAAGTCACACCCTATTAAATAACCATTCAAAAGCCTTGTCGAAATTCTAGGCTAACAATGAGCTACTTGCTCAAATAGTAGTTAAAGTAGCATCTAGAAAAAAATGCTATAAGCTAACAAAAAAAGTTGTAGAAGAATAGTACTGACGGACAAAATTAGGTATACTAAAAATGGGGTGGTCTCCCCTTACAAATAAAACTAATCAGACGGAACTAGGTGTATTTGATGTTATTTTCAAAAGTAATGATAAGTGGTAACATGTACGCTCTTTAAAGCTTCGTAGTTGCAAGTAGTGTAGCGACCGAAAAATCCGTAGGAGGGATTCTTCGAAGTTCTTGAATGAAGCCGCCACCAATATTTATTTTTAGGAGAAAATATTGAAAAAAACCTTTTAGAATGACAAGGGGGTCTTGCGGACCAGATTTAGGCTCGGGAGTCGTTTATGCGTAGGGAAGGTATTAGCACCCTACGACATCCTTCCTAAGGAAGGTTACTTTTTAACTAAATGTGTAAACATTTATTAATTCAAAAATAATGTTTTTACCCTTATAATGATAAAAAAAATGACTCGATAAACAGTTAGTTATTTTTTGCACTTTTTGAGAAATAGGAGAGAAAATGATTAAAAGAAAAGAAAATGGTTTTTTATTAATGCAATTGACAGAGGTCGGCTGCCCTCTGGTCCTACGTATCTCCTGGTAGAGAATCAAATCACACGTAGTTCTTGGTAGAAAATGTTTGTTTGTTTTGGTAATTTTTACTTATGAAAGAAAAAAACGATTTTGATGGAATAAAAAGGTAAAGCATTGTAAGTTGTAAACAGAAATGATGTTGGTGCAATTAGCTGAAGGGGTGTTGTATTAGAAAACCAAAGGGGGTGCGCATATGAGCTTATGTTACCATCAGAGTATCAATTTTTGTTTTTTAAAACACATATAACAAAAGACATGGAGCCAAGCCCAAACCGAGGCATAAAAACGAAATGAAGGGAACCCTAGTTTTGTTCCCTCATTTCAGCGGCGCTAACAAAATCTGAGAGAGAGTGAGATCTTCATCTCACGAAGGTAGAGACAGAGAGAAATGCGATGAGAGTGAGAAGAAAAAAACAGTGAGAAAGAGAAGAGAGGTCGAAGGTGAGAGAGATGGGGGTGGTCTCGATGGTTGACGGTGGTGGAGCGGTGGCTCGCGGCAGAGGTTTTGCCGTAGAGAGGGAGGTGTGGTACGAGATGGAGGATAGAGCGAGAGATGCGGTGGTATGGGGGTTTGGGCCGCGGTTGAGAGAGAAGGAGTAGGGCGACCGTGACGGTGGCGAGCGCGTGTACGGTGCGAAAGTGGTGGCGGTAGGGGAGACGACGCCGGAGGTAAACCGTGGTGACGGCGCCGGCGGTGGCTTTGGTGATGGAGGTTCTGGCTGGAAAACATGGTGGTTAAAGTGGTGGCGTTGAAGTCAGGGGGTGAGGCCGTAGGAGTGTTCGGATGGTGGTTGTTAGGCGGTGGTGGTCGTCTGCTGTTGATGGTGGAAGTTCACGGTGGAGAGGAGGGGACGGCGAGGGTGCTTGGGGGTTCTAGATGGTGATGGTTTTTTGGTGGTTGACGGTGGTGGGGGTGTTGCTCCTCGGAGTTTTCCAGAGTTGGTGGTGGTTGGGGTTATTTCTCCTTCCTTATTCTCTCTGTTTCTATGTATCTCTACATTGTTTTTTTCTTTCTTGAAGCCGCGTGTTTCTGTGAGTGTGTGCATTCCTGTGCGTATGCTACTGTGTTGCCTCTCCCCCCTCATGATTTCTGTTTGTTGGCTTTTATAGAGGAGGCAAATTAATGAGACAAAAAATTGTTGTTATGCTTTTGCAGAGAAGGTATTGGAGCAGAGTTGTGGGAGACAAGGCAGCAAAGGAGGTGCTGCCCAAAGCTGCTTGGTTGCTGCTGATTTTGGAAAAAAAACAAGGGAGCAAGAAGAAGGGACACTTGGCTCTACTCCTCAAATGCTGCTGCCAGTTTTATTTTTATTTTACTTTTAATCTTTGTACTTTTTTGTATTTTATTTTTTGTCCAGATGTGTAACAAAGTTGACTTCTTTTGGTTGTACCCCTTTTTGTAACAAAGATTGATTGTAATAATAATAAGAAAACATTTATTCCACATCTGATTTTTATTAGCTTTTTTATAACAATGGTAATAAATTAAACTAATAGCAATGACGATAAACATAGTTACACGACGAGATGCGAACACGCGCGCGCAAAGAAAATAACGACACGCACACGATTAGGGATGACACGCGTATGTGGTTAGAAATAACATGTGCACGCAACAATGCAAAAACATTAAGACTAACGCGTGTACGCGACTAAAAATAATACGTATGCACCATGGAACATGTTTTTGGGATTTTCGAAAATGAAACAAGAAAACGATTAAAATCAAATGTCTACAAGATTATTATTATTTTAGAAAAACAAATCACATTAATCTAACGGACAAAATTAGGGTATGACAACTGCCCCTCTTTATTTATATTTTACTAGGAAGTATGAGGGGTTTCCAAATTTCTCGAGTAAAATAGAAATAAAGATAAAAAGACACTAATTTTGTCAAGACTATCTTTTTTATTTTATTTTATTTTATTTTTATTTTTATTTTTTAGAAATTCTTGAAAAATTGGGTTGACATAGAACAAAAGTAAATAAGGATCACCGGGGATCTGAAGGAGCATTGGGCTCTGATGGTCTAATTCGCAGTCGATGCTTGGCGCATTGATTGGAGTTAAACTGAAGGACCGACGAGGTCTGAAGGGCATGCCTAAGCCTGATGGACCAATGGGTCTGATGGAGCGCAAACTAGCAACGGTACTAGTAAAACGGTCTGCTTGGGGGGTGGCCTTTTTCGAGCGGCCATGGGTGGCAAGGTTAGGTCATTGACCTGATTTGCGCACCTCGAAGGACGTGCACTGTGTTTTTTAGGCGGACACAGCTAGTCTGAAGGGCCTGGGGCCGGATGATCCGTCGGTTGCTCGATAACGCGACGTGCGATCTGGATTGAAGGACCATTGTTGGTCTGAAGGAGCGCTTGGGCTCTGAGGGACCGCTGGGGGTCTGGAGGAGTACTGAGATTCTGGGTTGTGGTATGAGACCAGCGCTTGGAGCACTGACTTTGAGGGAACAAACTATTGGGATTGGCACATGGCGTACCTGCCTAGAACACACCTAATGAATGCATTTACCTGAGAAGGGAAAAGCTATCTATATTTGGTATGTCTCAAAATGCAATGAATGATGTATGCGTGCAATATAGGTATGTGAACATGGTAAGTGTTCGATGAGGTGAATGAAATGTGGCAGATGCTGTGAGTTGAAGTTGATGGGACATGGAGGTGGACAACCAACGTATGTGAATGCAGGTAAGAATGTGATTGTGCTGATTAATGATGAATGTAATGGAATGAGCAATTTTTCTCCTTTTGTTTTTTTCTTTTTGCTTTTCTTATTTATTTTGCTTCTTTTCTTGATGCATGTAATGCGAATGTGAATATGATGTGAATGTAATTCTTTGATGCAAATGCTATGGTGAATAAAGGAAGCACAGGAATGCATAGCGAATGATATGATCGGTGATGTAGAAAGCTTTTGACAACGATGAGACCGGCACTTGGCACGTCTATCGAAGCAAAAAAGTGTTATATGTATGCAATGTAAAAGCAAATGGACTACAAAAGCCCGTGAATGATGGATGTCGCCGAAGCTGGTCGGAGATAGAAATTGATAAGCCGTGTATGCCACTGCAGATAATATGTGAATGCAAATGTACTACTTAGATGTAGGTGCTATGGTAGATGCATGGTTTGATGTATGGTGCAATGATTGGATGTTTGTCGGGATGCGGAATGATGGTTTTTTTGTGTTTTCGCTTTATTGCCCTTTTTGGTATTTAATGAATGCATGAAATGAGAATGTGAATGTGATGGATACGTAATATTTTGATGCAAATGCTATGGTGAACAAAAGGAAATGCCTAAATATATGGTGCGATGATGTGATTGATTGGGATGTAGACAGACTTTTGGTAATGATGGGACCGACATTTGGCATTTTTATTGAAGCGATACATGTTATGTGTGGCGATGCATGCCCGCATACGCAATGCGTAATGCACAAGAAGCAAAATTGTGTAGGCAAAACAAGTGGAATGTGAATGCATGTACAATACTTGTATGAAAGAGTTGTGATGGGTATGATCAGATGCATGGTTTTAATTCTAGAATAATGAGGACATGTATAATGCATGATTTGTTGGTAACAACACTTTTTGTTTTGGTAAGGATGCAAAAATGTTTGATGTGAAACGAAACTTTTGATGCTGGAAACAGAGAGCTGGACATTTTGAGTTGATCGTTCCTTGGAAGAAAGATTTTTGATGGCTTGGACTTGAACTCTGGTAAGCTCAAGATTGTCATCTTGAAAAGTGTGGCTTGCGGCAATGTATTAGTGCCATTTCTAGAGATCGAGATGTGTATTTGCAGATGGGTTCTCATTTGGTTATGATGACCCATGATGGCTAAGCTTTCAAGTCTAAGATGTTAACTTAGAGGGATTGTCATTAACACGTGTTTCTCTCTTTAGAGCATTTTTTTAATAAATATGAAAAACGGTGTGAATGCAAATGAATGTGTCAGTTGACTTAGGGTTCAAGAAATGCAGGGTATAGTCAAGTGTGACACATGAGTGGAGTGGAGGATGAGGTTTATTGGCTCAAACTTATGAGAGATAAGCTTGCCCCAAGGTAAAAATGTTTGACTGCCCCAATTTTGACTTCAAATAGTGGGAGTGAAACAGTCTGCCTTTGTCTAGGGAGGACAACGACAACTAAGGATATAGACTGGTTGAGGGATTGGGAACTATGCAGATATTGGGGTGACGCGTGGCTAGGAATGAATGGAATGGGAGGCAGAAGGATTCTTTCGGGCCGAGGGATATGAAGCCCCGGTCTACAAGAGGACAAGGTTGCCCCAATCAATGAAAGGTGAAGATTGCCCCATCCGAGTGGGATTGTGACAGGGTGTAAAGTTAGAATAATGGTTTGGAAATTAGTCTGGTACAACTACATGAGCGTAGTATATCAACGGGATGAAAGATGAGGGTATTTTGGGGATGCTAAAAGAAATCTCCCTGAGTTTGAGTGGAATGGGGGGTGAGGTATTGCCCCATTTTGATAAGTCAAGTAACTGCCTTAGTAGGGATTTCTGGTTTTCCTTGGGAAGGATTCCACAAGCTAAGACAGTCGAGAGTTTTTGGTTCGATGAAAATTCACTTTGTTGATGATCACTGTTATCTTCTCTTAATGAACTTCGAGCGTGCAAGCCCTTTTAAGTTTTTTTTTTCTTTTTTTTTGTAATAATATTTTTCTCTTTGTTTTTTTTTGAGCAAATAAATTATTCTGATTATTTTGTCCTAGAGTATAAGCAACCAACCACTGATCAGAAAAGGCCTTTGGATTGTAATATGGCCAATGGTTAATGATTCATGAAGGAAATGATTACTTTGCTCCTGAGAGTGTTCGGGGTTGGTTGAGACAAGGACTCTTTTATGCGTTTCTTGGTAGAATGAACCTGTTTTAGGGTTGTAGCACATTTGAAGGTTTATGGAGGATAGGATGCTTAGGCCAAAGGAAGTGTTTGAGGGTTTATTTCAGACAAGGATCTTTTATATGCTCGATGGTGTGAAGTATCAGCTCACAATTTCTACCGCTTTGGTTTTCAGGATTTTTCAATCCTCTTTTTTCTTTCATTTCACTTTTTGTGATTTTTCTTTTTTCTTTCGAGCTGAGCGAGCTGTTAGATATGGGATTGATCATTGTCTAAGGTGTTTGAAAGATTTTTGATTTTTTTTGGCTCGAAGTGGGTAGCAAAGGGCATTTCTCTTTTTTTGGATTTTCGGATATAGGAAAATGGCCAAACTCCAATTCAAATCACGATTGTTTATTTTCTTGAAATTGTAACTATGGGACAAAACTTCATTTTAATATACTTGCTTTTCTTTATTTATTATTTTTTTATGCCCTAATTTTTGCTCAGGCTGCTCTTGCGAGTTTTCAACCTAACGGGCATTTCTTTTTTTGGATCTCTTTTGTGTTTTTTTTACTCAAAGGACTTGCACGAGTGTTTAGAATGCTAGCAGAAAATCTTAGTGATCATTACTCTGCCCCAGTATGGAGCGTACAAAGTGCTATTCGTGAAATTTCATCACTGGGGGAAAGCGAATGAAATACTCTTGTGGGGACTGGGTGTTTCATGAATGGTTGGATTTGGTTTTGAAAATGAAGGAAAGACGGGGATAGTATAACTGGCTCAAACAAGAGTAAACACACATGCCATGCTAATTTATTTTGCAAATGTTTCATAGAGAGTTGACATCGGTTAAGATAGAACAATTTTAATTGCTAAAACCACACAAGTTAACAAAATAGACATTTAAGCTTCTTATCACGGGGGTGAGATTTATGTTGGCTGATGCCCTTGGTGGGGCGTGCAGTGGCTAAGGGTCAAGCCTATGGGAGTAGGGGTTTGAGGACGATACAGTCAATATTGTAGTGACCATGATGGGGAATGAGTTATTGGTGAATTCCATTGAATGGTTAAGTGGGTAGGTGGTTTCCATGAATGTGGTGGGTATGAGTAGGATGTATATGGAGTGAAGGGTGAAGAACTTAATGTTGGTGAATCAAGTTAGAGTATGACAACATTTTCCAAGGAAGAGAAATCAATTAAAATATATTTTCAAGAAGGCATCGTCTCTCATCAAACAGTGTGTCAAAAAAATCTTATGAGTTTCGCTTTTTTTTTTGGAAAAAATTATTTGAATAAAACAGAATGCATGAACATATGGATGTTGTTGTACACAGACAATGATGCAGGTAAATGAAATGCGTAATCATACCTTAAGAAAGTGTGTGATTTTTATTTTTTATTTTTTACTTATTACCTTTTTTTTTTAAATTTCAACTAGAGTGAGAGGCTAACAAAACAACAACAAAAAAAACTATTGAATGATGAACAATGCAAGAATAGAAGAAAATGAAGCAAATCCTAATTTTGTTTTAATGCATGTGAGAGGATTAACGCCCTTGAGATGGATGTGAGAGGAATAAATGACTTTTGTTTTTGTTCTTTATGACGCATGAAGGAGCTGTTTTTGAGATGCATGAGAATGAATGACTTTTGTTTTTGTTTCTTCATGATGCATGAAGAGGAGTAATGAAATAATGAATGAATGTAAATTTTTTTATAATATCAAGGTGATATTATTTTCTCATTTTTGGCGTGTGGCTTACGCAAGATGAAAAATAAAAAATATGATATTTTGTTATTTTCTAGATAATGAGATGCATGTTGGTACCATGATAATGAAAACGATGACCGTATTCTATTATGAATGCATGATAATTTTTTTTATTTTCTAGTTGAAAGACTAACTATGCTCACGCAACAAGAATAATCAAGTTAAACGCACCTTGTGTCCTAATGCATGAAGGAACACATGGTGAAAAATGACGAAAATGCAGATGCGAATGCATGAAATGCGTGCATGAATGATCACTTGGAAAGGTCTGTTATTCTAAATGATTTTTGGGAGACAATGCGGCACGTGACCGATGCAGAGCCTCTTTCATGTATCAGAATAAAATTCTAAATACGTATCTATGAATGATGCGAAAATGATGACGTAATTTTTGAAATGATGCATGTTGAAACGGTATATAAACGATGTGTGGATGAAATGGCGTATGGATGATTTAATGAAACAACAGTTTTTGGATGAGTGAAAAGGTGCGTGAATGCTATGCATTTCATGATGTTGCAAATGATGAAATGCCTATATTATTTGATGATGGAAATGCATGCTGAATGAGATATTCAATCACAATTTTTTTAATTGTGATCATGTTTTTTATTCTTTTCTTTTTCGCGAAAAGAAAGAAAAATGCAATGTATGAATGAACGAATAATGTTGCCTGATGCAGATGCGAGGAATGTGAATGAATGATCGCTTGAAAAGATTGACTATCCGAAATGATTTTTCGGACGCAATGCAATATGATGATGAATAATGCAAGAAAGTGGCATTATTTTATTATTTTTCTTTTATTTTGCATGTCAGATGACTAATGCATTTTTATTTTTCTATGCATGAAGAGGAGTAACGAATATAGTATATTTTTGAGTATGCAAGATGATGAAAGTTGGACAACTATGTAGCGTCTTTATTTTTTTTGGAGGATGATATGCATGTTAGTACCATGAGAACGAGATGTATATGAAAACAAGTTACTCGTTCTATGGTGATTTTTTATTTTCTAGCAAAATATAATGCCCATGATGACAGATATGTATGAAAAATGCGAATGCATGAAGAAGTAAATGTTTGATTCTAATGCAATTATTTTCGTTTTCCGAGAGGTAGTGCAACATGTATGCAGACTCTTATTTTTGATTTATTGGATGACAAATGATACAATTATAATGAAATGATTTTTTTGTTTTATTTGGGAAATGACACATGAATATGGAATTGTTGCATTTAAACTAGGATGACCACATGAGGGAAATGATGTATGAATGTTATGTTTTTTTAAAATGTAATTCAAGACTTTATGAATGATGTGGTACCTACACTGTGTGATCATGACTTTGAATGATTATGAATGAATGTCGGTGCCTATGATGCTATTGCCTTTTTTTGTGTGCGAGCAAACAAAATGCATGACACTCGCAGCGACTTTTTTTTTAATGCGTGGAAAAGAGTAATGAACATAACCTTTATATAATATGGGGGTAATATTCTTTTGGTGTACGGATATGCAAGATGAATCCAATTTTGAAAAAAATGATACCTTCGCGATGCATGATAGTGCAATAACAATGAAATGCTTATGGAAGAGTGATTTTAGTATGAATGAATGGTGATTTATTTTGTGTTTTCTTTGAATAAAGTATAATGCATGAACATATGGACGTTTGTTGTACATGAGCAACAATGGAGATGAATGAAATGCGTGATGGTTTATCCTTTCTTTTATGCTTCAACTAAAATAAAAAGCTAACAAAATTCTATTGGGTGATGAATGATGCAATAATGAAGAAATTTATAATTTTTGTTTTGACGCATGTTGGAGGACTGATGCATTTGAGATGGATAGGAATAAAATGACTTTTGTTCTTGTTTTTTATGATGCATGAAGATGATGCATTTAAAAATAAATTTTTATAATAGCAATGCGATGTATGAGTATGAGTATGAGAGATGATGCAACTAGAATAAAATGGACGAATAAAAAAAATTGACGTTTTTGTTATTTTAAATATGATGAGATGTATGGTAGTGTAATGATAATGGGATACATAAGAATGATTTTATTTTATTATGAATGCATGGTGACTTTTGTATGATGGATGGAATGAGTGATGTCGTCTCGAGTGCAGGCAAATGAAGGAAACATGAAATGTTTTTTTGGGTGATTTTATTTTGGAGAAATGCTAACCTAGATTAATAGGGAGAGTAAGTATAATGTCTCTGTGTCCTAGGTGGGTTATGTCTAAATTGGGATTTTCAACATGGTCTAGGGTCGCTTATGTGATCAATCTCTCAGGTGGCTCTATTCACTTCCTCACAAAGGTCTCCAGAGCTAGAATCCCCTTCATGATATGATCCACAACGATAGCGAGCTACCTGGTGTGGGATACCATAAAAGAGCGTACTCTGGCTGAGACTTTCATGAGAGTCAGACAGATAAAATCCAGAATGACTGTCACTAATAATCTCCACTCGTCCTAGGTTATTTGCAGACCCGGGTATAGGGCCCCACTCAAGAGTGTGTGCAAAAGTGTAAGTGAGGTGCGTGATGAGGGCAAAATACCTAGACTACATGTAGCGACCGAAAAATCCGGAGGAGGGATTCTTCGTCGTTTTTGAACAGTGGAGTCGCCATCAATATTTATTTTTAGGAAAACATTGAAAAAACTTTTGTTTTTGGGTTCGGGGGTCGATTAAGTGCGGGGAAGGTACTAGCACCCCGCAACATCTAAAAAAGGTTACCTTTTAATTTAATGTGTAGAAAAAAAAATAGTTTAAAGAAAACATTTTAACTTACCCTTTTTATTAATTACAGAAAAAAAACGGAAAGGAAGACTTAATAAAAATTTAGTTTTTTTTGCGCTTGACAGGAGTGGGCCCCCGCTCCTACGTATCTCCGGGTGCGATGGAGAAATCAAAGCTACGTAGTTCTTGGGTAGAAAATATTTGTATGTTGGTATTTTTTTTATTTATTGAAAAGTTTGCGAAAACTAGAGGCCGTTCATAGTGACCAAACAGATAAATCCAGAGTGGTCACCACTAATGGCTTATTTGAAAAAGAAAGTGTTTACAGGGTTCAAACGAGCTGGGCCCAGAGTGAACGCTATAAATACCCGGTTTGCGATCGAGCGTTTTGTTCGCTTGAAAAACGCTTACTGGGAAGCGTGATTTTAAAAAAGGGGAGTTGAGATTACGTTTGTATTTTATTAACCGAAAACTTCTTGAAGTTTAGACGGGTGTTTGCGATGATCAAACGAGTAAGTTCAGAGTGATCACCGCTACTAATCCGCTTTGGAAAAAAGAAGGTTAGCCGTATCGGTCAAACAAGCTAAGCTCAGAGTGACCATTAGAGACAACCTGTTTTTTTTTTAAGCGACTTTGATTGTTTGAAAGAAAGAGAAAAAAAAACAGTTTGGAAACATTACGGTATAAATAAAAGCGGAATGGGTAATAGTAAAAAGGGGGTGCGAGCAACAGGGATGTTGTATCAAAAATGGGGGGTGTGCTTAGTATCAGCCCAAAACAACATTGTTTGGGTTTCTGGGCCCTTGCGCAAAAGTTGGGCTGAAAGCGGGGAGTGCCGTATTACTAAAATGTGGGGGGTGCGAATAGCGGTTTGACGCTAAAAGAAAAACGATTGTTTGACCTTTCTTTGACTGATTGGTTCGTTAATTTATTTCAAAAAAACGGTTTGGGTTTGATTACTACCTACGTTAGGAAAGAAACATTCGGTGAGAAAAAGATTTGCGAATTTATAAAGAATTATTCTCCTTTTTTTTGAAATAATTGTCATGGTTATGAAAAAGGTGCCTTTTGCTGTTTTTTTTTGTTTAAATAAACATTGTTATTATTCCCTTTTTTTTTATGAAGGTAGTGCTATTAGTAACCATTTATTTTGGAAGGAAAAAAAACATTTTTTTTTTTAAAAAAACTTTATTTTAATCCGAAAATTACATTAATATTTAAATAAAAAAAGCAACAATTTAAATAATAAAAAACAGCAACATTTTAATATGTATAAAAACAGCAACCAAATTAAATAAAAAAAACAGCAACTAAATAAAAAAACAGCAATAATAAAATCTAAAAAAACATGACAGCAACAATTTTTTTAAAAAAAAACAGCAACAATATTTAAATAAAAAAAACAGCAACAATAATATCTAAAAAAGAGAGTTTACGAATTTACAACAACAAAAATAAAAAAAACAGCAACAACATTAAAAATAAAATAAAAACAGCAACAATATTTAAATAAAAAACAGCAACAATATCTAAAAAAAAGAATTTACGAATTTACAGTACAAAAATAAAAATAAAAAAAACAGCAACAATAATATCTAAAAAAAAGAATTTACGAAATTACAGCAACAAAAATGAAAAAAAACAGCAACAACATTAAAAATAAAAAACAGCAATATTTATTTACATGAACAAAATTATAGCAACTAAAAAAAATAAAACAGTAATAATTAAATAAAATATTACATTACAATACCTTAAACAAAGAAAAATCCGGAAATGTTGAAGGAGAAGTTTTTTTTTTCTTCGGATTTCCTCAATACAACAGAATTTGAAACTAAAAAAATAAAATTTATGAAAGGGAGAAGAAGAATACAGTGAAAAAAAAAACTCTCAAACTCTCTTTTTCTAAACAAAACCTAGACTCTCCTTTTTCTTCTCTTTTTTTTTCGAAAATCTTCTCTTCTTCTTCCTTTCTCTAAAAAAAATTCGTCCATTGCTTCATGGTTGTGGCTTGCATTTATACAGAAAAAAAAAAGGTGCTTTTGTCTTCTGACTGCTTCCATGCCTTGTACAGTGTTTTTCTCTTTTTTTTTTTGACTTGAGAAGAAAAAAGAAAACTTGATATGATGGAGAGATGTAGAGATTTCGTGATGGTTGATGAAGGTTTGTGAGAGGAGGGGTTATGATGGTTTGTGTGAGGGGTATGGGCATGGCAGAGGAGATGGTTGATGATTTTGTGTTTTGGTGAGAGAAGAGAAATGATGTATGTGTGAGAGTGAGAGGGGAGAGAAAAAATGAGTGTGTGAGAGGAAAAGGGGGATGGGGGCCGTAGGTATGGGGAGAGAGAGGAAATGGGAGGATGAGTGAAAGAGAAAGAGAAGTGTGTGTGAGGAGTGATGTGAGGGAAAGGTTGAGTGTGAGTGGGAGAAAGAGAGAGGGGAAGCGTAGGATGGGGGAGAGAGGGAAAGGTTGAGTGTATGGGGAAATGAAAAATGGGGAAGTGGGAAGTGTGGGGAAGTGGAATTGAGAGAAAAGAGGAAAGGTGGAGTGTGGAAGGGAGAATGCAATTTTCAAGGAGGAAAAAGGGGGGTGGGGTCGAATATTGAGGAGGGGGGAGTGGGATGAATGTGGCTTGATTTTAGGGTTAAGGGGGGGAAGTTGAGGTTTTTAGGTTTTTTTTTTTTTTTGTGTGAGGGTGGCCGAATTTAGGGTTAGGAGGAGGGAAATTAGGGTTTTGTGATGAGTTGGGTTATGGGTTATGGGTTGTGGGTTAGGGGTTTTCTTTTTTTTTTTGTTGGGTTGGGTTTCTGATGGCCCAATTCTGATTGCACCTCCATTCTTTTTTTAACAGACCCCCCTATTTCCTCCTTTGCTTATACTTTTTTTTTTGCTTCTAATAAAAATATTTTTTGGTTAAAAACTTCTGGCAACTAAAATAAAATAAAACATGGCATGAAAATAATTAAAAAAAAAGATTATTATTTTTATTAAAAAAAAAATTTCTTATTTTTGATCGGACAAAATTAGGGTATTACAGCTGCCCCTCTTTATTTATATTTTGCTAGGAAATCGGAGGGATTCCGAGTTTCTCGAGGAAAATAGAAATAAAGATAACAAGACGCTAATTTTGTCGAGACTGAGGTTTTTTTGTTTTTTTGTTTTTTGTTTTTTTTTTTTGAAACTTATGACAACTAGGTTGCTTTAGACAGAAAGTAAATAGGGATCGCTGGGGATCTGAAGGATCGCTGGGGATCTGAAGGAGCATTGGGGCTCTGAAGGTCTAGTTCAAAATCAATGCTTGGCGCATCGACTTGCGTTCGACTGAGGGACCGTCGGGGTCTGAAGGGCATGCCTAAGCCTGAGGGACCGATGGGTCTGAAGGAGCGCAACTAGCTTATGGTACTAGTAATACGGTCTGGGGTGGCCTTTTTTCGAGTGGCCATTAGGGTTAATCAGGTCCGGAACTGATATAACCACGAAGGACGTGCACTGTGTTTTTTAGGCGGACACAGCTAGTCTGAAGGGCCTGGGGCCGGATGATCCGCCGGTTGCTCGATAACGCGACGTGTGATCTGGATTGAAGGACCAATGTTGGTCTGAAGGAGCGCCTGGGCTCTGAAGGACCGCCGGGGGTCTGAAGAATTGGTGCTAACGATACATACTAAAATTATCTCAACAGACACTTGAATGAATGATGCATGCGTGCATGTAGTTAAGTAATTGATGACATGATGAATGAAATGTGGAATGATTTTGTTTTTGGCTTTTGTTCTTGGCTTTTTTTCTTTTTTCATTTTCTTTTCTTGCTCTTTTGCTCTTTAGCGACTTTGCTGGCATCATAAAACTCGCATGACTCTCGACGTGGGATACGAGGGTTGCCTCGAGCAGTGGTGCCAAAGTGCGGGTTATTAAGATTTGCTGAAGTGATTATGCATTTGTCCTTTTTGCAACTTTATGAGAGATCATCTCTTTTTTTGTGATTTTTAGAAATTTCGCAATGACTATAATGCTTGTGATCATGCACATGTTTCGCAATTCAGTATCGTCTACCATGAACGTTATTTTTTACGATAATAGGGAAATGAGAGAATAAAGGAAGTGTTTAATATTCAAATGGAAAACAAATGCGCAGAAGGTCGCGCTGGCTGAAAACTACATTGGGAGTTTAAGCTACAAAAAGAAAACAAGGAAACCTGATCTTTTGATTGTTTGTATCTTTGAAGTAATAACGCCAATCGCCCATTAACATAACTTTGAGCATTCATTATCCAACTTTCGGAGGTATTGACAGCCTTTGTAGCTCAAAGTCCAACTTCTGACCCTAATTTTTGCCTGGACTGCTCTTTAGAGTTTTCAGTCCACCGGGTCGCTCTAATTTTTGCTTAGGCCGCCCTTTCGGGTTTTCGACCTAGCGAGCTTATTTTTGCTTGGCTCATCTTTCTCTTTTTTCCATATATTTCTTTAGGCATAGTACTTCTTGACTGCGTCCGAGTTCACTGGGAGTGGGAGGTCTTCACCGTCCATTTTTGTGAGAATCAATGCTCCTCCAGAGAAGGCCTTCTTTACCACATAAGGTCCTTCATAGTTAGGGGTCCATTTTCCACGGGAATCCTTTTGGATAGGCAACATCTTCTTGAGCACGAGGTCTCCTTCTTGAAACTGGCGGGGGCGCACTTTTTTATCATAAGCCTTTTTCATTCTTTGTTGGTACAACTGCCCATGACACAAAGCAACTACTCTCTTTTCTTCCATGAGGTTCAATTGATCCAGACGAGCTTGAACCCATTCTGCTTCCTCCAATTTTGTTTCCATTAGCACTCGTAGGGAGGGTATTTCCACCTCGATGGGAAGAACTGCTTCCATCCCATATACTAGTGAGAATGGTGTTGCCCCTGTTGAAGTGCGGATAGAGGTCCGATACCCGTGCAAAGCGAAGGGCAACATTTCATGCCAGTCCTTGAAGGTCACTACCATCTTTTGCACGATCTTCTTTATGTTCTTATTTGCTGCTTCAACTGCCCCATTCATCTTTGGACGGTATGGGGAGGAATTATGATGCTGGATTTTGAAGTCGTCACACAACTCTTTCATCATCTTATTGTTCAGGTTGGTCCCATTGTCCGTGATGATCTTATTCGGAAGACCGTAGCGGCAAATCAAATCTCTCTTTATGAACCTGACAACCACTGATTTTGTTACACTGGCGTAAGAAGCGGCCTCGACCCATTTGGTGAAATAATCAATAGCGACAAGAATGAAACGATGTTCGTTTGATGCCTTGGGTTCGATGGGACCGATGACATCCATTCCCCACATCGAGAATGGCCATGGTGTTGTTAGGACATTCAGAGAGGCAGGTGGTACATGGATATTGTCGGCATAGATTTGACATTTGTGGCATTTTCTGACGTAGTTGAAGCAGTCAGTCTCCATTGACAACCAGTAGTAGCCAGCCCTTAGGATTTTCCTTGCCATGGTGTGCCCATTAGAATGGGTGCCGAACGAGCCTTCATGGACATCTTTCATAATTCTTTGTGCTTCTTCTTCTGCTACACATCTGAGGAGGACCATATCGTGATTTCTCTTGTAAAGCACTTCCCCATTTAGGAAGAAACCCATTGACAGCCTCCTAAGTGTCCTTTTATCATTCTCGGTGACACCAGGAGGATATTCTCTGTTTGTGATATAGTGCTTGATATCGTAATACCAAGGTTTACTGTCAGGCTCTTCTTCGATTGCCACACAATGATGTGCCGGTAGGTCTCGATGTTGGATTCGGATGAATGTCAGACTCTTGTCGTTATTGATGTTGAACATTGATGACAAAGTCGCCAAAGCATCGGCCAACTGATTTTCTTCGCGAGGGAGATGATGGAAAGTGATCTCTTCAAATTGTTCAACCATCTTTTGGATGTGATCATGATAAGGAATTAATTTGGAATCCCTGGTTTCCCAGTCACCTTTTGTCTGATGGATGACTAAAGCTGAGTCCCCATATACATCGAGTCTTTTGACTTTCCATTCAAGGGCTGCTTTGATGCCTAGGACGCACGCTTCATATTCTGCAATGTTGTTGGTGCAGTAGAAACTCAGTCTAGCGGTAAACGGTACGAAGCGGTTATCAGGAGAGATCAGTACAGCTCCGACCCCGTGCCCGTATAAATTAGAAGCGCCGTCGAATAACATTCTCCACCTTTTGCTGTCCGGAGGATTCCCTTCTACGAATAGAGCCATTATATCTTCGTCTGGGAAATCGCACTGCATTGATTGGTAATCCTCAATGGGCTGGTGTGCCAAGTACTCAGCCAATGCACTACCCTTGATTGCTTTTTGGGTGACATATAAAAGGTCATATTCAGATAATAGCATTTGCCAGCGAGCGATCCTCCCTGTGAGTGCGGGTTTTTCAAAAAAATACTTGACTGGGTCCATTTTAGATACCAACCAAGTCGTGTGGCTCAGCATATACTGCCTCAAACGACGTGCAGCCCAGGCCAGAGCACAACACGTTCTTTCCAAGAATGAGTATCTTGTCTCGCACTCGGTGAATTTCTTGCTTAGATAGTAGATGGCATGTTCCTTCTTTCCGGATTCATCATGTTGCCCCAGTACACAACCCATTGACTTGTCTAGCACTGTTAGATACAGGATGAGAGGTCTGCCCTGCACAGGCGGCATCAGAATCGGTGGATTTTGGAGGTACTTCTTGATCTTTTCAAAGGCTTCTTGGCAATTATCATTTCACTTTGTTTCTTGGTTTTTGCACAAAAGCTTGAAGATAGGCTCGCATGTAGATGTTAGCTGCGATATGAACCTAGAGATGTAGTTCAATCTTCCCAGGAAACCACGAACTTCTTTTTCAGTACTTGGTACCGGCATTTCTAGTATTGCTCGTATTTTGGCTGGATCTACTTCTATTCCCCTCTGACTGACTATGAAACCCAACAGCTTTCCCGATCTTACACCGAAAGTGCATTTGGCAGGGTTTAATCTGAGTTTGAACTTCCTGAGACGTTCGAAGAGTTTTTGCAGATTGACGATATGCTCTTCTTCAGTCTTGGATTTTGCAATCATGTCATCCACGTAAACCTCTATTTCCTTATGCATCATATCATGGAACAATGTGACCATTGCCCTCTGATACGTTGCACCAGCATTCTTCAGTCCGAATGGCATTACTTTGTAACAGAAGGTTCCCCAGAGAGTGATGAAGGTGGTTTTCTCCATGTCTTCGGGGGCCATCTTAATTTGGTTGTATCCGGAATATCCATCCATGAAGGAGAACAGAGAGTGTTGTGCTGTGCTATCTACCAGGACATCAATGTGAGGCAAAGGGAAGTCATCTTTGGGGCTGGCTCTGTTCAAATCTCGATAATCGACGCACATCTGAACCTTCCCGTCTTTCTTTGGGACCGGTACAATATTGGCTACCCATTGAGGGTATTTTGCTACTGCTAAAAACCCAGCATCGAATTGTTTCTTAACCTCGTCTCGGATTTTCAGCGACATTTCTGGTTTCATCCTTCTTAACTTTTGTTTTACCGGCAGCCATTCTGGTTTTACCGGTAACTTATGCTCGACTATGTTGGGGTCTAGTCCAGGCATGTCTTGGTATGTCCATGCGAAGACGTCAACATAGTCAAACAACAACCTAACCAATTTCTCTCGCTCGCTGTCTTTCAATGTGGTGCCAATGTTAACTTCTTTTTTGTCTTCTTCCGTGCCTAAGTTGATCGTTTCAGTTGATTCCTCATGGGGTTCGATTATTTTTTCCTCTTGTTCCATCATTCTCATTAACTCTGGAGGGGTTTCCCAATTATCCTCAACATCTTCCTCAGTTTGATTGATGGGGTGATCAAAGTTACAATATGGATTATTGGCGTTGTTATTTTCAAAGACATTTTTTTCGGATCTACATTAGTGTAAATTAACGGAATAAAAACGAAAGAAAGAAAATAAGAAGCGAATGTAACAAGAAAAGAAAAACGAGAGTTTATTGGGAACTGAAATAACGTTGCATTGATATTAATACTGAAAGGAAAACATGCGTGCCCGAATGAAATATCCTAAGGCCTTGGGCAGAGCCAGAGGATTACATTATAGAAACATTACTTTGAACTAAAAACCACAGGAAAATCAACGATCTCCCAATTCTTGAGCCTTTTGTTTGCAGGACAAGGGCGTACAAGACTGACGACGCCTTCTTCGGTGTTTAGATCGTCCTCAACTGCGGCGATCTGATTGGGGTTCAACATTCCCGCACTCCGAAAGCTTTCCTTGATGTCGCAGATGATGATCCTCTTCGTATTTGGCACCCTGTCCTCAAGCCTGGCTAACCTCCGCTCCTTCTTTTCCTCCACAATCCTTCTCTTGTCAGTGCGATTGGGCCGATATCCTATCCCATGCCTATCTTTGTTCTCCTCTGGCTGTATTGGCGTCAGGATCCCCTGTCCGGTTTTTCCCAAGCCTCCTCCAGCTTGGTAGCCTTTTCCTAACATGAACTTAGCAACCATCACGGCAGTCTTGGATAGTTTGGGTTCTAACATAGCAGATGTATTGGCGATTTCCAATGCTTGGAAGGCAGTCTCGAAAGACTCTTCAGCAGCCTCAATGTAACGAGTGGGAGCGGACTTATTTATCAGCATTTCTTCCTCACCGAAAATAACCACCAGCTTATTGTTGACTATGAACTTGAGCTTCTGGTGTAAAGAAGAGGGAACTGCCCCTGCCGAGTGGATCCATGGCCTCCCCAAGAGACAACTGTAGGATGGGGCAATGTCCATTATCTGGAAGGTCACCACGAAGTGCTCCGGACCTACTTGCACAGGTAATTCCATTTCTCCGATGAATTCCCTTTTTGATCCGTCAAAGGCCCTGACTAATATGGAGCTTGGTTTCATGTATGAACAGTCCACATCTAATTTCTCCATGGTTGATCTGGGTAATACATTCAAAGATGAACCATTGTCAATAAGTACCCGAGCAAGAGAGTAATCTCCACACTTCACAGATATGTGTAGGGCCTTGTTGTGCCCCCTTCCTTCAGTTGGAATCTCATCATCAGTAAAGGTGAGATAATTACTTGCAACAAGGTTTCCGACGATCCCATCAAACTGGCCGACGGAGATGTCATGAGCGACATGGGCCTCATTCAATACTTTTGTTAATGCTGCACGATGGGCATCGGAACTGAGCAATAATGACAACAGAGATATCTTTGCGGGAGTTTGGTTCAGTTGATCAACCACCTTATACTCGCTTTGTCTCATAAGCTTCAGAAATTCACTGGCTTCTTGCTCGGATAACGTCTTCTTTCCTGCATTCTTATCGACAGGTTCCTGCTCTATGCTTTTGCCCTTACGGGCTCTTTCCTCCCCTTCTTTTGCTCGGTCCTCACTAGGCCCTCCAGGGGTATAGAAACGCCCACTTCGAGTCATCTTTCTGGTCCCTGAGATGTTAATGACATCAGGGGTAGTCTGAACTTTCACATCGTAACTCCACGGGACTGCATTGGTGCTTTTAAAGGGAAAAGGGACTCGCACTTGAATAGTGATTGGTTTAGGCACAGCGGTGGTTAGCTTTGCGTCCTTTTTGTAATGGATTTCCAGTGGTTTCCGGATACTCTTGCTCTGGTCGATGCTTGACTGGAGAGTCGACGCGCCTTCTTCTTTCTTTTGAAGACCTATTTGTATTATGTGTCGGTCTAATAAGTCTTGCAGGATTGGTTTGAATGCTTCACAGGCCCCGACACAAAGGGGATCAGCACACGAGCCCTTTTTGGTACATCCCTTCATAATGATTCCGAAGTGACACAAATTAGCATGGATGAGGTCCAGGGGTGTGACAATGTCCTCCACCTTTCTGACCAATAATTGCTCCTCAACATTCTCAATGGCATTAACGGAGGGTTTCCCGTGCCCCGGCAGAGGGTTAGTGGCATCATTCGGACCATCTTCTGCGAAGCTTAACCATTTAGATTCAATTAAGTCTTGTACTACATATTTCAACGCGTTGCAATTTTCTGTTGAATGGCCAACTGCCCCAGCGTGGAATCCACAGCTAGCCTCTGGGTCATAGCTCCTGGGGAAAGGAGGTTGAAGGGGTCTCATTGGACGGGGAGTGATCAAGTTGTGACTGATGAGGTGATTGAATAGGTCGGTGTATGACATGGGTATTGGGTCGAAATTGGCGGGCTTTCTTTCTTGGTAGTTTTGTGGTCTATAGCCTGGGTTGACTTGGTGAGGTGGGGCTTGTGGTGTTTGAGTAGGTATTTGTAAAGTCTGTCGGGGGTTGTTGTAGGGAGGCTTTCCGGATCCAGAGATGGCATTAGCTTCGCCCTCCTTCTTTTTAGGGAAACCTGGGAAGGGCTTTTTCTGATTGCTGGTTCCAGCGGAGCTATATGCAATCTTCCCGTTTCTCCATCCATTCTCTAATCTTTCTCCGATGACGATCATATCTGAAAAGTTCGAAGACACGCTCCCAATCAACCTGTCGTAGAAAGGTGATTGAAGAGTATCCATGAACATTGATACCATCTCTTTTTCTAACAAAGGTGGTACCACCTGTGCAGTCAAACCTCTCCAGCGTTGGGCATATTCTTTGAAGGACTCATTGTCTCTCTTCGTCATGCTCTGCAGCTGTGTTCTATCGGGAGCCATGTCAATGTTATATTTGTATTGCCTCAAAAATGCATCGGCTAGGTCTTTCCAGCATCTGATATGGGCACGTTCTAATTGCATGTACCAGCTCGAAGCTGCCCCAGACAGACTATCTTGGAAGTAGTGAATGAGAAATTTGTCGTCGTGAGCAAACGCCGCCATCCTCCTGCAGTACATGGTTAAGTGGCTTACAGGGCAAGTCGACCCTCTATATTTGTCGAAGTCTGGCACCTTAAATTTTGGAGGGATGACCACGTTAGGGACGAGGCACAAGTCATAAGCATCTCTCGCACCAACATTGGATCCCTCGACTACTCTCAACCTTTCCTCAAGCATTTGTAGTTTGTCTTTGCCTTGAGGGTTCTCCATAGAGTAATTGTGAGGGAGCCCACTCATACCATAGTAAGGATGAATCATCGGAACTATGGCTGGGTTCACATTTGGGGTATGTGAATGAGTGGGATTCCTGAGGTTGGAACCCTGAGCTTGAGCGTCAACTATCGGCGGTGGAGGGCAGCCAAGTGGGAGTCTTTGTGGTATGACGACGGGGGTCGGGTTTTGAACTTGTGGTGCCCCCGGATTACCATCGTGACCCGTTGGTGTAAGCTGTTGTTGGCCCGCGACTCCTGAGGGACCGTCTTCTGGACTAGCATCGACTGTCGGAGGTGTGTAACCTTGTGGAAGTCCGTAAGGAGGCCATATGTAACCCTGGTTATTAGTCCCAGTGGGGGGCATTGTATGCGGGATCCCGAGTCCATTGGGAGGAGGAGGGTTGGTAACTTGATTTTCCGTGTTCCCAGCGGAGACATCTTCACTTGTGTCTTTGTCCCTCAAAGCTTGTAAGACCTTTAAGATTTCAGCCATCTGTTCTTTCATCCCATCTATTTCTGCCCTAAGCTCTTGATTGCCTAGGTCTTGAGGTGGATTGCCTTGATCCGGGATATCTTGAGGCGGATTGTCCTGGTTTTCTTCCATGTTTCTGGCCTGAGAACGAGTCCAATAGCGATGTTGACGCACCAGCTTGTCTTTTACTCTCTGTTGGTGGGACACATGGTATGAGTATATGTATGAGTATATGAATGGATGAAAATGCGAATGATGCATGTGTGCATGAGTCTTATTGTTTTAGGTCGGGAATTGCAAGCGCATCCTGATTTGTCATAAGTACACAGATTAAAGTTCCACAATATTTTCAAGATAAAGGATCAGCATGTGAGACAAACAAACTTCATTGATGGAGGAAAGTACAACATTTTGGAAATAAAACTTCGAAAAGAAAAGTACAATGTTCTTTAAATTTCACTCAAATACATATGGCTTTCATTTTTCCACTCCTCCCTCTTTTTCTACTAGTAGTGCTGCCAGCCTTCTCCCGGAGTTCGGCAATCAGAACCTCGCAAAACTCCATGAATTCGGAAACTTGGACCGGGGTGTTAAACGGGTGCATTGCCGCGTTAGCCTCCTTTAGACGCTTGGGGATTCCCGTGATAGCTCGATTGGCCAGCCATGCCAATTTTGAGAATTTGTCTTTCCAGTATAAGCTTTCATTCTTCAACTCTATGAAGACTTCATGGTTTTCTATCATGCTGACCAACTCCACGAAGCGGTTCTCCCAATAGATGCTTTCTGTCTTCAGCTGGTGGTAGACCTCCTCTTGATATCTGATATGGTCGTTCAGCTCATCAGATTTTTCATGCTCCCTTCTCAAGGCTTGTTGGTATTCTCGGAGTATCTCTTCAATGGTATCTTTATCCTGCTTGATACTTTTCACTTGCTCTTCAAACTCGGCTGCCATCATCCGGGACTCTCTCTTTGATACCATTAGCAGGCTCTGTGCGGTCCTTTCAGCCATCATTGATTCTTCCCATAACTTTTTCCACTTGTATGTATCATCGATGGCTTGGTTCATTTTCAGGTTGCAACGTTTTATTTCCTCTTTCGCCCCTCTTAGGTACTTTTGAACCTCTAGTTTGTTCTTTTGTTCGATCTTGAGCTGCTTGCGGCTGTCTTCAATGGCCACTGACTTACTTGCGTTCTCTTCCTCCAATTTCTGGTTTTTTAGGAGCACTTTCTCTAACTCTGCCTGCAAGCCCTTCTTTTCTTCCTCGGCTTTTGACGATGCCATTTTAAGCTTATCTAAATCTTCGACAGTGGGAAGGGTAGGTTCAAGTATTTCTTCCTCCACCCGTAGTGCACTTTGGTAAGGCAATCGGGTGTCTTGGATCCTCTTTTGGAGCCATTGACGAAAGGTGGTTTCCTTATCGCCGCTCCTCTTAGTAAGCTCTTGTCCCTTGCGGACGACCATATCCCACGCTTGAGAAATCTTCTGGAGCATGTCAACCTCTTTTGGGCTTCCTTCATGGAGGTAAAAAGGGATTAACATGTCTTCGGTGGGCGGATTTCGCATGGGGTACCCCAGCTGTCTTAGAGTTAGAGAAGGATTGTAATTTATGCATCCTCTTGTCCCCATGAGCGGGACGTTTTGAAAGTTTCCACATCGAAAAACTATTGCGGGCCTATCTTTCCACCATGATGGGTGCCAACGAACCTTGTATTCATGAAGGCCCCCTAGCACTTGCAACCATTCACTAGTGTTCATTGTCTTCACCTCACACCCTCTGGCATCTTCAATTGGGCCTTCTACTCTGACTTTGTTAACGAAAGCATGGGTGAGAAGCCAAACATACAAGGCGTGCAGGCAGCAGGATATCCTCTTTCCCCTTAGCTCACTATAATGAGTGAAAGTACAGTAAGTGTCAGCGAGCATGGCTGGAATCGGATTGAGTGGGTTTTCTCCATCCTTGAAGGATAAGAAGACACCAATAGCTGTTGTGTCCACATATCTTTCAAGGCGTGGAAATATGACAATGCCAAAGATGGTCAATGCTAACACCTGCTTAAAAGGACCCCAATTTCTAGCGTCGGCGAAGGACTTCATTTGGTTTTCCAGATACTCTTGTGGGAATCCTGCAATGCCATTTCGATTTTTCTTCCGGAGCTTCAAGTTCTCTTTGCTGGTTTGTAACATTGAGGCGAGTTTCTCATCTGTGTAGTATTGTCCCTGATACTGGTAGGGTCCATTGTCTTGTTGAGGAAAGCCGAAGATCTGTGTATATTCTTCCAGGGTAGGTGCCATTTGGAAATTTTTGAAGGTGAAGCATCTTAATGAAGAGTCGTAGAACTGGCTCAAAGCGGCAATGGCCTCCGTTTGCACGTCCAATTGTAGTAACATAATAATCTTCCCATACGCTCTATCAAAAGACCTACGCTCGATGGGCGGCAATCGACCAGCACATTCCCTTAGACTTGTCAGATTAGGTTGTTTTACTATAGGGTAGTTCAGAGTTTGGATTGCTTCACAGTTTGATCCCATATCGCCTTGCTTATGACAAAACTTTCGAGCCTCTTACAATTCCCGGCAAACCTAAATGAGATGAAAAGCATGCATGTGAGGATTTTTTTGTATATTATTTTTTTGAAATGACGATGATGTATGATGAATTAAAGAATGACGTTACAGAGAAAATTTTGGTGATTCAAATTTTGAGAAACATTAACCATGTCACATAAAATATATGTAAAGGGCAAAAGGAGTAAATGGTTTTCATTATTTGATTTTTTTTTTTGAAAGATAAATTTTTTTTTTTTTGCGATGATGCAACGGGTAGGTGAATTGCCCTTGTGTCCTAAACATGTTAGGTCTTATATATAGGTCACGGTCTAGGGCTACTTGTGTGATCAATCTCTCAGGTGGCTCTAATCACTTCCTCACAAGGGTCTCCAGAGCTGAAATCTCCTTCGTGATATGACCCACAACGATAGCGAGCTACCTGGTGTGGGATACCACGAAAGAGCGTACTCTGGCTGAGGCTTTCATGAGAGTCAGACAGATAAAATCCAGAATGACTGACACTAATCGCCTCCACTCGTCCTAGGTTTTTTTAGACCCGGGTATAGGGCCCCGCTCAAGAGTGTGTGCAATAAACAAGTGTAATTGATGTGTGTGATATAAGCAACCTAAACTACCCGCGCTGCAAAAGAAATACAGATAATAGTGCAAAGGTTTTCTACCCTAGGGTTCAATAAAGCAAATAAATAGATAAGTAAAAATAGACATGCGAATAGAAGGGCTAAGGGTAAATAAAGTACTAAACTAACAAATATCTACACATTTAACTAAATTAGGCTTGACCCTCTTAAATAGTCCCCAGTGGAGTCGCCAGCTGTAGCGACCGAAAAATCCAGAGGAGGGATTCTTCGTCGTTTTTGAACAGTGGAGTCGCCATCAATATTTATTTTTAGGAAAACATTGAAAAAACCTTTGTTTTTGGGTTCGGGGGTCGATTAAGTGCGGGGAAGGTACTAGCACCCCGCAACATCCTAAAAAAGGTTACCTTTTAATTTAATGTGTAGAAAAAAAAATTAGTTTAAAGAAAACATTTTAATTTACCCTTTTTATTAATTACAGAAAAAAAACGGAAAGGAAGACTTAATAAAAATTTAGTTTTTTTTGCGCTTGACAGGAGTGGGCCCCCGCTCCTACGTATCTCCGGGTGCAATGGAGAAATCAAAGCTACGTAGTTCTTGGGTAGAAAATATTTGTGTGTTGGTATTTTTTTTTATTTATTGAAAAGTTTGCGAAAACTAGAGGCCGTTCATAGTGACCAAACAGATAAATCCAGAGTGGTCACCACTAATGGCTTATTTGAAAAAGAAAGTGTTTACAGCGTTCAAACGAGCTGGGCCCAGAGTGAACGCTATAAATACCCGGTTTGCGATCGAGCGTTTTGTTCGCTTGAAAAACGCTTACTGGGAAGCGTGATTTTAAAAAAGGGGAGTTGAGATTACGTTTGTATTTTATTAACCGAAAACTTCTTGAAGTTTAGACGGGTGTTTGCGATGATCAAACGAGTAAGTTCAGAGTGATCACCGCTACTAATCCGCTTTGGAAAAAAGAAGGTTAGCCCTATCGGTCAAACAAGCTAAGCTCAGAGTGACCATTAGAGACAACCTGTTTTTTTAAGCGAGTTTGATTGTTTGAAAGAAAGAGAAAAAAAAAACAGTTTGGAAACATTACGGTATAAATAAAAGCGGAATGGGTAATAGTAAAAAGGGGGTGCGAGCAACAGGGATGTTGTATCAAAAATGGGGGGTGTGCTTAGTATCAGCCCAAAACAACATTGTTTGGGTTTCTGGGCCCTTGCGCAAAAGTTGGGCTGAAAGCGGGGAGTGCCGTATTACTAAAATGTGGGGGGTGCGAATAGCGGTTTGACGCTAAAAGAAAAACGATTGTTTGACCTTTCTTTGACTGATTGGTTCGTTAATTTATTTCAAAAAAACGGTTTGGGTTTGATTACTACCTACGTTAGGAAAGAAACATTCGGTGAGAAAAAGATTTGCGAATTTATAAAGAATTATTCTCATTTTTTTTGAAATAATTGTCATGGTTATGAAAAAGGTGCCTTTTGCTGTTTTTTTTTTGTTTAAATAAACATTGTTATTATTCCCTTTTTTTTTATGAAGGTAGTGGTATTAGTAACCATTTATTTTGGAAGGAAAAAAAATTTTTTTTTTTTAAAAAAAACTTTATTTTAATCCGAAAATTACATTAATATTTAAATAAAAAAAAGCAACAATTTAAATAATAAAAAACAGCAACATTTTAATATGTATAAAAACAGCAACCAAATTAAATAAAAAAAAACAGCAACTAAATAAAAAAACAGCAATAATAAAATCTAAAAAAACATGAAAGCAACAATTTTTTTAAAAAAAAACAGCAACAATATTTAAATAAAAAAAACAGCAACAATAATATCTAAAAAAGAGAGTTTACGAATTTACAACAACAAAAATAAAAAAAAACAGCAACAACATTAAAAATAAAATAAAAACAGCAACAATATTTAAATAAAAAACAGCAACAATATCTAAAAAAAAGAATTTACGAATTTACAGTACAAAAATAAAAATAAAAAAAAACAGCAACAATAATATCTAAAAAAAAGAATTTACGAAATTACAGCAACAAAAATGAAAAAAAACAGCAACAACATTAAAAATAAAAAACAGCAATATTTATTTACATGAACAAAATTATAGCAACTAAAAAAAATAAAACAGTAATAATTAAATAAAATATTACATTACAATACCTTAAACAAAGAAAAATCCGGAAATGTTGAAGGAGAAGTTTTTTTTCTTTTCTTCGGATTTCCTCAATACAACAGAATTTGAAACTAAAAAAATAAAATTTATGAAAGGGAGAAGAAGAATACAGTGAACAAAAAAAAACTCTCAAACTCTCTTTTTCTAAACAAAACCTAGACTCTCCTTTTTCTTCTCTTTTTTTTTCGAAAATCTTCTCTTCTTCTTCCTTTCTCTAAAAAAAATTCGTCCCTTGCTTCATGGTTGTGGCTTGCATTTATACAGAAAAAAAAAGGTGCTTTTGTCTTCTGACTGCTTCCATGCCTTGTACAGTGTTTTTCTCTTTTTTTTTTGACTTGAGAAGAAAAAAGAAAACTTGATATGATGGAGAGATGTAGAGATTTCGTGATGGTTGATGAAGGTTTGTGAGAGGAGGGGTTATGATGGTTTGTGTGAGGGGTATGGGCATGGCAGAGGAGATGGTTGATGATGTTGTGTTTTGGTGAGAGAAGAGAAATGATGGATGTGTGAGAGTGAGAGGGGAGAGAAAAAATGAGTGTGTGAGAGGAAAAGGGGGATGGGGGCCGTAGGTATGGAGATAGAGAGAGGAAATGGGAGGATGAGTGAAAGAGAAAGAGAAGTGTGTGTGAGGAGTGATGTGAGGGAAAGGTTGAGTGTGAGTGGGAGAAAGAGAGAGGGGAAGCGTAGGATGGGGGAGAGAGGGAAAGGTTGAGTGTATGGGGAAATGAAAAATGGGGAAGTGGGAAGTGTGGGGAAGTGGAATTGAGAGAAAAGAGGAAAGGTGGAGTGTGGAAGGGAGAATGCAATTTTCAAGGAGGAAAAAGGGGGGTGGGGTCGAATATTGAGGAGGGGGGAGTGGGATGAATGTGGCTTGATTTTAGGGTTAAGGGGGGGAAGTTGAAGTTTTTAGGTTTTTTTTTTTTTGTGTGAGGGTGGTCGAATTTAGGGTTAGGAGGAGGGAAATTAGGGTTTTGTGATGAGTTGGGTTATGGGTTGTGGGTTAGGGGTTTTCTTTTTTTTTGTTGGGTTGGGTTTCTGATGGCCCAATTCTGATTGCACCACCATTCTTTTTTTAAGAGACCCCCCTATTTCCTCCTTTGCTTATACTTTTTTTTTTGCTTCTAATAAAAATATTTTTTGGTTAAAAATTTCTGGCAACTAAAATAAAATAAAACATGGCATGAAAATAATAAAAAAAAAGATTATTATTTTTATTAAAAAAAAAATTTCTTATTTTTGATCGGACAAAATTAGGGTATTACACTACACATTGGACAAGATATACAACAATAATAACAAAAAGTCGTCTACCCTAAGGTTCAATAATATAAAGAAATGCTAATAAATAAATAAAATAAGCATAAGGGCAAAAACAAAATATAAAGCTAATAAAAACTTACACATTTAGTTAACCAGGCTTGACTCACTTAATTTGTCCCCAGTGAAGTCGCCAGCTGTAGCGACCGAAAAATCCGTAGGAGGGATTCTTCGAAGTTCTTGAATGAAGCCGCCACCAATATTTATTTTTAGGAGAAAATATTGAAAAAAACCTTTTAGAATGACAAGGGGGTCTTGCGGACCAGATTTAGGCTCGGGAGTCGTTTATGCGTAGGGAAGGTATTAGCACCCTACGACATCCTTCCTAAGGAAGGTTACCTTTTAACTAAATGTGTAAACATTTATTAATTCAAAAATAATGTTTTTACCCTTATAATGATAAAAAAAATGACTCGATAAACAGTTAGTTATTTTTTGCACTTTTTGAGAAATAGGAGAAAAAATGATTAAAAGAAAAAAAAAGGGTTTTTTATTAATGCAATTGACAGAGGTCGACCGCCCTCTGGTCCTACGTATCTCCTGGTAGAGAATCAAATCACACGTAGTTCTTGGTAGAAAATGTTTGTTTGTTTTGGTATTTTTTACTTATGAAAGAAAAAAAACGATTTTGATGGAATAAAAAGGTAAAGCATTGTAAGTTGTAAACAGAAATGATGTTGGTGCAATTAGCTGAAGGGGTGTTGTATTAGAAAACCAAAGGGGGTGCGCATATGAGCTTATGTTACCATCAGAGTATCAATTTTTGTTTTTTAAAACACATATAACAAAAGACATGGAGCCAAGCCCAAACCGAGGCATAAAAACGAAATGAAGGGAACCCTAGTTTTGTTCCCTCATTTCAGCGGCGCTAACAAAATCTGAGAGAGAGTGAGATCTTCATCTCACGAAGGTAGAGACAGAGAGAAATGCGATGAGAGTGAGAAGAAAAAAAACAGTGAGAAAGAGAAGAGAGGTCGAAGGTGAGAGAGATGGGGGTGGTCTCGATGGTTGACGGTGGTGGAGCGGTGGCTCGCGGCAGAGGTTTTGCCGTAGAGAGGGAGGTGTGGTACGAGATGGAGGATAGAGCGAGAGATGCGGTGGTATGGGGGTTTGGGCCGCGGTTGAGAGAGAAGGAGTAGGGCGACCGTGACGGTGGCGAGCGCGTGTACGGTGCGAAAGTGGTGGCGGTAGGGGAGACGACGCCGGAGGTAAACCGTGGTGACGGCGCCGGCGGTGGCTTTGGTGATGGCGGTTCTGGCTGGAAAACATGGTGGTTAAAGTGGTGGCGTTGAAGTCAGGGGGTGAGGCCGTAGGAGTGTTCGGATGGTGGTTGTTAGGCGGTGGTGGTTGTTAGGCGGTGGTGGTCGTCTGCTGTTGATGGTGGAAGTTCACGGTGGAGAGGAGGGGACGGCGAGGGTGCTTGGGGGTTCTAGATGGTGATGGTTTTTTGGTGGTTGACGGTGGTGGGGGTGTTGCTCGTCGGATTTTTCCAGAGTTGGTGGTGGTTGGGGTTATTTCTCCTTCCTTATTCTCTCTGTTTCTATGTATCTCTACATTGTTTTTTTCTTTCTTGAAGCCGCGTGTTTCTGTGAGTGTGTGCATTCCTGTGCGTATGCTACTGTGTTGCCTCTCCCCCCTCATGATTTCTGTTTGTTGGCTTTTATAGAGGAAGCAAATTAATGAGACAAAAAATTGTTGTTATGCTTTTGCAGAGAAGGTATTGGAGCAGAGTTGTGGGAGACAAGGCAGCAAAGGAGGTGCTGCCCAAAGCTGCTTGGTTGCTGCTGATTTTGGAAAAAAACAAGGGAGCAAGAAGAAGGGACACTTGGCTCTACTCCTCAAATGCTGCTGCCAGTTTTATTTTTATTTTACTTTTAATCTTTGTACTTTTTTGTATTTTATTTTTTGTCCAGATGTGTAACAAAGTTGACTTCTTTTGGTTGTACCCCTTTTTGTAACAAAGATTGATTGTAATAATAATAAGAAAATATTTATTCCACATCTGATTTTTATTAGCTTTTTTATAACAATGGTAATAAATTAAACTAATAGCAATGACGATAAACATAGTTACACGACGAGATGCGAACACGCGCGCAAAGAAAATAACGACACGCACACGATTAGGGATGACACGCGTATGTGGTTAGAAATAACATGTGCACGCAACAATGCAAAAACATTAAGACTAACACGTGTACGCGACTAAAAATAATACGTATGCACCATGGAACATGTTTTTGGGATTTTCGAAAATGAAACAAGAAAACGATTAAAATCAAATGTCTACAAGATTATTATTATTTTAGAAAAACAAATCACATTAATCTAACGGACAAAATTAGGGTATGACAAGTAGCCTTCTATTTTCTTTGTTTTTTGACAAATAGTCCGTGCGGATTTCTATTAGATTTTTTTTATTTATATAAAATTTCATTTTTTATGCACCAAATTAAAAAGGTAAAAGCGTGCATCACTTTTTAACATCATTTTCAAAATAAAATATGACAAGTTGAGACTGTGAAAAGGGGAAATCAAAGAACGAAAAAAATGAAGGACTAATGTTTGAGAGTAGAAAACTGAAATTTGTCTTTAATTTTCCTCGTTCTAAATCGAACAAAGAATTTTATATTTTTCTTTCTAAATTTTTGTCGTTAATTTTACTTTTTCAATTAGCATATTTGTATTATGTGAGTGAGAAAGGACTCAAATCCCTTTAAGTATCTTATGTTTAATCACGGAATCCTTCTATAAATATTTATGTGGGGTCCCTATTGTTAACTTGTGTTAGCAGCTAAAAATAATTAGTTGGTGGCTATATTCGAAAAACAAACGAGGAATTTGGTTAGACGATAATGTTGGCAACATTTGAGTTAGCCAAATATTTACAAAGTTGATTAGCAGAAAAGTTCAACTAGTTAAAAATAATTGGCTAGTGGATATATTCATGCATCCGGACGAGCTAATCCAATTCGCTTATACGAATAGTTCTGAAATTTGAATTGACTACGCTTTGTAAATCGAACTATTGTAGAATTTAGTTTTGTTTCTCAAACTGCAGTGCAAAGATCTGTAAATTTTTTGAAATGAAAAATTTCTAATATGAGTTATAGTATGTAACAAAATCTTTAGGCAACGGTGAATTGGGTTAAGGAAAAGCAATGCGACTAAATTGACTTTTTGTTTTTGACAAATAACATTCATACATAAATTTAAAAACTATCACACAAGAGTACTTGGATGAGATAGTAGGAGTCTCTTCCAACTTAACCAAGGTTCTGGATTCGAATCCAGCCTTGGGCATACAACAGTGTTAAATCTCTTGAAGGAGAGCTTTGCCGGCCATTGTGGTCGATTCTACCCGGCTCGAGGGATTAGTCTATGCAGTTCGGAGGATACAGTACATCTTGTAGGAACCTTCCAATCAAAATTATGAACTTCTAGACCTCTTTGGACACCAGCTTCATCCTTTTGTAAGAAATAATGTGAGCCTATTCGGTAGGTATAGACATTGCAGTCAGTCTGTCCAGGTTTACAAAAAAAACCTTAAAACAAAAATTTAGAAAACTAACAAAAAAGTTAGTCTAATGGATTTGAAATAACAATATTGAGGAAGATTATAGGGATTAAGGTCTACTAGCACTTCAAGATTTTATCAAAAGTTTAAGATTGTGTTTTTCTTCATGTAGAGGGTCACAGAAAAGCAAGCCCAAACTTGCAATCTATCATTCACAAATAAGAAGATCCCACATCTTCATTACATGCATTACACCACAAAATATATTTTCATAATGTTTAGTCAGTATATAAATTACAGAAGAAGGGAGTGCCTCAATGGAAATTGTTGCAGAAGATTTCGCACCAATACTATCTATCGCCAAATAGTAGACCAGTACAACAAATAGCTTGGAAAAGAAATATGAGATTTTTTAGTAAGTGATAATACTCTAGTCTATTGTTGCATGGTTTTCAAATTATGCATTTGAAGTTCATCATGCATTTGCACTTATAATTTTCTGCCCAGGTGCCTACTTCAATTTATAGGAACTGCCTCAAGCATTTGAAGTTTATAAATATTTATAGTAAATTAATAATCTTTCCCCCACTAGTTGAAGTTGCCAGAACTAGGGGTGTGCATGGTACAAAAACCACCCCGCACCACACGATACCTCTTTAAAATCCAATTCTGGTTTACCATTTCTGCAAAAACCGGTTTGCGTTTTTAATCCGGTTCAAAATCGGTTCGGAACTGGTTCATAACCAGTTCATGTCAGGAAAACGGTTTACCGGTTTGAAACCGGTTTTTGGTTCTGGGAAATGGTTTACCGTTTCTGAAAACCAGTTTTTACTACCAAAAAAAGGTTTCCCGTTTTTAAAATCAGTTTTTACTGTCAAAAATGGTTTACTACTTATTAAAGTCCATCAAAAAAAAACTCAACTTATTAAAGTCCATAAAAAAAATTCAACTTATTAAAAAATAAATTAATTTTTTCAATGTCGGTATGGGTCTCTTCTTCTTCAACTTTTTTTCAAAATTATAAACCCCTTCCATAAATGTTTGGCCATTTCTTCCAGATTATTTGTAGAATAATAAAATTATTAAAAAACAATATGAGGGAAATTTGCATCTCTTTCTTTTCTAGAATCTTATGGTTGTTTACCCTTGTAAGTGTTCTCTTCCTCCCTCTGTTCTGTTCGATAAAAAAACTTGAGCATTTTGTTTTCAATTTCTCCCAAAATCCCTTATCCCCTTCATTTCAAAAGCTCAATCATCTTCAGATCTTATCTCCTCTCCTTGCAAAATCATCTCTTCTCTCTTCACAAGGATGTGACGTGCAGCAACATAGAGAAGAGAAACAACAGGGGAGGTGAAAGGTAGAGGTAATGCAAAGAGGGAAAATAAGGGAACAAGTAATATGTCCATTCTAGAATCGATTCACTCCACCGTAGAAGCTACAATTTGTTGCTTCATAGTTGCCGCAATTTCTAAGCCTTGTCCTGCGGTGGGGAAAGGCTACCGCGAAGACCCAAACATCTTTAAATCTCGTTGGATGCTGCAATCGTGCGATTAGGCTGTGCAATTGTGCATCCAAAGAAGCACTTTGACTTTCAGCAAGAAAAAGGGGAAAGAAGTAGTAACAAGATGGCGACGGGAAAGTGAAGAGTTGGAGTTGGAACTCAATTGAAAGTGCTTCGAGGTGCAATCAAATTATGGGAAACGGTAATTTTACCGGTTTCGAGAAATGGGATTCCATTTTTATTAAACAAACTGGATCAATATTTTTAAAAATGGTAACAGTGATTTTTTAAAAGGTACAGTGCAGTTTATAAGATGGTTACAGTTTACCGGTACTGTTGCACACCCCTAGCCAGAACCGTCCTTGACTATGATAGGACTCTTAATTAGGGTATCCAACCTTTCCCCTTGTATGGCTAGAGTAATCGAGCCATCTCTAAAGAATTGGCTTTTCTGCTTTCCAATACCCTCCTTTATTGGACGTCATTGTGTACCATAGGCTTGACAATGGAATTCAGCCGTTGGGGAACTTGAAACATTATATGAAAATGTGGTCATCACGATGGTTTGTTTCCTCTTGGCTTCGCTGGAAGGTTCATGAGACTCGTGTGTGGTGGAACATCTTAAGTAGGAATCCCAGAGGCATGAACAAGGTCCAAATTCTTGTGAGAATTTGTTTTCTTTAAGGCCGGTGATTGATACGCGTTCTTATAATTTTTTCTAGAGCTTAAGTACATACGCCAAAGATGATTTTTATCAGGATAATCAAATTTTTCGGTTTGTTTATCCATGGCAGTTCAACTAGGGGCGCCAAATTTATTTTCAAAAATGTTAGCAGAGTGGATCGACTAGTAACTCGTAGCAATGATTCATTTTTCTGCAAGCGATTGCGCGAAGAGTGGAACCATATCTCTTAGCTATGAGTTCCCTAAATACTCCAAAGATGATTGTGCTATACAATTTAGTGTTTGATATCTACTGGACTACAGAAAGCATGAGTAAAGTAAAAATAAAAATCCTTGAAAATAAGAGTTGAATATTGATTGATATATGAGTGTGTCTACAACATTTACAACAATGTTTATAGATGAAAACCCAACCCTAGGCTTTGTTGGCCACTACTGCTACTAACAACTAACTATACTTCAGCTGAGAGTAACTACCTCACTAACCATGTTTCGTATCTTTGGTACTTGATAAACTCCCCTGAGCTTCCATGTGTGTTTTCTAATAGATAATTTTGTGTCACTTTTCCACTCTCTAACTACTTAAACTTTAGTGTGCACGCTCTAGTTTTGTCCTCCTAGCTATTTTCTGTAATAAAATGAATTAATAATTAAATCCGAAAAGTAACTCACCCTTATTGATCAAATTGCCTCATAAAAAATAAGGATCTTTCTTAGCATTCAATGCACACGATAGATTGACTATTTAACCTCAATAGATCTCTATTTGATTTCTGATGATCTATTGTTTGCCTTATTCGACCACCATCAACTACCACTTTGACAACCACCGATCACCATTTCAACCATCGATCACCACTCTGACCACCGCCAACCACCACTTCGGCCACTCCAGCCACCTCCAGCCATCGCCGACAACCACTTTCGCCACCGACGACCATCACTCCAACCACCGTCAACTGCTACTTCGGCCACCTCCGAACCCCGCTCCGACCACCGGCGACCACCGTCAGCTACCACTTTGATACCACTTTTATGTTCATGTTTTAAACTATAGTTTTGATTTTTGAAAGATTCTTAACTCAAAACTGAATCTGGTTTTGGTTTCCAAAAATTTTTAAAACTAAAAACATAAAGTGGTTTTGGTTTTTGAAAATTTTAAAACAGAAAACCACCCCAAACAGAGCCTAATTTACAGTATAAAGTTTGTAACTAGCCAAATTACGATAAACATCTGAAAACTATATACAGTAAATAGCTTATTTACGATATACAAATTTTGAAATCATATGTCGTAAACAACCTATTTTATGATACACATTTTTGTAAACTATAAACGTAAATAAGTTATTTACGATATTAAAGACTTTTTTTTGAAATATTTCTTTTTAAAAGTGTTATTTTTTAAGATTACTTTTTTAAATACATAATTTAATTTGAATTATTTCATATATTTAGGCTTAACATAGACATGCAAATTTGCGTAAAAAAAATAAACATAAAAAGATGACAAATTAACAACTGGGAAATATTTTGAATAATCAAGAGAAACTGAAAGCAATACTCACAAAAAATTTGTTGAATGATATCCAGAGATATTCGCAGATTCCATCAAAAAGCTTAAGTCAGCAGTGGGGAAAGGTGGCAGGACATTCTTAAAAATTCATACCTGACATTTGATGGGAAATAGGGAGTAGTGCCAGAAAAGTGGCCTGATTCTATTGGTTGTGTGCGCAATGGTGAAAGAGGAGGCACTTGTGCCGTACGATAGAAGAGAACAGATCTTTACCACCCACTCTTTATGGATCACGAGCCTTGGGTTGTTGGATAAAGTCCAAGGGTTGAGTCTGATCCAAAACATTTCCCCCCCAAGTCAGGGTAGTTATGACGAAAAGGCCTCTGGTTTGAAAGTCTGATTAGCCGATTCATTGTGTTTTAGTACACACCGACTTCATTTGTCCACTCGTACTCGACTACTTTGTTGTTGCCCCCCAAGCGTGCTTAGGCGCATCATAGTGGGTGGTAATCCGAGAAGGCGAGCGTGAGGAATAATTGATACCATGCTCTTCAAAGCTGATAGCGTGCGTAGCTTTCTGGTCGTTAGATCTTAATGTGACGGTTGATGATGGACCGTTGATTGTGATACATGGTATTTGGGTTTCAGCGTTAATCGAAACATCATGTCATTAAGGCCTTTGATGCGGTCTTGTTTTTCGTGTTGGGGGTAATCATTGCTTTCTAGGGCTATGTCGCCTGGACTATACCCTTTTGCATTCCTCTCCCTAGTCTAAATAGGGAGGATTCTTCCTCATTTGTACATTTATGAAAGATACTCCTCCTTCTAAAGAGAAGGATGTTGCCATTGTCGATAGGAGTTTGGCGGTGGCATATGGGGTCGATATCGATAAAAAGTGCTTTCTTAATGCCATAGAGCAAATACAAGTTCTGAACCCCGTCATTGAGTTTTCTACTGAGGGTATGGACGTGATCAGGCTCATTGTTGACGATGGTCAGTTGGTTGAGCCCCAAGTATTGATGAAGAGATTCAAGCCCAGCTTGGTGATGGTGAGGAGACTTAGGCTTGATATGCCCCCTTGTTTACTTTAATTTTGTCTTGGCATGTAAATGGTTCCGGCCTATTTGGTTTTGAAATTGTTATCAAATTTTGGGCATTTCGTTTAAGTAGTTGGTATTTTTAACCTTGCTTTCTTCAAGTTTTAACTTCCGGGTTTTGTATAGCTCGTCTTCATTGTTTGTAGTCTTGTTCTTAGTGGGACCATCCCAATTGATCGAATCTTCGGTTTTGCTTACCCTAATCATGGGTTTTTTTTGGAAGGGCGAGTCGAATTAAGACCTTGGGTTCCCCGACCCGATCTTGTTGTTCAACGTACATGCAAGGTGAGATTTGGAAAGCGGCAGAGTTACATAGAGGGAGGATTAGATTAGGTGGGGATTTGGGCATCAATATCTTTCTTCAAAGAAGCAGCAACTTTGTTCACTGTGCCATTGAGGGAAGTAGATAACATGGCTACAGGTGGGAGTAAACCTACACATTCTTGCCATAACACTAGGTTGATGTTCTTCTCTGCAATAATAAAAATAACAATAACATATGTTCACTGCTCCGGACTGGGCCGATGACCCAATCCTCGCAGTGGGCCCGAACTGGCCCACACCGTCGTAGTCCACTCGCCAGGGTGCACAAGATAAGCGAGAGACATAATCAACGGCTGAGATCGACTCGGCTAATCCTACGGCTTAGGAGCATCACCTCGCTCTATAAATAGAGGTCAACCCCCGCCAAAAGGTACGCATTCTGACACATTTACATAATCTGCTTTGACTTCTCCCTCTCTAACTTGGGCGATAGAGTGTCTTTGCAGGTACAACCCATCCTGAGCTGCTCCTGAATTCATCATCAGGCAGTGTGACCAAACATCGGATCGACCTATCCTAGAGCTATCAAGGTACGGTTCAGTTTGTTACGTCTTTGTAGTTATTTGCTAAATTCAAGGTGAAATGCATTCATTTTCTAAAGATCTCTATTTCTTAGGAAAAGAATTGTGGTGATCAGAATTTGGAGCGAAGCACAAAAAGTGGATAGTGAAGAGAAGATTAGGGAAGATGAATTCCGGAGATGGGGAATAAAGATGGGAATGATGAAAAAAAACCCTAACTAACATTTCGAAATTCATAATTTTATACAAATCACTAGGTCAGCTGGCAAATGTAACAAATTTTAGGTTGAGTATCCTATCCACCCCCTCCCCCTCGTATGTCGCAGTTGTGTGTGAGCGTTTCAAGTGGTGTTTGTCCCTAAAAAAGAAAATGAAAAATAATGACTTGACAAAGCTTATTAGCACTTATGTTAAATAGCTCAACAAACCGCTAACAGAAGCCTTAACGGAAGGACCTATTCGAAAGATTACTTTTGCACGAACTAAAATCGAATGAGTCTCTATTTGCAGGAATGAAAAACATATATAAGCCTTTTATTTTTAGGCTTAAATATATGTTTAGTCTTTGCAAATACATCACTTATGCACTTTCGTCCCTGTAATCCAAAAAGTTATAATTTAATCCATGCAAAAACAACACATCTAGTTAAGTCCATATTGTTATCCTTCCATTAAAAAAAGTGATTGACAAACGTAGATGACATCAGCAGCACGTGTCAACATATTATTTGATAGTTGTGACGTATGGCACCGAATGCCATGCCACACTTCCACGTTGCATTGACATGCCACGTCACCAACCAATGAATGAGTGCCAAGTGACACAGTATTACTACTAAAATAAAATTCACAAATGGGGGGAGGGGGGAGAAAGGAATCGAATTTACAAATTCCATGTGAAAAACAGGGACAGTTGCTACTAAACTAAATCACTTTGTTATGTAATGCCAATTCTAATTTATATGTATGTTTACATAACACTAGTTAGGTTATATTTATTTATACACAATCACTTTTAGAAAATCACTTTTAGAAATGTATGTCAATATTTATTTTTTGGTGATTAGCTCGGGTGCGAATTAATATTTTGTCTTGATTAGAGTCAGTAGGCAATGGTATTGAAAGGAATTAATTCATATATAGGACAGAGCCTCGGCCCAAAAAAATAATTTATAGGGCCCAAAAAAATCCATCCAGCCCAATACCATGTCCAGCCATTTATCCTTTCCCTTCTGAATTAACCCCCCCAAAAAAAACAGCCTTTCCCTGCTTGTGATGATTCCATGCAATGCGAAATTCCCGTGCCTTTCCCTGTGCAATGTGAAATTCTCTCTTTTTTCCTTTTATGATTCCCTGAGTACGAAAAAATCGGATCACGATTGACCGCAGTCAGAATTGACTGCAGTCACAGCAGTTAAACATTTTATACCCATTAGATCTCTAATTGGGAGATCCTGGCCATCCAGTTTTTCTTTTAAAAAAAATAAAGAAAAATCATTTGGGAGAGAGATAGACTAAGGCTACTGCAGAGAATCACAATCCGAAAAAATCTATCCCGTTTTTGATTGATTGTTTTCTAAAAACCCTATTTACCAAATCAAAATCAATTATCGTGAGATGAGACACTAATTTGTTAAAGCCGCTATTCCACAATAATCTAACGCAACACCATCACTCCAAGTCTCAAATATACAACAACAACAACAGGTAGATATTCCCCTCTTTCTTCTTTACCTTCTCATTATCTCACTAATTTGTTTTCGGTTTTGTATTTGTATTTGTGTTTACCCTTTTGCTTTCCTTTTTTTTTTTCAAATTTTGATTTATGAGTTGTGAGTTTTCAGCAGTTCAAAAATGATTATGTAATTGGAGAGAGTTGTGAAGAATTGCTGCCGATTGATTGTCGTTGCCGAACTCATCTAGACCCGCTGACCGCTGCTATAAATGTTAGCTCGTGTGTCCGACTCTGTTTTATGTTCTATGTTCTTCTGTGTCATTTTGTGTTGAAATATGATGAAGGAAACAAAGTTAAATTTAGGGTAATTTATTGAATAAAATTGTACTGAGATGTTATTTACAATTAAAATGATGAAGTTTGAGTTTTGATGACTTATTTGATAAAACTATAAATAGGGCCCAATTTTTTAAATTTGAACAGGGCCTCCAAATTGTTTGGGACGGCCCTGGTTAGTAACAAACACATCAAAGAGAGAGAGCGTTTTACCGCCCATTGTGGTCCTATCCGGCTCGATGTATTAGTCTCTACAGTTACGCGCAGAGGATACTCAGTTTATACCAAAAACACATTAGACTTCATAAAAAACATCTTGGATTTTATATAGGCTAAATATATATTTTGGCCCTTTATCTTTGGGGTTGTGGTCACTTTGGCCCTTTATCTTTTTTTTTTTCTCATTTTAGACCCTCATGTTTTTTGTTTGTGTCATTTTGGCCCCTGCCGTTATGTTTATGTTTTTTTAGGCAAATTTTTAAGGACGAAAATGAAATCAATTAAAAACATAAGGGCCCAAAATGAAATCAATTAAAAACATAAGGGACTAAAATGAAATCAATTAAAAACATAAGGGACCAAAATGATAACGGCAGGGGCCAAAATGACACACACAAAAAACATGAGGGTCTAAAATGAGAAAAAAAAAAGATAAAGGGCCAAAGTGACCACAACCCCAAAGATAAAAGGCCAAAATATATATTTAGCCTTTTATATATATAGTGAAGTAAACAAACATTACATGGGTAGAATTCAAATCCATGCATTTTTATTTTAACAAAAAGTTTATGTGAGTTTGGTCACAAAACTCACTTGAGGAAGAACGAAAACCATATAAAAGCTCAGAATATTTATAGATACTTACATATTTCCGACCAATGATATCTTTACATTGACAACAAGTTTTGAACTCATGACTTGTAAGAGACGAGTCAAATCCTTGTCAACTAAAATATGTAACAAAAAAAAATAAAAATATTCAGCTAGATTTTAGATCCAACACTCATTGTTTTGAAACTTTTTTTTTGTATAGTTTGTGTTGAATAGTTAGTTACTAGTCTTTGCCCATTGAGCATACAACAACTCATTGTTTTGACTTTTGAAACTAATTTTGTTAGTTTTTTTTTTAAATTCTCAATGATAATGCAGTCATGAAATAAATGGTGAGTCGAGCTCTCGAGCTGTCAACTTTAGTCCAGCTCCATAAAATGATTCAATGACCTAATGTCTTGGGTTGGACTAGAATGACTTATTTTTTTTATGTTTTTTAAAATGTTTTTTTTTCCTCTTGATAAAAAAAAATGTTTTTTTCCTTTGCTAACTCGAGTTGTGTCTGGCTACATAAACATAATCTAGTAGATAATTAGACCGGTCCGACATGATCCGGTTTTTTTGCATTTTAGCATATTCTTGGGTTTGAAATCTTCAAGGGATGTTAATTCGACTTTTATGATAATTTTTTTTTTGGGATTTATGTAAATGCACGAAGTATTTTCCACCGTTAGCAATGCATGATAAAATCTATGCAATGAAATGTGTCAAAAATGGTACAAAAATTTGCATAAATAGAGATTAGGAAATGGGAAAAAATTCAAATTTTTTCTATATAAAATTTATTGATTGCCAAAATGGGTGCTTCTATGGTGAAGGAGCAAATCAAATTCCTCACCAGTGAACCACTAAAATTGACTGTGGATATTGTGTAAAATGCTATTAGTGAGATTGGATCAACCAGTATTAAATCTCTATCGTTGATGATTTTTTATACTATATTCTACGGTGATATTTAAAGATTCACTGGTGAGGGATTTGATTTGCTCTCTAACCCTAAAAGCAGCCACCTGAAAATACCCCTATGCTCAATTAAGCTTTTATTTTTAATTGGCTCAAATATATGTTTGACCCCTGTAATTATGGCCATAATCCAGTTAGACCCCTCTAAAAAAAATTAAAACGACCATTGCAAAAACAAAACACTTTCAGTTTGGTCCCTATGTTAATTTTCCGTCTAAAAAAGATGACGTGTCTAAGGTTGATGACGTCAGCACTGAAGTCGGTGCCACGTGTTAACATTTAATTGGGCCTTAGTTCCACATGGCACTGACCTGCCACATCATCACCTAATATCACCACTGCCACGTGGCACTGACACATGCCACATTAACAATCAATAGATGGCTGCCACATGGCGGTCACAAGGCAATGTGAGGGGCATTGTTACTAAAAAATACTAACCATTTTGTGGCATGTGGATGTTGAACAATATCATGACTTGAGTACAGAATCCTAACAATATATATATATATATATATAATTCATAATACCCAATTAAAACAGCAGATTTTTTAACAACAACAACAACGATTCGAAAACGCCATTAAAACAGCAGATTGTTTAACAACAACAACAACGATTCAAAAAACGCCATTAATTTCAAAAACCCCTAATCCCGAAACCTTCACATTCGTTCTGATTGTTTAACAACAACAACGATTCAGATCAGCTCATTTGGAGGTTGAAGGTGGAATGATGAATCTGGTTTTTTGAAGGTTGTTTGAAGGTGGAAGGTTAATTTTCTTTAGGGCTTTTGTTTGTTTACATCATACGAATTCTAGTTGATTAAAATCGTGGATTATAGTTGCTTAAAATGAGAGATCAAATCGGGTCTATCACTACTCGTTTTTGAGTTGCTGGGTGAGGAAGATAAACAGTATTTTTTTTTAATTCCCAGCGTTTTGATACATATTAAATATTAGTAGTTGCATTTGTTTAATCAATTGTGATGTGGCTTGGTGGTATTTGTTGGTGTATACCACTACTAGGTCACGCGTTCAAGCCCCTTTGCCACCAAAATCTTTATTTTTTTAAGTAACACACTATGCTCACATTTTGCCAAGTGAGCTGCCACGTGGCACCCAATCATTGGTGGCTGATGTCAGTGCTGTAATCACCATTAGTCACATAATCTTTTTTGGACGGAAAATTAACTGATGGACCAAACTAAATGTGTTTTGTTTTTGTAAGGGTTTTTTTTAAAAGTTTTTTTTACAGGGGCCTAACTGGATTATGACTATATTTACGGTGCCAAATATATATTTAAGCTTTTTAATTTTAATTAATGAAGTTAACCGGTAAGAGTGTGAGAGACCGAGTATTCAAGACCGAGGGAGTATTTTGTTGGACATGGCCACAAGGGTGTCACGTGAGAAATAGGTGAGCAATTTCATGAGTGATGTGCATCGCAAATCACAAATTACACTACAAAAGGAAAATGGAATGAACGAGTCAATGAAGAAAATGACCAATCATAAAGGAGCTACACATTTGACCC